>BSBK01000520.1:535000-860000 GCA_027943335.1 Chamaecyparis obtusa | reverse complement strand
TTCATTGGTGTATTCTCCTAAATTCTGAGTTTCATATGTTGATTGAGGCATAGTGCTGTGATAAAGTCATTTTGTAGCTATAAAGTTCAAACCCCTGTTAGGATGTTGTACTTGTAGGCATCATGCTTTTGATGGGTAGTTGTGCTTACAAGTTTTAGGTTTTTCACTAAACCAATGAACTTGCAGGTTTGAACAAGTGAAACATGTGGTGAAATAGAAACTAAGGCCCGTTCTCCATAAGTGATCTCTTTAGACTGGAACCAAGCTAAAATCCCAAGTTTTCTGAGAAAAAAAAAAAAGTTTACAATATGATATGATTAAAAGAGTTATAGAACATGAAGAGTAGATGGACAGATCAACTAAGATCGGTAAAACATATTATGCAAAGTAAATTTCTGGATTCGATTGTGTATGTGTTTTTAGCATCAACGTTTCGGATTTCGGATCACACTCTGTGATCCATCATCAGGATGAACCTCCTGAACTCTGGTTCACTCTGTGATCCGAAACGTTGATGAATCCAGAAATTTACTTTGCATTACTAATGGATTGTGGAAATCTGATGTTGTTAAAACATATTATGTTCATATTCTGTGTTTAATTGTTCATAGGTTGTTAATGGTCTATTCTTCTGGAATTATGTTCATTTTAAAAATAGTTAGCTTTGACCTCAAATTTGTTGGGATAAGCAAGACTTTATTGTTCATAATGCTTGAATGGAAACATGAACAAAGACATAATAAACCCCACTGTCCAATCTTGATCCAGCAAACTTTATTGATCATAGGGATTATATATTCATGGTACAGTATATTACAGTTTTCCTTATTCCACAAGGAAATACATGTAATTCAAAAGATAGGACAACCTTTGACAGATATGCCTGGGGCAGTAGGACAGGAAGCAAGTTCACAATGATCTATCTGTGTTCCCCACCATTCAAACATCTTCTTCTCACTACCCAAACTAATGTAAAGTAGTATTCCCATGAATGCTGTCCCTGCATCCAAAGATGCTGACAAAACATAGTTGTACCTCTGCCACCACCCTTTCCTTAGTCTAAATATGAAGTAATTGAAGATGCTCCCAATGATGATCCATGTCCCAATGTTGACAGGAGTTGCAGGAGGCATGCTTGCAAACCCACCCAAAAGCACTGGTATGTTGATCAATTTCAACCATTTTATGTTTGGGAACAACTTGTTTAGATACCACACTGGCACTGGGAGAAGTGCACCCACAAGAAATAACCATACCAAATTTTTGTATTGCCCAAGTGGTCCAAACAGTCTCTTGGGACCAACTAGACCCCATATCACAGAAGCATCAAATGCTACCCTATCCTTTGGACAAGTCCAAGGGCTGTCAGCAGGAAGAGAGTCAACATCACAGATATGCTCTATCCTTGCTAGCATCCACCATGCTATGCACAGATTAACTGTACCTGCAAGAATTGTGCCCACAAGCTGTGTAGATTCATGAGTTAGCCCTTATTAAAATAAACTTGTTTGTTTAACTTGTAAAGAAATTAAATGCACAAGTGAAATGAATATATAAACAAACAATTAGTCTAGAAAAATGGCAATAACCACACCTGAGCAATGTACATACACCTTGGAGGAATCTTCATGTAGTGCCCAAGCTTGAGATCTGCTAGAAAAGAAAGAGCATGTGTGGTACTGATCCTTCCATATGTCTTGAAAAGTATATTTGCTATTGGTTTTCCGGGCAACAAGTACCCAATAATAAATTCTGCAACTACATTGTAGCCTGGTTGCTGTTTGGACAACAAAAGGATACATGTTTTAGCTGGACTCTGCTTTTTACCTAGATTACCCATTTACTCTTACTGGTATAAAATTAGCATAAGTGCAATTTCCCATATGGAAGGAAAACTTTTTGGACAACTCATTTTCCATTTGGGTGCTGACAAAGCTGTAACTTTAATTTCTCTATAAGCATATGCAACAATGTCTTGATTTTAAAGAGCTATTACATTAAATTAAATATAATATCGATTTTTCACAATCCATAATTTTACTTGCTGCTGTTTCTAGATAAAATTGTGCATTGTTTTATATCAGTGTTATGGATCACACTTTGCAATTCATCATCAGAATGTTAGAGACTGAAGAATGATGATAGATCACTCTTGAAGAATGATGATAGATCACAGAGTGATCTGAAATGATAATGCGAAAAATCACACACAATATTATTCAGAAATAGAAGCGAGTAAATTTAACATATAATGTGATGTGCGACAGGAGACAGATGTTCTCATGTAATCATGTTTCAGATATATGTTTCTTAATTAGATGAAGGGAAGACAGAAGTATACCCAACCTGGTTTGTAGTTGCCTGAATAACTCCAATGGGAAGACTTAATATAAATGCGAGTCCAGATGCTAGCAACATGCCCCACCATGGAAGTTGAACATCATCCTTCCATAAAATACACAGCATAATTGATAGAAACATACTGCCCACCAGTAGGATGAGAAACCACCACTGAGGGACAGGCCTGTAAACTTTCATCAACCGTGTATGTACATCTGGTCTATCTGTGTTCAGAGAAGATCTGCTCTGCTTAAGAATTTCACTGTTTACATGAAGTGCTGGTCAGATTTTTACTCATGAAGAGTTTGATATGAGGAATTTGAGCAATACAACCAAAATTTTTGGAAACAGAATATCAATAAGCCAAATGCTTTCCAATCCAGACAGAATATCAATAAGCCAAATGCTTTCCAACACAGACTTGCGGATATATGTAATTCTTTTTGATGTACTTGAATTTTTTTCTGGGTTCATAAAAGGAGATGAAACCTGTTCTTATCATGCTAATAAAATATGAAACAAAGAAAGTTTGATAGGGAACTCACCTTCCATTATAGAGAAGAACATGGGTAAGTGTTGCAGCAATCCGTGCAAAGCCAAATCCAGTAGAGAAAGCAAAAAATGTGCTGAGATATAGTTTGCTGTATTCATTGTAAGCATCAATATCCAAATCAAAATCTGGTGTAAGAATAAGAGTCGTATTGTATTTCTGACCAGTAGCTGTGAATAATTGACTTGAGAAGATTGGAAATGTCCTTGCATTGTAAATATCAAGTTTCCAATATGAGAGTGGAATGAATACATAAACAAACAGGAAAAATCCAATGCCAATATTAACTATGGAAAACCAGGGCGTAACAAGGGGGCTTCCAAGATATGATGAAATACCAGCCCAATCTAGGGTCACAGCACCAATACCCAAACCATGAAATCCAGAGCCAAGTTGATTTGCTGTGACACTGTGTGGACTTATCCAGCAAACCCATGAAAAAAACGACAAGACTGTGAAGAGATATCCAGGCAATATATAGTATGCAAAACTGACAACCATAAAGATTGTAAAGAATTGCATGCGTGAAAGACCTTTGTTTTCCTCCCTTTCATGAAGTGTCCTGACAAAACATTCGTACAATTTTTTGATCAGATCATACAAAAGAACAAAAGCGTAAAGGGTCTGTAACAGTGATTAGGGATGTGTATGCATACACAATAAACACCAGTACTTACAAACTAATGAACTTATGAAGTGAGCCGAACATGCACTGATATATTTTACTGAAACAGTCATTTACTACTACTCTTCAAAAGTTATTAATCTAAATAATGAGAAAGTATAATAAAAATTGAACAGGTTTGGAGTTGATACTAATGTTTGATAGGCAATTTCATGGCAGCTCTTTATTGAAAGACTACTCGGAGAGTGTGTTATTAATGCCTTAAAAAAGAGTTCATTTCTTATTTATGAAATCATACCTCTTATTTTATCACAAATTACAAGAGTATTACATAGATTCATGGCTATGCGATGAACAACACTAGCAATCTCTGGTTTTTGCGCCTGGGGGCAAAGAATCAACAAAATTTCTCTAAGGTACAACAGTCTAGATGTGTCATTTTCAGCTTAAATTTGCCAGGTATCAAAAATCTCTAACTGTAAGGGTAAAAAAGCTTGATCACTAGTCCCGTAAGACATATCAAGAGGGGTGCTAATTACTAGACATGCTCTATTTTTCAGTTCTAAATCAATATCAATGTTCAAATATGAAAAGTTCTGTATTGCCACAAAAATCTGTGTTTGATTAAAAATCTTTTAGAACCCATCTAAAATGACACTATTAAAAAATTTTAGTCAAATGCATTCGGTACAGAACAGCAAATAACCTGCTCAAATCAGACCAACATCCTGAGAATGGTCAAGCAGGGTAAGCTACAAAGCTAACTATTGTTTGGTAAGTGAGATATGGCTCAAAGCATCATATTTAAAAGCCACAGTGGTTTGAATAAATAGATTGATGAACAAAATGCATTGAAAGCTATCTTTAACAAATTTTAACATGTAAAACACATGCTTCCTCCTTACCTAAACAGAGAGACCTGTACAAGATTGGAGGGCCACCACATATGTGCTGGTTCTACTAAATACTTTCGCAGCAAGCCAGCCCACCCATAACCTAAGATCTGCATTAGTATTGGAAGTTTTAATGAACGCGTATAAAACAAGTTCTGCGTAAATATCAAATGATTCAATAGTCAAATAATCAATACTAATTTTACATTTCATCCATGTGTGAAAGTGGTTATGTATCATTTTGCAAAAAATTATAGTTGATTGCTGAATTGTTTGATGTTTACAAATAGTCTACAAATATGAACAAAATTTGCCCATTCAAAGAAGTTAAAAACAGTTCAATTTGTAAATGATGATTGTTTGATTTGTTTGATAAGAAATATTATTCTCAACAGTTAAGTGCATTTTGAGTTGGAGTATTACTAGAATATGTGACTTTTCAGGTAGGCTTGATATTTCACCTCTAGGATGCAATGAATTCTAAGTGTATGATTCATTCTTGTGAGAGATGCGTTCATCTGAACCATTACTCATGAAACATGGAACAATGAATTTGACTCAAAAACTACACAATTAAATTCTAAAAACAATATCATAATTTGACTTACTGTAGAAAATATCTTCTACTTATCAAAAAAATATTATTCTCAATTGTATAATTACTAGTTACTTCCCAAGGATTCTATCAGACATGCAAATACCCATTTCCCATTCATTTTCATATTCTATGTGCAACTGAAAGTGGCTGGTATGCTGCTATAACCTGGTAAAAAAAAATTCACTCTGGGCAACGAACCCTCGCATCCTGTAATAGGTGTAAATTAGCATTTGAGTCCTCAGTCCTGGGCTTTATCAGCTGAAACCAGAACTCTGTGACACCCATTGAACAAAACTCTAAAGATTTTTGATGCATGAATAACATACCTGTGTTGTTATGACTATGATTAATGCTGCTACAAAGCTGATATTCTTGTGGTAGAAAGCTTTCATGACATTGATGGCTCCAACTGAGAAGGCATCTCCACCTCCAAATGCAACACCAGCATTGGCAAAAATTGTAATTAGGACATGCTCTTTCATATTGAAAGGACCCGGATTGAGAGAAAACTCCCAACCAATCAAAGGGACCCTCACTGGCCTCTCTGGAAGAACAGCTGCCATGAATCTTCCAGCAGGTAAAACAACAATTTGTGCAAAAATGGCTGATACAGTGAGTGGCTGGGTCCTATATGCAAAGAAAGTATTGAAAAACATGAGCAAAATACATGACAGGATTCCCAGAATCCACATTCGAAAAGTCATGACAGGCAAAGAAGGGTTATCAGTTACAGGAACTGTCAAGGCAACCTCCTCAACTGGGGACTGCTCCTCCACTGTTTCTGCATCTCCATTACCATTATTCTCCATTGTCGAAGGCATTAGACCTCAAGTTATTACACCCATATACAAGCGGTTTATTCACAGAATCCTCTGTTCAGTCAAAGCTTTTGAGTTGGTTTCTTATGCAATGCTTTATAAGGCTGCAGAATTGGACAGCGTTTTAGTGTGCCTTGCCTTCAGGCAACTAATACACACAATTTTCCAAAGCTTGGTTGGTAAAAACTATAAAGAATGAAATTCTGCTCTACAGTCAGGTCCTGAATTTTTGTACTGTTGTTTTTGTCTTCTTTTTTAGCTGCTTTTATGTGCGATGACATTAGCAATATTAAAAGATTGTATGATGTAACTGATTTATCAAAATGTTTTTGAAAATCAGCTATATTTGAATTATAATTCTATTAAATATAAGAGTTCAGTTTCAAGAGGTTTTATGGTTCAGTTATAATAAGAAGTTTAATTTAGAATTCTGTAAGGTCGGAATCATAGTCCAGTTAAGAGGAAACAATCATTGGATAAGGTTAGGTGTGCTGATAAGAATATTAGTATTAAAGTATAAATATATATGGGATAGTATATAAAAGATAAATAAAAAATAGATGGATTTCGTTTGAGTGAATTTGGGGAATGAATGTCTTAAGTCTTTAGTTCTTATTTAAAAAGGTTTCAGTTTAAAGTTTGTATTTTCTTATCAGATAGCTGAAATGATTTTGTGGATGAAGATTTCTCCTAAAATTATTAGTTCAAATTAAATCTCAAATAATTTATTAAATTTTGAAGATTGATATGGACACACTCAAATGTAAGCATAAATTCTTATTTGGTAGTCCAAAAGTAATAAGCAGACCACCTTCTAAATGAATGCAGAGTTGTAATGTTGCAGATACAAGACATTTGTCTCTGGACTTATGTCATATGTTAGAACAATTAATTGTGGAGGACAGAAATGTTAATTGGTTGTTCTTTGTGGAACCATTGACCATTTTTGCTTTGTAGCTCTCTTTTGCGTTTAATAATTTTGTTATTCATCTCTTGAAAAATAGCATCATCTTCTAACTAAAACTTCCAAATGTTGTTCATCTGAAATTGATATTTTAAATGGATACGTACCCTTATCAAATAGAATCACTGCACTGAAATTCTAGTTTTGGAGATAGAAGGATTTCTGACTATTCTCCATACAAAATGTCATACCTTGAAAAATATAAATTGACATAATTCAATATGTTTTCATCATTATTTTTTAATTTTTTATTTTTTATTTTTTTTTGTGGTATAGAAAGGAATCTTGATATATGAATTGGACTTAATGGCGTTGTCAGATAAATGGGTAGGCCCGTATGCTCCGCGCCTGGACGATGCAGAAGGCAGAAAAATGGGTCATCCAAGAAAAAAGTATTTACTGACCTTTCTACACGTAGATACAGGTACTAAAGTCTAGAGCATCTTCTGCACGATCAATTATTTAATGACAAATTGAGGATTCCAATGGTTTACTCCTCGAGAGTTAAAAGTATTGACAAATCTAGCTGACATATCCATGAAATTCCCTTGAAATCCACCTTTCGATAACTGAGAGCATAGAAATCATCGTGGGGAACACTTCATGCCGATGTGCACATTTTATGGCCTGTCTTTCACCCTGCGTCCACAACAAAAGATTACAAAAAATGGCATGTAATTGAGTGCTAACGTTATAATTGTCCTTTTTATCGTCAATGTAGAGGTTTATGTAGAATGAGGGTCATATGTAATTTACAGCTTCTGTTAGATCATTGGGATTTTGTTCCTTTGACTTGTATGGCAATTGATATGTTCATTGAAGGCTCACTTATTGTAAGACAAGATGGTGATCAATGGGATTAGTTGCAACTTCTTAACTTCCTCTTTGCTTCCAATGAACACTATCTTTAAAGTATATAATTTGTGGTGGGGATTACTTCATGCCAATGTGCACATTTTACGGTTTGTCTTTCACCTTGCATCTATAACTAAAGTACAAAAATTGGCATGCAATTGAATGCAAGATTACAATTGTCCCTTTTTCTATAAATTTAGACATTTATGTGAATGATGGTCATATATAATTCACAAGTTTTGTTGGATCATCGGGTTAATGATTCATGTGATGTTGTTAAGGTTCTTTTGATTTTTATGACAATTGATATGTTCATTTGGAGGGCTCCCCACCTCTTGAAAGATGAGATTGTGATCGGTAGGCTTGGTTGCAACCTCTTAACCGCCGCTTTGCTTCCACTAAATGCTGACTAGATTCTAGAAAATTTTATTAAAAGAATTTTTATTTTATTTTTTTAATTTTTTTTTTAATTAATTCACAATTTGAACATATCCATCAACTCTATTATGATTTAATTTTGTGATTCCAAGTCATATTTATGTAGCATAGATTTTACTTTGGACATATAGACATAATGTGAACAATTACAAGCTTCTACTTTTTGAATAGACTTAATATGAGCAACTACACACTTCTACTTTTTGTTTCATTAAGCTTTTTGTTCAACACTTGCTATCAAGGACTAGTGGTATTTAAAATTATGTTGGGAAGATCGCCTGATTGCAAGATTAATGTTCTCCTAAGTTGACCTCCTTCAATAGACAAAAGACAACTCTCTTTGTATCATTGTTAATATATTGGAATGATGATGCACAATTATAAGCTCCTCGTACTAGTCTAAATCAAAAGATTCCTAGAACATGATTTATCATTAAAGTGTGAATGATAAATACTAATTTGTAGATAATGAATGACACATTAAATGCCTTTTAAGAACACTATGTAACAATAGATCACGCAAAATATTCAAGTAGGCTCTTAACAAAATTGAAATGGGCTTGAGTTGGCACAAGTTTTAGTTAATGTCAATGTGGAGAATAATTGCATGAACATGGGAAATGTAATAATTATCAAATATTATGGGAATATGTGTAGAAATAAATGAGATAGGGTCAAATATGTGGGATGCAAATATGTGAAGGGTTGGGGATACACTTGAACTTCCCACAAGATTGCACCATTTATTTATATGTAGTATCAAGGCATCCCATTGAAATGGATCCAAAATTAAATCGAAATTAGGATGTGTATACAAATTTAATTATAACATTTGGTAGCCACTTTAGGTGCATGTGAATCTTTTATGAACATATATTATTAGCACTTACTATCATGCATGTAATATAAAGATTCAAACATTGAGGTCCATATGAAGAAACAAACCGCACTAGATCAAATAATGCGACAAAGTTTGGCATGCATACTCCATGAGTTCCAGGGATAACTTTAAGAAACCCCCTTTTAGAAAAAAGTGTAAAATCCTGGCGAATCGTACATTATTTTAGGGGGGAATTTGTTTTAATGCAGGCGAATATTTTTTCAAATCCACGATTTTTCATAGTTTGTATTGGCCATTTTTTCCCCACCGAATGAAATTTTCATAAATTGATGGTGAATAATTTTCTTTTGAAGTAAAAAATTATAATATATGAGGCGAATGATATTCTTTTGAAGGGAAAAAAATAATTGTATTGGCAAATTTTATGTACCGTTTAAAAATTTATTTATTTTATTGGCTAATCCTTCGTTAATTATGGGAAAAAAATATTTTATTAGCGATTTCCAAAAGATGGAACATAACACGGACACGTAACCTAACCTAACATATATACATTATTTTATAATGTTAAATGTATTATTTGAGACCATCTGATGATCCAAGATCAATGGCTGAAGTTTAATTTCGGGCCCAATTTTTTTAAGGAAATAGAGTTGTCCAGGAAGTCACCGGAATGTTGACATGTATCAAATTAGGGTTGTCAACTTGTCTACAGACAATAGTGTACACATGTTGGTATCAATAATCACGGTCCTATAGTGTAACTTGTAACCTCTTAACTTAGTAAGAAATAAATGCCTTGTCAGTGACAAGCAACATTCTTTAGCTGTCACGCACCACTTCCAAATTTGTACAGATGATCTAATCGATTTATGACAGTTTTGCATTTATGGGAAAGATTTACTGCTAGATATGAAAGATTAAGGATAAAATTTTAATTTCTCACACGCATGCATTTAGGGGAAAGATTTACATGAAAGATTTAGAGGCATATTAAGGACAATAGATTTAATACCACTAAAGAAAGAATAATTTATTGCTAAGTAACGATCAAGGATTCAAGGGCTATTTATAGGCAATCTAGCTTCATTATTCATCGATTCGTCTTTGCTAGATAATTTGTTTGTTTAGGGTCTACAGTCTGCACTCTGCAAATAACTTTTTTTTAAGTTTTTTAAAGTTTTACTATTTTAGATGGACACTCCAATTAGGCTTAGATGCACATTTGAGGAGGCAGAGAAGGCCTTTCTAGGTTCCTTTTCAAATGAAACCTTAGAATCTATTTGTAAGGAGGGTGGGCCTTTCGTAATAGAGGCTGTGAAAACGGTGTTCGGATGAGAGTTTCTAAAAAAGGAAGATAGGCACTCGGTCAACATGGACATTACATCCCAATTTTTGGCATCTCTTCTCGACCTCAGAGGAGAGAAGGTGGAGATGTTAATGTTGCTGAGGAGGGTTTTTAACGAAGAATACCTTGAGGACAACATTAATGTTGTTGTGTTCACAGAAATAGGGGTGGGGATCCCTTGGGCAAGTGAAATACCCAAGCTTCTCCTCCCAGGCTAGAATGTGGCCATGCAACCTTTTCTATTGGGCCTAACTGCTGGGCAGTTGAAGCACCATAGGAAATGGGCACTAATTGCCAGAGATTTTCTTCATAAGTGGTTTATGCTTGACAAAGAGGAGGCTCAGGCGAGGCAATATGGATGGCTCAATGAATTCTTGCTGTTAATCCTCTCTGCAGAATTCTACTTAGATGGAGTTGAAGGACAAAATCACTAGTAGACTAGTAGACTACTAGTGGCTTTTTTGATAAAAACATACCTCATTTTTGGTTTTTTTTTATTTATAGTAGGTTTTTCTTTTTAGTATTGTACTGGAAGTGGACAATGTAATTATAATTTTATGAAAAAGTACAATGAAAATTTTGCAAGCTTTAGCTCATTTCAATTTGTGTTTTATGGGTACAAAAAATGGTTTTCAAACTTCTCTATCACTGTGATTGCAATATTTTAATTAGTTTCTTTATATGTGTATTTGACATGTATGATGCAACTTGTAAGTATGTTTCAGTAGAAATAAGGAAATATTCAAATGATGCGGATGGTATTTCCATTTTTAAATCTGAATATTTAAAATGTATCACAGTTGTACAATGTAGACAGTTGTAGTTAATATGAAAGATTTACAGAATTTTGAAGGACAAATGAATTAATAAGGTTAGAGAAAGAATTTATGGTTTTCTAATTATAATGTATGAGAATTATATGTGATTATAATTATCAACGTTAAAGTTATAATCAATAAAAAATATCATTTTAACATTAAGTATATTGTATAATCAATTTGAAGGACAAATGAATTAATAAGGTTAGAGAAAGAATTTATGGTTTTCTAATTATAAGGTATGAGAATTATATGTGATTATAATTATCAACGTTAAATTTATAATCAATTAAAAATATTAGTTTAACTTTAAGTATACTATATAATCAATAAAAAATATTACTTTGACTCATGTTTGGGAGACCTAGCGAGTCAACAACCACAGAAATGAGAAATCTCATAATCTCTAAACACTAACTTAAGTAATATTATTAAAAGAATAGTGCATTTTGAATTGTTACTATTCAATTAAATAACTTTAAATGTTATTAACTTATTATCCATTATTAATTAATATCTATAAAGGAAATAATAAAAGTATAACATTTAACAATGTCCGTTGCAAATAACTACCATTGGATGACCACAAATTGATGATGTACAATGGACTTCGAGATGAAAGGGAAAAGAAACCCCATCTTTTCAAACCCATTTTGGAATCATGACATGTGTCACTAAACATGTTCCACTCGTAGTCTCACATGGTCTACCAACAATGTCATTTCAATTTGATGATGACGTGACATGTTTGACTTGCGAGGTGAGTCAACCCGACTAGGTGAGTTAATGGGACCCACGGGGCCACCACACCACTCAGTGCACTCCCAAGATAGTGACTAAAAATGACATAATGAATCTTGGATGATTGTAGATCAACGACCGAAGTTGTATTTCAGGCCGAAAGGAAAAAGAAACCCCATCTTTTCAAACCCTTTCCAGAATCATGACACGTGTCACAAAACATGTTCCACTCATAGTTTCGCACGGTTTACCAACAATGTCATTTGATGATGATGTGACACATCTGACTCGTGAGGTGACTTAGCTGTTAGGTGACTAGGTGAGTTAATGGGACCCATGAGGCCACCACACCAAATAGTGACTAACATTACATTAACATTATGACCATTGGATGATTGTAGATCAACGACCGAACCTGTATTTCAAGCTGAAAGGGAAAAGAAATATAGCTTCTTTGCAAACCCTTCTAGATTCATGACGTGTGTCCACTCACATGGTCAGTGAGAAGTGTGACGACTATAGATTGTACACTTTTTGCGCTTTATGTTTCCAATCTAATTTTTCATTTATAAGTATAAGTTAGTAAGCAGTCTGTAGATTTAGAAAGGAGTTATGGATTCTAAATTTCTAGGTTGAGGATTGAGGTCCGAGGAAAGCAACAAAGTCTCTCAACTCTCAAGTATCTTCCCAATCATAGTCTGCAAAAATTGAAACTAAGGGTAATGGGTAACTACTAAAATCCTAAACACATAGGTCCCGCATTTTAAATTTTTCAAATCTCTTGATTTACAACTTCACTATTTATATTATAGAAAACAAATTAGCCTATTACTTGTTAGGGTTTAATTTTAATCACCCCTGTAAATTGTAGGCTTGTAGCTGTGTATAAATATTTGAATTTTCCTATGAGTAAATAGTGATACTGATTTAGGTTACTAGCTTACCACGATGGACAAAAACAATATCAAGAATAAGACTATGATCAAAAAGCCAAGTCAGATAATAGAATTCTACAATCTTCTTAATACACTAGGTTTTACTGATTTATTCCATGATATTTATGATCCTATTATTCATGGAAATAAGGGAATAATAGAAATTAGATTTGCACTTGAAAACAAGTGGAACGATCCAAATAAGGGTTCAAAATTTTCTTCATTTAACCCCATGATAAATGATGTTGGAAACTGCAATTGAAACAATTGTTGTATTGTCATTGATGTCAAACCTTAACTAGTAAGACTGTTGCTACTTAGGAAAGTACTATATCTATTTGAGTGTTGCTAAGGGGCTAAGCAAGGTTGGTAACAATAGCACCTAAGGAAAGGTTGAGTTATCTTGATACTACAACGTGTACTTGACTATGTTGCACAATGATGAGATAATGTATTGTTTATTTTAGTAAGACTAAAGACTAAACTGGTAGGCTTGACCAAGCAAAGAATGGAAAAATCATGTTTAAGCCGAGTAATGTTAGTGTCGACCAAGTTAGTATATGCCGAGAAAAATTATAGTGTCAACCGAGCATCAATAAATTACCGAGGAAGACAGTGTAAGCCAAGGAAATAGTTTTAGTAATGACCGAGCTTTCTACATGAAGACCGAGTGGACAATCACAGTATTGACCGAGCATCAACAATTTTATATTTGAAGAGAATTTAATTTTGGAGCCAACATTGTTGAATTCTTGGATTATGTAAAACATGTTGACTTTATTTATTTATTGATTGTTTGGAAGCATTAAATGCACTGTAAAATGTTTTATTGTAAATCTTTAAGAGATTTGAGACGATTCTAGAAAAGGAGCCAAAGAACATGAAGTGAGTAGATTCAATGAATCTGACCTAACCCTAAGATCTACAAAGGAGATTGAGCGGCAAAAGAAGAGTTAACCTAATTGAGGAAAATATAAGGGAACCTGAGCATTTTGATATGCATGTACATGGAGAACAGAGAATGCTAGAAGAGGAAAGTTTTATTGACTAAATAAGCAGAAAAGGCTAAAGGAGAATTATGGTGATTGCTTGAAGAAAAGTTCCGAGCAGATTAGAGATGGAAATGGAAAAGTTTCAAAGTTAGTAAACCAGCATTAGTGTATGGAATCAGATATGATATTTGCAAAGTGAGTTGTATATTTTTCAGATAATACTGCTGCTAATTCTAACCATTATAACAGTCAAAATCCTTTTAACAGAGGTTGACCTAATAGTCATATGTTAAATCCTTTGAACAAGGTTGCATTCTAATGGAATGTATGTAAGTCCTATGACTAGGCTCACTTTTAATAGGGTGATTGAAATCCTTTAACTGGGTCACACCTGACAGTGTGTATTGTAACCTTTGATAGGGTTGGCTTTTTACCAAGCTCACTTCAGAAGAGTGAAAATAATAGTAGCATGTTATAAAGTGGTTTTTCCCAAATTGGGTTTCCACTATAAATCCTGGTGTTAATACTTGTGTGAATTTTTTGGTTTGAACATTACTATGTTTTGCAAGTTAAGTTACAGCTGGGTAGTGGAATGCATTGTTAGATGTTTCTATTATTGAATCAGTGATGACCGAGTTTGTTTTGGTTATTAGATCTGATTTAAGGATAAGTTTTTGAGATTGTTTTATACATCAGGACCTAAGGACAACTGATTCACCCCCCCTCTCTATTGTTCTAAATCATATTAACAAATGCAATGGTAAATAAAATTGCATCATGGATTACTGGGTCGGCACGCATGGTGTTACCTCAAGTATTCCCTTGCCCAGAAATTGTCATGGTCTGTGCTAAAAATTATGATGAAAATAGAAAACAAATTGTGAATAAAAATACTCAGGAGGAAATTTTGTCCATAACCGAGAGTGAAGTTGCTAGTCTGTTGAACCTCGGGTTTGAACAACAAAAATCAAACATGCAAATTGACCTGAGAAAGATGGTAGAGGATTATGAAAAAATAGATGCAACACAGAGAGATTCTTATATCAAAGGAATAACAAATGGTTCTAATCTAAGTCCAGATCATATGCCCCCTTATGATTATGAATTTTTTGTGCCATGGGTTCAAGAAAATATTTCCTTGCTAGCATTTTGTTTGGGATTGGATAGTAACAAACAAGTGGGTGCCAACATTCTTGAAATTCTTTTTCATATTCATTTTTAAAAAGAACCAGTAAAATATTGTTTTATTAAGCACATTGTTCGTTGCATGCAAGAACAATTACTAATGATTAAAACAAGTTCACAGAAGACATTTAGATTCACAACCTACTTGTGTTATCTTCTCTTAGCAAAGAATCATGCAATATTTCAGACAAACAAGCTTTGCAGTCAGGGCCAAAATCCAATATATGAGTGGACACCTCAAATAATGATGATTGATAATAGAAGGAACTACAATAGTTTTGTAGACTTCTTTTTGGCACTAATATACGATAAAATTATAGGCACTCCAATGCCTAGATCGCCTGCTACTTGTAGAGATTGCATTCAAATTAGAAGTAAACTAAAATTGGTTGACTAGTACTTCATGGAAGATTACACAATGTTAAGGTTTTACGGTTCAATGGTAGAACCCTACAAACTTCCAATACATGTAATAGAGAGGGTATTTTCATTGGAATATGTACGACAGATGGAGAGCACATATGTAATCTTTAATGGTCAACAAAAGAAAATGATATTTCCTTCCTTGCCTTTCTCATTTGGAGGTATCAAATTTGAGAGAAGAGGATTCAAAGTGGCACAAGCCTTTTTTTAATTTTTCACTTTGATGTTGACAGTCACTTGCAGTATGATCCACTAAACATAATTGGAACAAAGCTTAGAGAGAATGGGAACTCTGCAAGCAAATATCAACATAACCATTGATTGAAAATTTTAAAAACATGGAGTCCTGGGACGAGGTCAAAAAAGAGATGGAGAAATATGCTGCTAAAAATAATGTCAATACAGGAATTGTCATCACAAATTATGACATTGCACAAACAGAAAGGAAAAGTCCAGGCCGTGACATCGTACAATTGCTACCAGAAAACTGCTCAACCATCTACAAAATCTATTCCAAATGACCTAATGGATGAATGTATGGATGATAATTGGACTCGAACCAAAATTCATGAGTTTTGGAAAATGAGGAAGAATCTCGGTGAGCCAAAGACCTCTAAAGATATTTATGAGGTGGAAGAGGATAAAATGTTTAACAATTTGTGGAATAAGGAGCATCTAGCTGAAGCATATGTCACCGATGATGATGACTATGACTAGGATTCTGTGAATCCCACATCCAATGTGAATCCCACAATTAGTAGAGGAGTTGATGAGTCCACAAAAGATAAATATACCAAAGAGGTAGATATTATAGAAAAAATGGGCTACCCAGGTTTTTGTGGTCTGGGTCCCAGTGGACAAGGGCTTTTGTCTATACCTGACCCACAAGCTCCACCAAAACATGGTGAGAAACCAAGCCTTGGGCTTGGAGTTCAATCATCATATTCATCAAATAAGTTAATACCATTTGTTCCACCTATTCCAAGCACTCAGATTCAATCTGAATCAATTTCCACTCCCACAACTATGGATATCATGGGTACAACTACAACTAGTGGTCTGAAAAGGACACTACAGATAGAAATGAAAACAATGGTTCCTAGAGATCAAGGAAGTGTAAAGAAGAAAATTTTTATGATAAGTATTAGTACAAAAATGGCAATGGTGAATGTGAGTCCAACAATTGCCCAACCTTCAGGACAAAACCCTCAGAACAGTCCAAAAACTCCACTTGTAATGGGTCAAAGTGTTAGTAATCCTCATGGTGGAATTAGGAGAACCACAAGCAACATAGGTGGAATCTCATACATCAGTGCAAGTGCTATTTCACCATTCAAACATTCAATTGTGTCAGAAAACCCTAATTTTTGTTACAATGATTTTGTAACTAACTATGAACAAACAAAAAATAGGAATAGACAAAATAGTAAGACAATGAAGATGGAAGCAGTTGTTGCAGCTCATGATGCAAAACCTACATCCAACAGGTTATTTCCCACATATGACCCAAATAAAGATATGATGGAATTCATGGTTGTTATGCCCCTAGCTAGATATAACAATCCACCAGAGAGTCAGTTAGATCCATCTCAATTTCAAGTTAGCATCATCTAAATAGATTTATCCAAAATTAAAAATGTGGACAAGATAATGTGTTGAAAATGACTAGGTAAGTGGTCTACAATTCAATGATGAAGTTGGAGAGAGAGAAAGGAAAGCTTCAAGGCACAATAGATAAGTTAAAGGTAGGCCTGGCAAATGTAAAGGCAATTGAGAAAGCAATAGAAAACGGGTGCAAAGAATGAGAGAGAAGGATAAAAAATTAATTTTCTAAAGAAAAAATTGGACAACAAGAACATATGGATGTAGAACTGAAAACTCTAAGGGAAAAATTGGAACAGAGCAAAAAAAAACTTGAGGATGAAAAAGTGATGCAAGAGCATCTCAGGCTTTGAGAAATCTTGCATCAACCAAAAACATTTCATGTTTTCTATTTTTTCATTATAATTGTTGTATTTGTTCATTTCATTGTGTGTGAAGATTACATGATGTTGAGGACCTATTTTGGAACCTTTTCCTAAGATCTCATAAGGATTGGATGGATTGTTTCTAAGTTGGAGTTATTTTACTTGCCATCGAAGCTGGATTTTCCTGTAGTTTTGGTGTTGATTGTGCATCATGGAAACTTTGATCCTTAATGAATAAGCCTTTGTGGTCTTAGGGCCTTAAAGAGGACCTAAAATAATATCTTTTCGCAAGAGCGCAAGTCCTAATTCATTATGAGTAAAAGGTTATGACCACTTGTCTTGGGGACCTATTTTCTAGCAATTTTCATGTGAAACATGGAGTATTTCTTCTTGCGCAGTTTCGTGTGATGAAATGGGGCCTTACTTAGTTAAGTGAATTTTCTTGGGTCATGTGTGGACCTAAATCCAAAGGTACATTAAGTTTTGATCATTTTTGCATTAGTTTTGATTTCTCTTATTGGATTGGACCTATAATGTAATTAAAAGCCTAACTGGCTGACTTGTGGCTTTGCTAACTATATATTGAGAGCTTGGGTAGATTTTTAGTAGGTAGGATGATGGTAGATTGATAGTAGAAGGATATTAGAAACAAAATTGGATCATGTGATATCTTGTAGATCAGATGTTTTATCTAAGATTGTAATAGTAGAGCTAGTGGTTTGCATACTTGGAGACAAGGAGATTGCTTGGAGGCTTGCGAGAACAAGTTTAAATCTGCCTTAGTGTTTCCATCAGTTGCTGATGTGTTTCAAAGCTGGACTAACTAGAAGATTGTTGAGATACTTTACAATTTCATTGTATAAGGCCAAAACCTGGAAGGCCTTACAGTTGGGCATGTTGAATGAAATTTAGTTTTGAATCATTATCTTGTTGTATTCTGATGTGCTTATTGTTGTTATAATCAATAGTGTAGGTTTGGACCATCCATTTTTGGATCTCCATCCATGTCTTGCGTCAAGTGGTATCAGATATAGAAGATCTTGAGTGTGTAAACCAATTGAGGTTGTTTGCACTATGAACTTGTATTGAAGATGCCTCCGAGGAGAGCTCATGAGATCTCAGAGGAAGAATCTATTGGAGAATTCAGTCTTGATGATTTTAGGGCTTTGCAGAAACAAGTGCAAGATCTGCAAGAGGAATTGAGAAAGAAGACTACCTTGAAGGATGAAAATGATGATTCTGAAGAAGATCAATTTGAAGAAGCTATAGAAGAAGTCAGAGATCTAGAAGAAAGTAGAATTCTGAAGGCTATGTCTAAAATTTGGAAGAGACCTAAGATTGAAGTTTCTACATTTGTTGGAAGCCTTAGGACAAAAGAGTTGATTGATTGGATTAATGAGATAGATGAATATTTTGAGTATGAAGAAATAGAAGATCCTGATAGAGTTCGATTTGCAAAGACTAAGTTGAAAGGTCATGCAAATATTTGGTGGAGGGAAGTTCAATTGGAAATAAGTAGATGAGGAAAGGAAAAG
Organism: Chamaecyparis obtusa; assembly: GCA_027943335.1. NCBI lineage: Eukaryota > Viridiplantae > Streptophyta > Pinopsida > Cupressales > Cupressaceae > Chamaecyparis > Chamaecyparis obtusa. The sequence continues at coordinate 841,134 of BSBK01000520.1, read as the reverse complement.
ATCACTACATGGAACCGAATGGTTGAAAAGTTGAAGGAGCAATTCATTCCAGTGGATTATGAATTGGAGATGTTTAAAAAGATGCAAGCTTTGAAGTAGATAAACAAATCAGTGCAAGAGTATACTGAAGAGTTTTACAGACTCCTGATTAGGAATGGTCATTCTAAAGCTGACAAAGAGAAGGTTGCTAGGTATGTTTATGGCTTGATCTACCTAGTATTCAAGAAGAGTTACTTACTGTTTAGATGAGAACTATAGGAGATTCTTATTAGATGGCATTGAAGATTAAGGAGAAGTTCAACAAGGGGTTTGAAGGAAGACAAAATAATAGGAACAAAAGTAGAACGACTGATGAAACAGTTGCTGGAGGCAATCCTAAGAAGAATGATGAAGGATATAGCAGTGGTCCAGCTTCTAATAACTACAATGTTGGACAGAGAGGGAGAAGGAGAAATGAGTTCACTTTTACTTTTTATCAATGTGGTGAACAAGGTCATAGAAGTTTTGAATGTCCTAAGAAAAGAGTTGCATTAACTGCTGAACAAAACATTGAGAATGTTGCAGAACAAGGTGAATTTTTTCTCACTATAAGGTTGGCTACATGTGTCCAGGAACTAGTACAAAGAAGAAATTTGTTCAGAACCAGATGTAAGTGCAAGGATAAGGTATGTAATGTTATAGTTGATGGTGGCAGTTTTGAGAACTTTGTTTTAGAAGAAATGGTTAGTAAGTTGAATTTGGAAAGAAGGAAACATCCTAATCCTTATCACATTAGTTGGATACAAGATGTGTCTAAGGTTAGGATTGAAGAACAATGCTTGGTTAATTTTTAGATTGGATCTTATCATGATGAAATATTGTGTGATATATTGCCTATGGATTCTTGTCATCTATTGCTTGGGAGACCTTGGCAATTTGATAGACATTTTTTGTTTGATGGTCATGTGAATACATATGTGATAATGCATGGTGGATCTAGGCATAAGTTATTACCCTTGAAGGAAGTTGGAGCTAAGGGATGTGGATTTATCAAGTGTTTTCCTTATGACAAACATCAAGAGTAGAGAGTTGATGAACCTATTCCTATGGATGAAAGGAAGCTAAGTTTGAAAGAAAAAGAGAATGACATAGTTGAGGAATTTATAGAGATTAAGAGGAAGATGGACTTTCTGAAAAAGATAGTGCAACAAATGATGGCACTAGTGATAGAGAGGAGTGCAGATGATGCCGAGATGATTATTAAGTCTAGAGAATATGTGATTCCCCAAAGTGTTGGTGTAATAAAAAGTGGAAAAGATAGTCAGAATCAAAATCTGTTGGTAGCAGGAAGGAAAGATGAGAAAAGTGCATGACAAGCTAATTTTTTGAGTGTGAAAGTGGATAAAGTAAAGATAGCATGGAATGAAGGACAAGAGGAGATATGGGTTAAGAACAGATATGGCATACCTATTCTGATTCCTTTCAAAAGTTCATGAGAAATCTTGCATCAACCAAAAACATTTCATGTTTTCTTTTATTTTCATTATAATTCTTGCATTTGTTGGTTTCATGGTGTCAAAAGCTTACATGATTTTGAGGACCTATTTTGGAACCTTCTCCTAAGATCTCATAAGGATTGGATGGACCATTTCAAAGTTGGAGTTGTTTTACTTGCCATCGGAGTCGTATTTTCCTGTAGTTTTGGTGTTGATTGCACGTCGTGGAGATCTTGATCCTTAATCAATCAAAATTCTCTCTTATGGCCTTAAAGAGGACCTAAAATAATATCTTTTTCCAAGAGCACAAGTCCTAATTCATTATGAGTAAAACTTTATGACCATTTTTCTTGGGGACCTATTTTCTGGCTATTTTCACGTGAAACATGGAGTATTTCTTCTTGCACAGTTCTGTGTGATGAAATGGGGCCTTTCATAGTTAAGGGCATGTGCTTGGGTCATGTGTGGACCTAAATCCAAAGGTACATTAATTTTTGATCATTTTTGCATTAGTTTTGGTTTCTCTTATTGGACTGGACCTATAATGTAATTAAAAGCCTAACTGGCCGACTTTTGGCTTTGCTGGCTATATATTGAGAGCTTGGGTAGATGTTTTGTAGGTATGATGATGGTAGATTGATAGTAGAAAGAGATTAGAAACAAAATAGGATCTTGCGAGATCTTGTAGATCAGATGTTTTATCTGATATTGTAATAGCAGAGCTAGTGGTTTGCATACTTGGAGACAAGCAGATTGCTTGGAGGCTTGCGAGCTCAAGTTTAAATTTTCTTTAGTGTTTCCATTAGTTGCTGATGTGTTTCAGATCTGGACTAGCTAGAAGATTATTGAGATACTTTGTAATTTCATTGTATAAGGCCGAAACTTGGAAGGCCTTACAGTCGGACATGTTGAATGAAATTCAGTTTTGAATCATTATCTTGTTGTAGTCCATTGTGCTTGTTGTTGTTATAATTAGTAGTGTAGGTTTGGACCATCCATTATTAGATTATCCATCCCTTCCCTATGTCAAAAATCATCTTCATTAAGTTTATACAAAAAATTGGGGAATGCGAGACATGCAACCAATAACTTAAAGAAAGAATTGGAGAATGAGAGGGTAAAAACAAAACAGTGGGAAGTGAAAGCAAAACAGTGGGAAGAGAAAGCAGAGGAAATAAAACAACATAGTGAACACTTGTTGTCAAAAATGAGAGAAGACCTAAAGAAGGAAAATAATATAATTAAAAATTATGAAAACAACTTGAATGACCATGTAAATAATATATTCAAGAAAATAAAAAAATTCTTCCAGGGGAAAATAAAGATATCTAGTGATAGGTTGTGTGATTGGTTTGAACTAAATGAAAGTCTTAGAGATGTTTTCGGAAAGCTGAATGAGTACATTGAGAAGAAATTTATTTTTTTTCAAAGACATAAAACTACAAAGCAGATAAAGCAAGAAATCAACAGATCCAGTGACAGGAATTTGGCAAGTAAGGGAATTCAGGACCGCATTGGTGCAACAATAAAGGTGAACTCTGTCTTTCAAAAATGTCAAAAACTAACAAAAGCAGAGGAAAGTCTTGCCTCATTCGGGACAAAGCTCGCCAAGATGAATAGTAAAACAACCAAATTGATATCTCTTGGTTTGCCGAGTCCTAGTCCTGATTACTCAACAAAGAATTTCTTGGGAAGAGAAGTTTACAAAAAGAAATTTGGAGGACACAATGACGTCTGATTGAGGCAAGCTTCCTCAGGACAAAACTTATGAAGGCATTGCAAAGTGCATCAAAACATGGAAAAATTTGAATGCAGTAATGGAAAGAACATTGCTTTCAACTCACTCTTCCAAGTATGGATTGTTGATGAGGGTGCTAGTCATTTACTATAACATCACAAATTTTTCCCTTCCAACTGATGAAGAATGGAGCATACTAAAGAAACTGACAGAATCATCTCAATCTCATCAATCATAGTATGTGAAAGTACTTTCAATTTCAATCATCTCTATATCTTTAGTATATATCTTTGATATTATCCTAAATACTAGAATTGAGTTTAAAGTAACAAGTTTAAACTTTGTTTTTTGAACAGGATCAATGTTGCAGATGCTATTGCCTATCAAATGCAAAAAATTGAAATGTACAACTATAGTTGTAGGCTTGTAGTTGTCTTATTGATTTAGATTTTGAGACTTCACATTAGGCAAATCGACCTGAAGCTATTATTGCTCCCTTATTTTTATAAAAGGGAATTCAAGGTCATTGGCTTAGGGTAATGAAATTGAAATTGGGAAATGTGCCAAATTGCCAATGGGCATTGAGTCATTAAATTTTGTAAACAAAATCACAGAGTTGTAACTTATGTTCTTACTAGTATTAATGAATGAATTGTTACATTGTATCATATTTGTAATTAAATTAATGAGAATCAGTATTTCTAAGAATTGTAACACATGAATTGCTATGTTGTCAAAAAAAATAATGAAAAATCTACAAGAATTGTACCATATGAGTTGAATAATGCAAATGAAAACCATTATTAATTATGGAATTGAATCTTGATGAAATTATCAACCACATTCATGTTTTTGACATTGGAATATTCTATTATGCATGATTGATGCTGAGATACAGAAATTGACAGTAGACTTTAGGAAAAGGCTTAATAAATACCTAGGACCTACTACTTCTACAACGGTTCAAGTTCAAGCTGCCAGATCATATCATCATTGAGATCTTCAGATTCATCGCCATCAACTTCATAGCTTCCTTGGTTCTTCAATTTGTTTTCTTCACTCTGCATACCTTCGCTTAACATATGTTCACCGCTAGTAGTACCAATACCAGTACATGAGTCAATGACATCATTGTCTCTAGAATTCCCACTCCCAGTCCCACTTTGTTTTGAAATGTTGTCCAATCCTCTTCTCTGACATTTCTTCCTCCACAATTTTAGTGCCCTTTCATAAGGAAAAGTATTGACTTCATACCTAGATATATAGAGCCTCAAGCAATTTTCCAGATTCTTGTCTAGTTTGTTTCTTAGCTTTGACTTTAGGAATTCCAAAGCACTAAAAACTATCTCATCCTCCATCAACCCCAATATCATGGTCAAACATAAATCAAAAAGCTTGAAATATTCTGATATTGAATCAATCAACATTTCGCTCTTACCTAGATTTTTCCAAAGCCTTGATACTAATCCATCTTCGCGAGGGTTCTGCATAATATTATATTTTCCCCTCATTGTCAGTGAAAAATGACCTGATTTCTCTCTCAAATGATTTTCATCTAAAATTCCATTTAGAGTTACTCCATTTAACTCTTTGGTTTTGCATAAATGATCTATCAAAGTTAGTAGGTTAGTTTTTAAATCTTTCAGACTATTCAGATTCTAATATTGAGGAAACACAATAGCCATAGATTCAAGTAGTTTGACTAGAGGGAATCTTTCTCTAATCTGTGTGGAAAGATCAAAGGCAATGTGCTTCACAGAAGCTATTATAGACTCAATGATCTTGGTAAAGTCTTCCCTTTTGATACTTGATACTCACCTCCTGGGGTTCTTTCCTGGTTCCTCAGAGTCGATCCTGGCAAAGTAGTGCATTGGTATCTCAAATCTGTGATCTTCTGCACATAACTTGTTAGGAATAGTCCCAAGAGATAACTGAGAGGGGGGGGGGGGTGAATCAGTTATCTACAAGACTCAATTATTTATCCAATTAAGTATACTTAAACATAAATCATAAACACAATGAAACAACACTTGAACATCACAAATATTTTGGTTATGGGGAAACCCAAAAAGGTAAAAACCCCGATGGGAATTGACACCCACTAATATTCTGTACTAGTGTATTATGATCCTTGCTAGAAGATCCTTAACCCTATTAGGAGTTGCTTTATAATATATTTAGTATAGTAGACCTGGTCAAGGGTCAAACCCTATTAGGAGTCTTTTACAATTGTCCCTATTAGGGGAGAGGATGCATTGTCCAAGAGGTCACTGCTCTAAGGGGTGAAGGCTACAACCTTCTATTTAACAAATACACACTATATCTGGATCTTGGTGAACTGCGCTTAGACCTTCTATCTGAATCAGTTCCAATGAATAGCACACATACTTCACTTGGTCACATAGACCTTCTTTTGATGGTTCAGCACTTCACACACTCTTCTCTGCTCTACTTCATCAACCATGAACCACACTTCAATAATCACAAATGACTACCTATAAGTATCTTCTCTCTAAATGATATAATCAAGTCAGCCTGTTAGAACCACCTTGAAATCATAATAGAGAAATCATAAAAAACTCCAAAAAACATTATGTATGCAACACATTCTGGGACCTGTCTTAATAAGATAAATGTAGACGCGCGCTACACATTGTCGGCTCTACCAAAACAACTAAAACTTTCTCCTCAAGATGAATTAACTCATGCACTCTTAACCAAACATCAATAACTCTCCTCTAAGCTTAACTTTGAGGACACATACCCTAAAGATAGGCACAACTCAAGAACCAATAAAATCTTTGTTGGCTCTTCTGAATAAATGCAGGAAACTGCTACTGGCGAATAGCAACTACATAACTTCACTTATACCAAATATCTGACTATGCGTCCATAACTTAAACATTAATAACATGTCTTCATCACATATCCAAGGGTGTAAGCCTTCATGACAATTGTACAGACATCCATGCCTAGAAAACTATCTGTTACTCTATTAGGAACACTACTGACACAAGCTGCTATATAACTATCTGTACTAATAGTAAACCTCTACGCCCATGATATCATGCTGATATCATGTCCATGCTACATATACTGAAAGCTTACTTCATAAGACTTTTGTGCATGCTACTTTCCATATGTTGCCATTAATGACAAACATATAGTCAGTACTGGCCTGCTGGAAAATCTCCAACAATCTCCCGCTTTGGCATTGATGGCAACATGTGGAATGAAAAACTACCACCAACCCAAATGAACATTTCTTTTATAACATTCTCCATTTCCTCTTCAAAACTCCCCCAAAGATGAATCCTCCATTTTTTGCAATGATTTCCAATATTCTCCATTTCCTTAACTGTACTACTAAATACTACTCCCCCTTAGTATATTATTCCATCTTTTTCTTTTGTTTTTCATGACTCTATAATACTCCCCCTTTGACATCAATGGAAAAGGGTGCCATTCATTTTAAGCACCAGTAATACTCCTAAAGTGGAGTAGTCAACCTTCCATCAGTCCTTGAGGACTGATGCCTTTCCTTCTTTCTTCTAAGTAGAATCAGGGAAGGGAATTACTCCTAACTTCTCCCTGAAATACTCAAAAGTATCCTTTGGCAAGGGTTTTTTGAAAATATTTGCCAACCGATCTTTAGTGTTCACATAGTCCAACTTGACTTCATTCTCTCCCACTTTCTCTCTTAGGAAGTGATACTTGATCTCAATGTGTTTTTTCTTTGCATGCATCATAGGGTTCTTTAACATATTGATAGTGCTAGTGTTATCACAATGAATAACAATAGGATAATCAATCTGAATTCCAAAATCCTTTATCATATGCTTGATCCAAACAATTGTAGAACAATTCAAGGTTGTTGTAACATACTCTACTTCTGCTATTGAGTGAGAAATATAGTTTTGTTTCTTTCTTGTCCAAGTGACAAGTCTATCACCAACAAACACTGCTCCTCCTGATGTACTCTTTCTATCATCAATGCATCCTACCCAATCTGCATCAGTGTACACATGAAGCTAATCATTTTCTAAATTAGGATACTATAGACCATAGTCTATAGTGCCTTTCAAGTATCTGAATATCCTTTTTATTTCCATGAAGTGACTTTGTTTAGGCTCTGCTGCAAATCTTCCAACTATGCCTACTGCATTGGAAATATCAGGTCTAGTCTGTATAAGATAGATAAGTTTTCCAATCATAGACTTGTAAAATGTTATGTCTACTACTGGTGAGTCATCTTCTTTTGTAAGCTTGCATCTAGTAATCATAGGAGTCCCTACTGGCTTGCAATCATCCATCTTGAATTTCTTTAATATTTTTTTCACATACTTGGACTGATTAATAAAAATGCCTTTCTCTGTCTACTAAACATTCGATCCAAAAAAGTATTTGATAGGATCAATCATACTCATCTCAAATTCATTTTACATCTCTTTAGAAAATTCAATGCTAAGTTTGTCATTACCTCTAAAGATAATATCATCAACAAATATGGCTACAAGTAACAAACCTTTAGATGTCTCTCTTATGAATAGATTATAGTTTGCTACTCCTTTCTTGAATCCAATCTTTGTTAGATACCCATCTAATCTTTCATTACATGCTCTAGGGGCTTGCTTAAGTCCATAAAGGGCCTTCTTCAATCTGCATACCATATCAGGTCTGTTTGATAAGGTGAACCCTTCTCCTTGTTCAATGTATACTTCTTCTTTCAAATCTCCATTTAGGAATGCTGACTTGACATCCATCTGATAAACTTTGAAGTTTCTGACTGTAGCATAAGTGAGAAACAACTTAATGGCTTCTAATCTTCTCACAGGAGAAAATGTGTCTGAATAATCAATGCCTTCTCTTTGTGCATATCCTTTACATAATAACCTTGCTTTGTTTCTTACAATTGTACCATCTTCATTCATTTTGTTTCTAAATATCCATTTTGTTCCAATCACATTTTTATCACTAGGTTTTGGGACCACTTCCCAAGTGTCATTCTTAATAATCTGATCAAGTTCTTCTTTCATAGTTGTTAATCTCTATTGAGCATTTAAGGTTGTCATTAGTATCAAAGGATATTAAATAGGTCGGTCGGTTACTTATATTGAGTTGGTCGGTAACCAGAAGTAAGATAGAAGTAGTCGGTAAATCCTTTACACTGAAAATCACACAATTTACTGAGCACTAGCAACACTGACACCAACATCGAGGGACGGTAAACACTGAGCATCGTAGTATACACCAAGAAAAGTATACAGTGTTTACCAATGATCACAGAAAATGGCATAGTAATCTGAAATGGCACATTCTTCTATGCAAATGGTTACAATAGATTGTAAAATAGTTTACCAAGATCGAGGAGCATTTATTGTAAAAGATACTCATTAAATGTAATATTTATCTTATTGTAATAGTTGATCTAGGTTAATTTTGCACCGTAGATCTTAGGGTTATGATTATTTTTGTAACCTAATTTTTGCTAAAGTGATAAAAATGGAACACTATATATTTTGTATGTTCGCACCATTTTATGAAGTTAGTGAACTAATATATATGAATCATGGAGCACTTGAAGCCATTGCCTAACTTCAAGTCAATCGGTTTACAAAGCATAACAGAATACAGAGGATATCAAATTGAGCAGAATCAGAGAAGGCTACCTAGCAGAATAGAGTAAAGAATCATCACAGATAAGGTGATATTTTGATGAGCACTTATAGATCTATTTCAGACAATTGAGTTGTCAACTAGCAGATAATTGCCTATTACTTTTTGACAATTGTGATAGAGTTTTTGATAAATCTCTTAAACAGAGTAGACTTAATAGTCTTATGTAAATCTCTTAACCGAGTACACACTTCATTAGTGTTGTTAAAATCCTATAACTAGGTAGATCTAGGTAATCTAACATGTTACTCCTAATAGGGTAAGATCACCAGAAGTGATCAAAACTTGTAGCCTTAACAGGCAAACCTTTTCTATCTGCAGTAGTGAAGAATTTGTGGGTGTCATCCCCACTGTAATTTTTACCTTCTTACAAGGGTTTCTGCGTTATCAAAATACTCGTGTTATGTGATTGTCATATTGATTTCATGTTGTTTACTTTCTCAAGTTAACTAGATGATTGATTTATGCAATTATATTCAAGTTATTTTGATCGGTTATCATAGTACACAGTTATAGATTTGAAAGGTTTTTACAAGTTTTTGAAGGCACTGATTCACCCCTCCCCTCTCAGTACCTATCTCTCCTAATTCCAAAAATTGGTATCAGAGCTTAGTTCTCTTGTTGAACAATCTAACCACTGAAGGGTAAAGATCTAAGTCATGGAGAGATACAAGCTTGACAAGACTATTCAAAATTAGAAGATACAAATACAGATGTTTGTGGAACAATATAAACAAGCCAAGGAAGAACTGAAGATATTACTGGTTGAAAGGAAGAACCTTGCAATTCAGCTAAATGAAATCGGTTATCATGAAGAACCTATTAATGAAATATTTGATCATATCGGATCAAGCTCTAGAAGCATCTCTGACGGATCCAAAAGCATAATCTCTAACTTGTCTGAAAAGAATCAGCATCTATCTGAGCAAGTGAAAGCACTTCAAATCGGTCATGAATCTCAAATGGTGAGAATGGTGGAAATCATGAACAATGCTAGACAAGCTGAACAAGATCAGAATTTGGCTATTGAAGACCGAAGACTGATGACTGAACAACTCCAAGAAAAAGAAAGTGAAATACAGAGACTCACTGATCGTCACTTCCAAGTATCAAATCAGATGATGATAGTTAATCAAGAAATCAATCGAGTCAATGGAGAATTATCAAGAAGACTTGAAGATGTTGCAATACTCAGAGAAGATAATGAAAAACTGAGAAATGAAATAAGGATACAAAAGAAATATAATGAAATGATGAAGATAGATGAGGACAGTTCCAAAAAGATTGATGATTTCCTATCTAATCAAAGGAGATTTGGAAGCAGAGCCGGTATAGGCTACACCAGTGAAGGAGAATCATCACAACAAGCTAAAAAAGTCAACAATAATCAAAGTCAGAAACCTAAAGTGTTGACATGTTATCACTATGGAAAACCAGGACATACATCTAATGTGTGCAGAAGCAAAGCACAAGGTAAACCTCCTGTCATTCCTAAATTCAATGGATATTGTTATTACTGTGGTAAGTTTGGACATCCAGCTTATGAATGCAGAGCTAAGAAGAATGACATTGCTAATAATACTACTGAGGAGAAAATATGCTATACTTGTAATAAGCATGGTCACACTGCAAGGAAAAAATGAAACAAGTCTGGACACCTAAAGAGAAACTACAATGAAAGCCATATCAACCGAAGAGACAAGGTAACTAATATGTTTGGGATTATAATACATGGACTAATTTTACTGTATGTGGTCGGTATGGACATATTGCAGAAAACTATTATAGAAAGAGTCAGATTGGACAATCAAGAAACTGGACAAATGTAGGAATGGCATGTATGCATTGTCACAAGGTCGGTCATTTAAGCAAGAACTCCAGAGACCGAGCACCAAATGAAAACCATATATTTGAGAGTGGATATAACATTGTAGAAATTACAAAGTTAAGGAACACAATGTGGAAGAAGGCATCTAATGAGAATGCTGAGTCAAGTAACACTATCGGTGAAACCTCGTCCACTAGATTAGGTGACATCAGTACCTCCACTTAAGATGACAAAGGTATGTATGGAACTAACATTTTAAATGATCACATTTTACATATAGTTCCTTATATATGATGTACAAGTACCAAATCTGCATGAATAAAGATGCACTATGGTTTATGTGTTAAAAGTTTACAAATGTTACATAGTCGGTAAAAGAAGAAACGAGAGTTGATTACCCATCGATAATCACTATACAAGATTAACTGACAACAGTGCAAACCGATGAAAAAATTCTATGTCAACTGAGAAAAGGAAATTGTAGACATTACTGAGCTAACAAGTTGTTTCGTACTGAAAGTTAGGTCACGCATTTAATGCACTAAATTTTGAGCGAGAATATCAAAAGTCTATAAATACGCACGAAATAGAGTTCATTGTTACATTGCGATTTCAAAGAAAAGAGATTTTTCAGAGAAGAGTTCGAGCTAAAGATTTTTCCAAAAAATATTCAAAGCTACTATAGATTGAACCGACAACAATTCTTTGACGATATCGAGTAAGTTCATCTACCTACTGAACATTGGTTATCTATTGCTTGTCGAAACCCTAGAAATAATTTATGGCATCAACATCGACTGCAAGAAAATTGCAAAACATTGAGGAGGAAGTAGAATTAATTGTTAGGGAAAATTTCACCAAGGCCAAATTCAAACCACATCCCAAGGTCACAGCACAAACAAATGATATGGGCACATTTTTGAGTATTCCAGATAGGGTTTTGTTAACATAAGACATTAGGGCCTATATTCACTGCAAAATCAGAGAAGTATGTGATTTTGAGACCATTGCTTCTTATAAACAAGTCTATGGACTGGATGGAAAGATAAAATCTGAATATAAGAAGATTGGGGAGTCAGGGTTATTGTGTTTTACATACTTCCCGCAAACATTAAAAAATGACTGGATAAGAATCGTGCTAAGAAGATTTCATGATGGAAATTTTTGGTTAGATAAACCTATTGAGATCACAAACAAGATTATCAGTAGGGTTACTAGGTACCCTACAACCGACAAAGCTAAAGCCTTTCGAAGTTCGTCTCATCCCGACGTTGAAAAGAACACTGGAGCTCAATGGGATGGTAGGGCACTAAAAATCTCAACCATCAAAGACCCAATGATAAAATTTGTAGCACATGTCATTGGGTACAAGATATTTCAATCTAGTAGACCAAATAGTTTACCCTGCAGTGCCGTGGACATGGCGTATAAAATTGTGAAGAAAGATCACCAGGTAGATCTTGCTGAACTGCTACTACACCAACTGTAAGATAATATGAAGACAATAAGATCAAAGAAGTCCAACACATGTAAGTATGGATCACTGCTTGTCTGTACTTTTTTCTATCTGCAAAAATATGTACCTGGTATCGGTAAAGTAAACTGGTAATCAGACAAACCGATAACTACACAAATTGATGAAATGATGAAAAGTCTAGGAGATAATCTGAATAAGGAATTTAATGCATATTTCAAAGAATTTCAGACAAAAATGCATCAAAGGAGTAGGATTCCAAGGGAATTAGTGAGTAAATTTGAAGATGACATATGTTTTGTAGTTAGCACAGACCACTCTATGATAAAGGCAGTAGAACCGAGAACAAAATGGTTAGCACCAATGGGATACAAAATGAACCATGATTTCACTTTGAAATCTATTAATGCATTGCTGGCATTACCGATAGATATCACTGCCACTAGGTTTTGCACATATGAGGAAGCTAAGTCATGAATCACTATAGACATAGAGATCAGAAAAATGTCTAGAAGGGCGAAGAAAATGAGAAAAGATCTCACAAAAAAATATGGAAATGCATCTAACTCATCTGCGGAGTCACCAGTTAAAGAAACAACCAAAGGTCAGTTACAGTTGGCTGACATCCCTATGATAGCAAGGAGACTGAGTTAGACAAAGAAAAGGATCACACACCAGTTCCTCCCACCAATGTTGAATAGGAAATGCAGCTACCAAAACTTGAAGGAATGAAGACACATTCATCAACTGCAGCACAACCTACCGAGAAAGAAGAAGTAGTAAAAGTAGCAAAAAGAAGAGCAGCTACACTGAAATGGAAATATGTTAAGAGAAAGAACAAGAAAGTAGCTGAGACACTGAAGAAAAAGAGGAAATACATAAGAAGTAAAGAAGATATAGAGGAGACTGACACTGAAAATGAACCTAATCAATTCAAGTTAGTTCGTAATAGGGAAAGTACAATAGAAGAAATAATTGAATATATAATTGAGAATGGAAATATTACATATCCAGGCATAGGGAAATTTGACAAAATGTCAATTGAGGACAAGACAAATCTAGAACATGCTATCATACACAAGATGATTAAATTCAAGAGAGTACCAATGGAATTCGCATGTCAATTGCCAAAGGAACTTGATGACAAAATAAATGAGAGATGGGCTACTGCACTAGATACAGAGAAAAGGAAAAGAGAACGATCATTAAGTCATGCAACCTCACACTTTAGCTATGTTGTTGTAAGTGAATACATGACAAAGTATCAGGCTAGATTTCTAGCCAAGAATAGAGCTATGCAGATAATGGATGAGAATGTGGATGATATGGATGTCACATGTGATTCTTTTTGGTCATCAATTTTGAAAGCAGAAGAGAAACCTGAACAGGAAGCATTCTTGAAACTGTCTAAGAAGAGACACTGTTCAAAAGGTAAAATTAGTTTCATCGATGATAACAAAGGAAAGAAAATAGAGGACACTAGTATATCAGTTGCCAAGGTAATTGATATCACCGAACAAAATGAAGAAATAAGAATTTCACAGGATGCACCGGATCAAGTAAAGATCCACTTGCAGAAGAAAACCGATGATGATGCACTCATTGAGGACATCACTAACGGTGATCCTGATGATGAGGATGACAAAGATGTGACAATTGCACCAAACAAAGATGAAGCACTAGAAGACACTGATAGTGTGTTCACATCTCTACTGGGTGAACTACCTGTACTTGCAGAGGCAGTTGAAATACTTTTAGAAGTAAAACCCGATGCTTCTCATCTTGAGCAAAATAAAGATACAACTAGGATACAAGTACCTGAGCAACCTGCAGATACAAATGAGCCTAACAAAATAGAGGCACAGTCTATAGAAACAAAGGAACTAGAAGAAACAAAGTTGACCGAGGTGAACCCACCTGCCACTACAACCGAGACTCCCACACCATCTATCAAGGAGTAGAAAGAGGAAGATATGGTGTCAATTGGGAAACATACTCCAAAGAGTGGAGAAAAAGCTATTGTTATTAGTGAGAAGAAGTCACCTCTTGCACAAAAGAAGAAGAAAAAGAAGAAAGCCAAAGGGCTGGTCACCATTGATGAAGTCATAATTATACCAGAATGTGACCTGAGAACCCTAAGCCCTGAGGAACTAAGTAGATATGGGGAGCTATGTTCAAGGAAAGCAGCACAAGAGAAGTTAAGGCAAGAACACAAATGAAAAGAATTGTTAAATGATGTGAGTGATATTCTGCAACAGATAGTACTAGAGATAAATATTGATGAGAATACTCCCATCATAAATCAACTTGCTACACTCACCGAAAAAATCAATGCCCCTGATACAGATGCAGACAAAAGCATAGAAGAAAGGGCATAATCAAAGATTCAGGACAAATTGGCAAAAAGGATTAGCACAGAAGTGGCACTGAACAAGGTAAAATTATTTGAGGTCATTACCGAGGTAAAAATCTATCACCCAGATAATTTGTCAATTTCTAATCAAGCTTTGTACTTTAGACACCTTCACTGTAGAAGTCAATGAAAAGATAAAAAGTTTAGAAGTAGAGATAAAGTTGAGTACACAAGTAGCTATCGCCAAGCTAACTATTTTCTTAAAGCACATTCACCAAGTTCAGGAACTCTGGCGGCTGATAGTAGATTTAAGAAAAAAAGAAGCACACATCACTGATCAGGTCACTGAGTTATAGACAGAACTCACTCCTTACTTGAAAATTTTTGAAGCACATATTGTCAAAGCTGAACAACTTGTCGCAACACCAGAGATTTGGTTGTTAGATAATATCTTTGACATGCATGCACAAGTCGGTCTTGAGCATATTGCTCTTACCAACTTGAAAGAGGAATGGGACAACTTCTTGGAGTCTGTAAAGAAAACCCATCAAAACATTTTTGATAAGATGTAAGTATACATTATCTTTTTTTTATTTGGCATTATTATCAAAAATGGGGAAAACATCTATATGCCAAATAAGTATAGTTTTTCTATGTATATTACATACTACCGGGAGCATGCACCAAGGGGGAGTACTTTGTACTTAGAAATTTTTTTGTGGATATGTATATGATGGAGACATAAGGAATATATAGAAACATTTTGTCTATATACATTCAAAGTTTTGATACTAATGCCAAAGGGGGAGATTGTTAATCTCTATTGAGCATTTAAGGTTGTCATTAGTATCAAAGGATATTAAACAGGTCGGTTGGTTACTTATATTGAGTTGGTCAGTAACCAGAAGTAAGAAAAAAGTAGTCAGTAAAGCCTTTACACCGAACATCACATAGTTTACTGAGCACCAGCGACACTGACACCGATGGATAGCAAACACCGAGCGTCACAGTATGCACCAAGCAAATTATACAGTGTTTACCGATGATCACAGAAAATAGCATAGTAATCTGAAATGGCACATTTTTCTATGCAAACGGTTACAACAGATCATAAAATGGTTTACCAAGATCAAGGAGCATTAATTGTAAAAGATACCCATTAAATGTAATATTTATCTTATTGTAATAGTTGATCTAGGTTAATTTTGCACCGTAGATCTTAGGGTTATGATTATTTTTGTCACCTAATTTTTGCTAAAGCAACAAAAATAGAACACTATATATTTTTTATGTTCACACCATTTTATGAAGTTAGTGAACTGATTTATATGAATCACGGAGCACTTGAAGCCATTGCCTAATTTCAAGTCAATCAGTTTATAGAGCAGAATAGAATACAAAGGATATCAGATTGAGCAGAATCAGAGAAGGCTAGCGAGAAGAATAGAGTAAAGAATCATCACAAATAAGGTGATATTTTGATGAGCACTTATAGATCTATTTCAGACAATTGAGTTGTCAACTAGTAGATAATTTCCTCTTACTTTCTGACAATTGTGATAGAGTTTTTGATAAATCTCTTAAACAGAGTAGACTTAACAGTCTTATGTAAATCTCTTAACCAAGTACACACTTCATTAGTGTTGTTAAAATCCTATAACTAGGTAGATCTAGCTGATCTAACATGTTACTCCTAATAGGGTAAGATCACTAGAAGTGATCAAAACTTGTAGCCTTAACATGCAAACCTTTTCTATCTGCAGTAGTAAAGAATTTGTGGGTGTCATCCCCACCGTAGTTTTTACCTTCCTACAAGGGTTTCTATGTAACCAAAATACTTGTGTTATGTGATTGTCATATTGATTTCATGTTGTTTACTTTCTCAAGTTAACTAGATGATTGATTTATGCAATTATATTCAAGTTATTTTGATCGGTTATCACAGTACACAGTTATAGATCTAAAAGGTTTTTACAAGTAAAGTTTTTGAAGGCACTGATTCACCCCTCCCCTCTCAGTACCTATCTCTCCTAATTCCAACAATAGCATCATGCCAATCTGAATCATTACAAGCATCTTCAATACTTAAGGGTTCAATCTGAGATAGTAAACATACCGCTTCACTGCTAGCTGAGTTCTTTTCTTGTGATCTTGTTAAGAATTTTTCGCTCTGATCTCCAATGATGTCTTCCTTGGAATGGTTTCTAGATGTAAATTTTGGAGCCTTAGTTGATGCTGACTCATCAAATTTAGGAGTTTCTCCTTGACTTGTCTAAGGGTCATTGAATAACACATCAATGTTGTCAAACATTTCTTCAATAACTGTTTCACTAGTGGAGGGTCTAGGTTCTTCTTCAATCATAGGTGAGTAATCATGATATCTTTCTTGAACCATGAACTTTTCATCAATCTTGACATGAGCACTTTCAATGATCTTTTTAGTCTTAAATTGAAACATCTATAATCTTTAATTTTAGTGGAGTAGCCAAGGAAAATACCTTCATCACTTCTTGCATCAAACTTGCCTACTGCTTCATCCCTCTTGATGTAGCACTTGCTTCCAAAAATTCTGAAGTATTTTACTATGGGAATATTACCAAACCATAGCTCATATGGTATTTTGTCAGTGCCTAGTATCAATTGAATTCTATTGATGGTGTAAACTGATGTATTGACCACATCTCTCCAATAGGTGTGTGCAACATTTCCTTCTATTATAATGGTGTGCGTTGTGTCAAGGATTATCCTATTCCTTATCTCTGCAATACCATTCTGCTGAGGGGTTCTAGGTGCACTTAATTGTCTCTTTATGCCATGTTCTTCGTAGTATTCATAGAATCTATCAGAGGTGAATTCTCCTCCTCTATCCAATCTCAAACATTTTATTTTTAGTCCAGATTCATTCTCAACCTTAACTTTGAATATTTTAAACTTGTCAAATTCTTCTGACTTGTCTTTCAAGAATGCAACCCACATCATCCTAGTATAGTCATCAACAAACAAAATGAAATACCTTTCTCCATAGTATGATCTTGTTTGAGTTGGACCACATAGGTATATATGAATCAGATCTAACTTGTTCTCTGCTGAATTAAGCTTGCTTCTGAATGAATTTCTTACATTCTTTCCCATCACACATTCCCTGCATGTAGTATCAACAGGCTTTTCTATGCTAGGTAGATCTCTTACTGCCTTTACATTGCTTATCTTTACTATGTTATCAAAATTGATATGACACAATCTTTTGTGCCACAACCAACTGTCATCAACTTTAGCAATAAAACAACTTTCTTCTGAATTGAGTTGAAAAATATTACCTCTTGTCTTTGAGCCCGATGCAATCATAACACCATCTTTGTTGTTAATGATTCATTTGTCATCTTTGAACTCCAACTGATAGCCCTTTCCAAGTAACTGACCAACATTGAGAAGGTTATGTTTCAAACCATCAACATAGAGAACATCATCAGTACTGTTCTTTCCATCCAAGGTGATGGCTCCTCTACCAACTATTGGTTTGGGAGTGTTGTCTCAAAATCTAACCATGCCACCATTGTATTTGTCCAGATGAACAAATCTATTTTTATCACCTGTCATGTGATGAGAAAAACCACTATCTATAATCCAGTCTATCCTTATATCTACTTGGGAAATCAATGCTAGCTCTTGTTCCACTTTCTCATCTTTATGAATTGTCTTATTATTCATTTTGTCTATAATAGCAATGAATCTAATTTCTTCTTCTCCTGATTCATCATCAGAAACTCCATCTCCAACACAGTAGCATTCCTTAGGCTTGTAATCCTTTTTGAATTTT
The DNA here is from genome assembly GCA_027943335.1 of Chamaecyparis obtusa. Lineage (NCBI taxonomy): Eukaryota > Viridiplantae > Streptophyta > Pinopsida > Cupressales > Cupressaceae > Chamaecyparis > Chamaecyparis obtusa. The sequence continues at coordinate 822,773 of BSBK01000520.1, read as the reverse complement.
CTAGCTCTAGTAGGACACTTAGATGCAAAGTGACCAATCTTATTACATGAAAAGCACTTAAATGGAAATTGAACTTCATATTTTCCTTTTCCTTTCTTTTCTCTTTTGGAAACCATAGCAATAAAGTCATCTAAATTTTTCTCTTCATCATCATCAAAATTACCAGAAGTGTTTACAAATTTCTTACCATGAATTGTTGCTTTGAAGGTTGTTTCACTTTTTGGTTCTATCTTCAATCTTGAAATCTCAAAGGCTGAGATTTTGCTAATCAAGGTCTCTCTCTTGAAATTAGATGTAAGCTGCATGGTCTCATCAAGGATGTTGATTTTGTTTTCATATTCGGGAGTGAGAGTAGTCATTATCTTGTCCATGATGTCTTCTTCTGAGATCTCTCTGCCATTGTTCCTGATTCTTGCAATTGCTTCATTGATCCTTTGATTATAAGATCTGATGTTTTCTTCAGGTAGCATTTCTAATGCATTGTATCTTTTCTTCCATGTCTTTCTGTGTGCATCCTTTGCTTGTTTGTCTCCTTCAAATATGTCTTCTAGGTGCTTCCATATTTTATGGGTTGTATCTACCTTTTTTATTTCTAAAAATTCACCATCAGATAGGGCACAAATAGGGCTTCTTTAGCAATAGCATTCTGATGAAACAATTCTTTTTGTCTTTTAGTAGCATCCTCCTTTCCAAGGTCTTCAAGGGTAGGGATCTTGGCTTCTTTGATAGTTACATCAAAAACTTCAAAACCAATGAACTGTAAGTGAGTCACCATCTTGTTCTTCCAATCAAGATAATTCTCTCCCTCAAACTTAGGACTTTATTTTCTAACAAATGTCATATGATCAACCTCAAGCTATTAAAATTTCTCTCTGAGGCACTTATCTTTGATACCAATTGTTAGGAATAGTCCCAAGATATAACTAAGAGGGGGGGTGGGGTGAATCAGTTATCTACAAGATTCAATTCTTTATCCAATTAAGTATACTTAAACATAAATCATAAACACAATGAAAGAACACATGAACACAACACCAATATTTTGGTTACGGGGAAACCCAAATAGGTAAAAACCCTAGTGGGAATTGACACCCACTAATATTTTGTACTAGTGTATTATGATCCTTGCTACAAGATCCTTAACCCTGTTATGAGTTTCTTAACAATATATTTAGTATAGTAGACCTGGTCAAGGTTCGGACCCTATTAGAAGTCTTTTACAATTGTCCCTATTAGGGGAGAGGATGCATTGTCCAAGATCTCATTACTCTAAGGGGTGAAGGCTACAACCTTTTGTTTAATAGATACACACTATATCTAAATCTTGGTGAACTACGCTTAGACCTACTATCTAGATTAGTTCTAATGAATAGCACACATACTTCACTTGGTCACATAGACCTTCTTCTAATGGTTCAACACTTCACACACTCTGCTCTCCTTTGCTTCATCAACCATGAACCACACTTCAACAATCACAAATGACTACCTATAAGTATCTTCTCTCTAAATGATATAATCAAGTCAATCTATTAGAACCACCTTGAAATCATAACAAACTCCAAAAAACATTCTGTTAGCTCTATTATGTACGCAACGCTTTCTGGGACCTGTCTTAATAAGATAAATGTAGATGTGCGCTACACACTGTTGGCTCTACCAAAACAACTGAAACTTTCTCCTCAAGATGAATTAACTCATGTGCTCTTAACCAAACATCAATAACTCTCCTCTAAGCTTAACTTCAAGGGTGCATACCCTAAAGATAGGTGCAACTCAAGAACCAATAAAATCTTTGTCGGCTCTTCTAAATAAACATAGGAAACTATTACTGGCGAATAGCGACTGCATAACTTCACTTATATTGAATATCTGACTATGCATCCATAACTTAAACATTAATAACATGTCTTCATCACATATCCAAGGGCACAAGCCTTCATGACAACTGTACAGACATCCATGCCCAGAACACTATCTGTTACTCTGTAAGGAACACTGCTTACACAAGCTGCTATATAACTATTTGTACTAACAATTAACCTCTGCACCCATGATATCATTTTGATATCATGTCCATGCTACATATACTAAAAGCTTACTTCATAAGACTTCTTCACATGCTACTTTCCATATGTTGTGATCAATGACAAACATACAGTCTGTATTGGCTAGCTGGCAAATCTCCAACATAACTCTCCATTTGAACTAATTTTTAAAAACTTATCAGGATTGTCCAAATCTATGATTTTCAGCCAGCTAGTAAATTTTACATCATCAACACATAATCGATAGATATTATCAAGCACCATGCATGTCAATTTACGTAGCGCAACATATTCTACAATATACATAGCTCTTTGTTGGGCTTTTTTCATTAAATTTCTCATTTCCTCAAGCATGGGGAGAAGACCTACTAATGTTAACAGTGTCTCTACATTACTTAACATTACCAGCAATGTAGGAAATTTTAGTTTCCCTGCTTCCTCACGACTTGAGTTTATTAGACCAAGCAATGATTGATATTCTGAAAAAACTCGATGTGTCAGTCCATCCAAAGAGATCCATCTGGTATCATTATCCTTAAGAAGCTTTTTCCCATCAGTTAGTCCTTCGGAAAAGTGTTTAAATTCCCTCAATCATTTTTTACTTTGACAGAAGTATTTGTAGATATCTTTGATTAAAGCTTCAATTTTTTGTACTGGAGCATGCTTGTTGACAACTCCAAAAGCTAGATTCATTCTGTGGGCCATGCAGTGAATGGGAGTAACATAGGGTGCACAAGAAGATTGTATCTTTATGAAAAGACCTCCCCTATGGCCTTGCATTACTGAAGCTCCATTCACTCCAACATATACGATCTTTTTGGAAATGGTCATGTCATTTATACCTCCATATTCAATTAGAGAATTCTTTACTAGTTCAAATAAATTTTCCGTTGTCGCATTATCCATCATTTTAGCAACGGTTAGTAGATGAGGTTGGCAAAAAAAATTGTGTACAGTATAAACATGCATGCATATCTAGGAAGTATTGTCTACTACTGTAACCTTGTCTAAAGACAATGCAATAAAATTTGACTCTTTAATTTTTGCCTTCAGATCCTCTTTTTCAACCTCGGCAAGACAACTTGCCCATTCGCATCCACTATTTACTAACCAGTGACTGTTAGGATAGTTACAAACTTTTAGAAAGTGTAATGAAGCACTCAATGATGGGTAGTCTGTCATAGGATGCCCTCCGCTCAAAATACTAAACACAACACTTAACTGAACAACTTTCCCCATTAGTTCTACTTCCAATGCTTTTCCAAAACAAGCTTCAATAGAGCCTTTCACTTCACCAGGCTTTGTCTTTATATTATGTTGAAATTCATATAATTCTGCATTCCTAACATGTTGAGATTCCTCCTTTTTTTTCCATCTTATCACTGATTTTTGAACTCCATCTATGGTTTTCTTTTCATAAAATTTACCCATATGCTTCTCTATGGTGTTAATTTTTAGCTGCAACCTATTTTCCCTCTTATTTATCTGGCTACAAATCTTACATCTGTATTCTACTGGAGGTTCCCCTTCAATTAGATTATCCATTGGTTCAATGAATGGATACTTTTACACCCATTCTAATTGAAAATTCCTTGACAGATCCCACATTTGATCTTTTTTTAATTCTCTATCATTCTTTGATTTGTATTTTCTTTTCTTCTTTCCTACACCATCATCTTCTCTGACATTCTCAGTCTCATCCAAGTCGATTATATCATTATGGATACTCTGGGTATTTAACTGAAAATCTTCTTCAAGTTCATCATGATCTGAGATATCAAGTTCGCTGACTTCTTGAATATGTCATGTAGGTTCAGCCTCAGGTTGTGAATCTTGAAAATCTTCTTGTGATGAAGTAGCTTCTTGATTTTGGCCAGAAACATTTCCAACACCATGACCAAAGTACGATGATAAGGTTCTACATTTTTTTGGCCTCTCTTGGCTTTCCCCATATGCCAAAGCCTTACCCTTATTCTTGTTCGACATCTCGATTCTTCAACAAAATAAAGGCTACCAGCCTACCAGTAAAAAAAATGTTTACTTATTGAAGAAGTGACAAATGATAATAGAACTACAATATACAATGTTTACATAGTCACAAAATAATAATCACTTACCTTTTCCTTCAATTCAATTGCAGTTGCAACTTGTCAAAGTAGTCAACACTCAATAGTCTAAACTTCATTATCGATCAAATTGAACCAATCCAAATTATGTACAATAACACTAATCTATGAATGTATTTATACTAATCTTTTGTGGTGAATTGGTTGGGAGGTATTAGGTCGGTGTCCAAATATTTGGCGAAGCTTGCGTAATTATAACACATCTTGTGTTATTTCCTCGTTGATTATGGGTTGCACAATACCTTGGTATGATTAATAAAGTTGGCGAAAATCCATCAGTTTGAGACATGCGTCCATAAAATGGATCACGAAGTTGGGGCTGCCTATATATATATATATATATATATATATATATATATATATATATATATATATATATATATATATATATATATATATATATATATATATATATATATATATATATATATATATATATATATATATATATATATATATATATATATATATATATATATATATATATATATATAATTATTGGAAAATATAGGCCATCCATTTGGGGCCGCTTTCAAATTATAGGTGAATGTTTAAAATATATCGTGCCCAAAAATTATATGCCATTGGCGATAATGTGAAAGAAATGGACAAAATTAAATAAACTGATGGGCGATGGACCTGGGCATTGGACCCAATTTTAATAAATGCAGGGCGATAGGGTCAATCCCATGTGGACAATATATTTTCCAAATCACGGGTTGTCGACAAGTGACATTCGCCAAATGGAAAATAATCACCACTAAAGTTTTTGTTGATGAGAACCTACAAAATAGAGAAAAATCTGTGATGAGGAGCTTAAATTTACACATAAAGATAAAAATTGTTGGAAATAGAGAAAAAATGTGTGATGAGAGGAAGGAGAGAGTGGAGTTAGAAAAATCTACCTTTATAGAAAATAAAAATGGTCTAATCCTTTGGCTAGTCTAGTTTTCATAAGATGAGATGACATATTAGGCATCACAATTCTTCTGATAATGTTCAATCTTCTCTATTAGGTGACTTTAACTAATGCAATCTCAAGCAAGGAGTGGTTGTGACATTATATGATTCCTTAAATTATTTTCTTCCATGAACTAAAGGAATTAGAGTGGAGAAAAACATAATACATGAAATGTAAATATAAATAGCTTGTGTTTAGGCATAAGAATCATACAAATTTATCACTAAAATAAATGATTCATGTGTAACAAGTGAAAACATCTTGAATAATAGGAATTGTAATCACATGTGTTGACAATAAGCATGAAGGAATACAAACTTTCTCATAGAATAGGGAAATGAAAATGGTGATTCAAGTCTCAAGGGATAGAAACAATCATGTAAGTACATAAGGCACTAGGCTAGGTGTATGCCCTTGTTGTGGTATCCAATAGCACATGAGTGTACAATTTCTTTGAGATAAGGATATAGCTGTTAGGAATAACAATCCACAATACAACTGAAAGGGGGGTGAATCAGTTGTATAATAGAATATTAAACTTTAATCTTTGAGCTCATCAATATCATAAACAATGAATGCCAACACAATAACACAATATTTTGGTTTCGGGGAAACCCTGTTAAAGGTAAAAACCCTGGTGAGAATTAGCACCCACAAATGATGTACTGAAAGTATAGTAATCCTTGTTAGAAGATATAGCCCTATTAGGAGCTTATTGAAACATTACAGTACACAGTCCTTGTAAGAGGACAGACCCTGTTAGGAGTGAAGGAACAAAAGAGGGCTCAGTGCCCAAAGAAGGTTAAATCCACCTTCAAAATTCACTAGTTCACAACAGATATGAAGAAATACACAATCTTTTGAATTGTTTGCCATTAACTATCTTTTCTTGATCAGTTCCAATGAAGTCCACCAGTAATCCTCTACTCTACATATAGAAGACACAAGCTCGCATCTTTCACAACCTTCTTATATCACATGTATTCCATCCATGTCTTTTCCAAAGAAAAGACCTTTCATTTATACCTTATTACAATTTACCAAGATCAAGTCAGCCCATGAGGCTTTCCTAATTATAAATAATCACATAAAACCTTGCTAAGATACACATGGTATCTAGAACAAGTCTATAATTATTAAGGACTGACATCCTTAATTTATGCTTGCCAAACAAAGCACACGCTTCATTCTCCAAGTCAGCTTCAGAATAAACCATTGTGAGAACATACACCATAGATGATGTCACTAATCACTCCGTACCTTGGGCTGACTAATGATAATCCTTCAGTACCCTATCTTTCATCCTTCAAGTTTGCATGCCTTGAATCCAAGTCTTCTGAAAGATATACCAAAAACACAGAGGCTAACTCTGTGAATTCTCACTGTCACAGTCTAGTGACCAATCTTTACAAAAATAGCTGTAAATTTCTTAATATGAAATATTTAATGATGCGATCTCAGACATAAGATCAACATCCTCCTGAACTCTCATCTAACTTCGTAGCATTTGAAACATCTGTACACTAACCATACACTATGATTACCAGTCTGATTCCTTCATAGAAGCATATGTTGACATCAGTGACAAAATACAAATGACAATAGTATGAGTGCCCATTCAATAACATAGTGATTGAACTTATTAAATGTCTCAATCACCACCCATGCATTAGCAATATCCAACAATCTCACCCTTTGGCATTGATGTCAACATATGGGAAAATCTTATCCCAAAGTTATATCAATCCAAAGTCATTCAACTGAACAATTTCCCCAAATAGTAGAGATTTTCTCATAGCAACAACACTCCCCCTTTGACAAAAATGGAAAAGGGTGCCATGATCCTTCAACTACCTTCACATATAAACTTTCTTCCATGATCACTCCCCTTGAGGAGTAGATCCCTACATCCAGTCTAGAAAATGATAAGGCTCTAAATACTTCTAGACTGATGCATCTCTACATCATTTAGTTCTAACTAGGAGGGGCCTGAACCCCTAGCATACCTCTGAGATATTCAAAGGTATCTTTCGGTAGTGGCTTTGTAAAAATGTCTGCAATCTGCTCTTTTGTACTGATATATTCTAGCTTGATTTCCTTTTCTACCACCTTGTCTCTCAAGAAGTGATACTTGATAGAGATACGTTTAGTTTTAGAATGCATCACTAGATTCTTTGACATATTTACTATGCTGGTGTTATCACAATGGATAACCATAGGCTCATTAAAAGTTATTCCAATGTCTGTCAGCATTTGTTTCATCCAAACAATCTGAGTGTAGTTTATAGTAGTAGCAACATACTCTGATTCAGAAGTAGATTGTGCTATACAATCTTCTTTCTTACTTAGCCAAGAAACCAACTTTTTCCCAAGGAAAAATGGACCGCTACTGGTACTTTTTCTATCATCAATATTTCTTGCCCAATCAACATCAGTATAAGCATAAAGTTCAAAGCTATCATTCCTGTCATACCATAAACCATAGTCTATGGTTCCTCTAAGATACCTTAGTATTCTTTTCACAATAGCTAGATGAGTCTCTTTGGGTTCTACCTGATATCTAGCCACAATTCTAATGGCATTAGCAATATCTGGTATGGTATGAGTCAGATATTGTAGCCCTCCAACCATTGATCTATACAAATAATGAAAAACACATTTTGATTCATTATTAATTGTTAGCTTGTTGCCAGTCACCATAGGTGTTCCTACTGGTTTACAATCCTCCATTCTAAATTTCTTAAGCAATTCTTTGAGATACTTGGTCTGAGAAATGAAAATACCATTCTTATTCTAAGTTATTTGTAGTCCAAGAAAGAATTTCATTTCACCTATGATGGACATCTCAAATTCACTTTCTATTTCTTTAAAAAACTTCTTACATAGATCATCATTACCTCCAAAGATAATGTCATCCACAAATACTTCTACTATCAGGATTCCATCTTCAATAGTTCTTAGATACAAATTATTGTCTGCATTACCTTTTCTGAATCCAAGTCCAAGTAGATACTTGTCTAACATTGCATACCAAGCCCTAGGAGCTTGTTTTAACCCATACAGGGCTTTCTTCAATTTGCATACCATGTCTTTGTCTTCGCATAGAGGAAACCCATTTGGTTGTTATATATATACTTCTTCAAGATCTCCATTTAGAAATGCAGATTTAACATCCATCTGATACACTTTGAAGTTTTTGTGTGCAGCATAAGATAGGAATAATCTTATTGCTTCTATTCTAGCAACATGAGAAAATGTTTCTTTACAGTCAATGCCTTCTTTCTATGAGTATCCCTTGCACACTAGCCTTGCTTTGTTTCTTACAACTGTTCCTTCTTCATCCATTTTGTTTCTAAAGACCCATTTTGTTCCTATAATATTTTTATTTTTAGGTCTAGGAACCAATTCCCAAGTATTATTCTTTTTTATCTTATCCAATTCTTCTTTCATGGTAGCTATCCAACATTCATCTTTAAAGGCTTCATCTGTAGTTTTTGGCTCAACTTGAGAAATCAAACAAATTTCTTCTCTAACTTTTGATCTAGTTAGCACTCCTTGGCTGGTATTGCCAATAATTTGATTTTTAGGATGGTTATTCTTTACATACCTTGGATTTTTAGGAGTCTCAGTAGTCTTTCTTTTATCAACATCACTAGCCTCTTTTTCACTTTCTTCCTCAACAAGTTCTTCTTATTCTGTAGCAGTAGTGGTTTCTTTCATCTCTGATATCTGACTGTTGTCATACATTCTTTCATCTTTGATATCTGACTATTGTCATACATTCTTTCTTGTATCTGAAATTTCTCATCTATTCTTACATTATTACTTTCAACCATCTTCCTCAATCTCATATTGAAACATTTGTATGACTTACTTTTGACAGATTAACCAAGGAAGATTCCTTCATCACTTCTAGCATCAAATTTACCTATCTCATCATCCCTCTTGATATAACATTTACTACCAAAAATTTTGAAGTATTTTATAGTAGGAGTATCATCAAACCATAGTTCATAGGGAGTCTTACTTGTACCTTCTCTAATTTGAATTTTGTTTAATGTGTACACTATTGTTCAAACAACCTCTCTCCAATGTACATGAGATACATTTCCTTCAATCATCATTGTCCTGGCAGCATCAAGTATAGTCCAATTTCTTCACTCTTCTATCCCATTCTGTTGTGGAGTCCTAGGAGAAGATGTTTGTCTTTTTATCCCATGCTCTTCATAGTATAAATTGAATAAATTTGATGTAAACTCTCCACCTCTATCTGATCTTAAACACTTTATTTTTAATCTTGATTCATTCTCTACTTTTTCTTTAAACAACTTGAATTTATCAAATGCTTCTAATTTTTCTCTCAAATAAGTAACCCACATCATCCTAGAAAAGTCATCAACAAAGAGTATAAAATACCTTTCACCATAGTATGACTTTTTTCTTGTAGGCCCACATAGATCTGTATGTACCAGATCCAACTTCCTTTTTGATGTAAATGATTTTCTTTTATGACTCCTTCTAGTTTGCTTTCCCATAACACATTCTTTGCATACAATGTTAGAGGGTTTCACAATCTTCGGTATATCTCTTACTGCACTAGCCATACTTGCCTTCACAATGTTATCAAAATTAACATGACAAAATCTTGTATACCATAACCAACTTTCATCTACCTTAGCAACAAAACAAGAGGCTCCAGATGTGTTTAGCTCAAATAGATTACCTCTAGATCTTGAACCAGTAGCAATCAGTTTTCTTCCTTTCTTCTGATAAAGCATTTACCATTAACAAAACTTAACTAAAAATTAGTATCCATTAACTGTTCAACACTCAACAAATTATGTTTCAGTCCTTCAACAAGTAATGTGTTGTCTTTATTAGTCTTTCCATCCAAAGTAATGGATCCTTGATGGATTTTGGGAGATTGTCCCCAAACCTTACAACACCTCCATCATAATTTACTAATTTAACAAGCTTGTTTCTATCACCAGTCATGTGATGAGAACATCCACTATCAATTATCCATTCAGTTTTCTTGTCAACATGAGATACTAAGGCTTTTTCTTCATGAACCGGTTCATCTTTAATAGTAACAAATCTAATATCTTCATTGTATAAATCATCATCATCAGAGATTCCTTTACTAGCATAATAACATTCTTTGTCTCTTCTAATTTTTGGATAATCAAGTTTGTACTTAGGAACTCTTGTAGGAAATCTAGATGCAAAATGACCTATCTTATTGCATGAAAAACATTTCAAAGGTAACTTGCCTTCAAATTTGCCCTTACGTCTTTTTTCTCTTCTAGAAATCAGTGCAACAAGTTCTTCCATCTTTCTTTCTTCTTCCATTATCTTTTCCCATTCCTCGGCATACTCACCAAGCTCTTATTTTAGGTCTTCTTTTCTTATGCTTGGAAGTGCAGATACTTTCTTGTGTGCGGATGCCCTAAAAACATATTCAACTTTAGGTGTAGCTTCTCCTAATTCTATAGCTTTAAAAGTAGTTAGCTTTGCAATCAAAATCTCTCTACTAAAGTTCAGTGTCAAAGGTATAGTTTCTTGAATAGACATAGCTTTGAACTTGTAAGTAAGGGTCAGAGATCTAAGAATCTTTGCAATAACTTCATCTTCATCATAAGTGCCTCAACAATTTCTGATTCCAACTACAACTTCTGTAACCCTTTGAACATAGGCTCTAATGCTTTCATCTTCATTCATTTGCAGCTTTTCCATCTTTGTCTTCCAGCTTTGTAGCTTCGCTTGTTTGGTATACTTGTCTCCTTCATAAAGTACCTCTAGTCTATTGCAAATTTCATGTGCCAAATCCAGATCTTTAATTTCAGTAAGCTCACCTTTAGATAGTGTGCTTATCAATGCTTCTCTTGTGACCTTGTTGCATGAAAATAACTTCTTTTCATCATCAGTGGTTGAATCCAAATCATTCTTAGCCTTCAGAGTTTCCTTCTTCTTTACAATCATCCAGTAGTCTATGCCCAAACATAGAAAATATGTTCGCATCTTGTTTTTCTAACTGTCAAAGTTTTTAGGATCAAACTTAGGACTATCCTTCCTATAGAATGTCAATTCCAAGATCACCTCAAGCTGTTAATATTTCTCTCTGAGGACCACAAGCTCTGATACCAATTTTTACGAATAACAGTCCACAATACAACTGAGAGGGGGGGTGAATAAGTTGTATAATAGAATATTAAACTTTAATCTTTGAGCTCATCAATATAAAAACTAATGAATGCCAACACAATAACACAATATTTTGGTTTTGAGGAAACCCTGTTAAATGTAAAATCTCCAGTGGGAATTAGCACCCACAAATGATGTACTGAAAATATAGTAATCCTTGTTAGAAGATATAGCCCTGTTAGGAGCTTATTGAAACATTACAGTACATAGTCCTTGTAAGAGGACAGACCCTATTAGGAGTCAAGGAACAAAAGAGGGCTCACTACCCAAGGCTCACTTCCCAAAGAAGGTTAAATCCACCTTCAGAACTCACTAGTTCACAACAGGTGTATATGAAGAAATGCACAATCTTTTGAACTATTTTCCAACAACTATCTTTTCTTGATCAGTTCCAATGAAGTCCACCAGTAATCCTCTACTCTACAAATAGCAGACACAAGCTCGCAACTTTCACAACCTTCTTATATCACATGTATTCCATCCATGTCTTTTCCAAAGAAAAGACCTTTCATTTATACCTTATTACGATTTACCAAGATCGGGTCGGACCATGAGGCTTTCCTAATTACAAATATTTACATAAAACCTTGCTAATATACACATGATATCTAGAACAAGTATACAATGATTTCATTACAATGATTAAGGACCAACATCCTTAATTTATGCTTGCCAAACAAAACACACACTTCATTCTCTAAGTCAGCTTCAGAATAAACCATCGCTAGAACATACGCCATAGATGATGTCACTAATCACTATGTACCTTGCACTAACCAATGAGAATCCTTCAGTACCCTATCTTTCATCCTTCAAGTTTGCATGCCTTGAATCCAAGTCTTCTGAAGGATATACCAAAAACTCAGAGGCTAACTCTATGAATTCTCACTGTCACAGTCCAGTGACCAGTCTTTACAAAAATAGTTGTAACTTTCTTAATATGAAACATCTAATGATGTGATCTCAGATATAAGATCACAACATCCTTCTGAACTCTCATCTAATTTTGTAGCATCTGAAACATATGTACACTGTGATTACCAGTCTGATTCCTTCATAGAAGCATATGTTGACATCAGTGACAAAAAATAAATGACAACAATATGATTGCCCATTCAGCAATGTAGTGATTAAACATATTAAATGTCTCAATCACCACCCATGCATTATCAATATCCAACAATAGGCTCCTAGTGGTAACATGTATCGATATGAAATGGGAAAGGTTATGATATCCCTAATCTGTGCAATGCCCCAAGCCACATGCCTAGGACTTTAACAAATTGAACAACTCTTTTTTTGAGATAACAACTACAATTCAAGGATATGCGAAAATAACATATCACACTTACAACATGCACACAAGTATCATGTGAAGCACTAAAATACAAGGGCACTAACCACAAGAATGAACTCAATATTTCTATGTAAGAAAGGTGGAATCAACAAAAGACTTACCAATTACAAGATGAAACTACCATGTGAAGAACCTATGAGAGGGGGATGAAACCCAAAAAAGATTATGTACAAACCTTAATCATGTTCTCTCAAAACAAATTCATGTTAGGATGAGGAACTATTGAATTCTAATACACACCAAGGGATGGTTAAGAATTTTTAAAAAACCCATGGTAACCCACATGAATGGTAAAATGGCTAGGAGTTAACATACCTAAACTAGATGATGCAATCATTAGTTTATGAAACCAAGATAAGACAAGGGAATAATTAGATCCAATCTACCGAATAAAAACCCCCAAAAATACCTAAAATAAGGGACAAGCCTACACAAGAGGATTCGTAATGAGGGGGTACAAACCCTCTAATAACTATAATGATGATGAGTCACTTCAAAGTAATAACTATCTTTCCAAGGAATGAACATGTAACAAAATGATGTATGATGTTTTTTGATTAAATAAAAACACTAGAAAGACTCTCTTTAGGCTTATGATAAAAAATTTCAATATAAAGGCTCCCTTAGGAATAACCAAAAATCCAAATAAATGACACAGTAATGAAAAATGGGTCACTAGAGCACACTAGCATCTACATAGAACAATAACACCTAGAAAGAGGATTTTGCTAACAAAGTCAGATAAGTTAGCACCAAGCCACATATATCCACATCTTGTGGTCCTAATATGGTGTTGGAGTCCCAGACTAGTGTTGTACAGTCTTGAGCTAGCATTGGTATCTTGACTAGTAAGAAGACCCAAGCTAGGGATTGGTCCCTAGAATATGATAAACCATCAAGAACTACAAATTGAGATCACCTCTCACAAGAGATGATGTTCTAACCATACACGTGTGTAAGATCACCTAATTACCACATAAGATATGAGGCACCATAAATCCTAAGATCAAATCAAAGGACATAGAGATTAAATCTCATGTGCATCACATTCCCAAAATTGAATGTGGCATGAAAAAAGAAGGAAAATAATTTTGGCTCAAAAAAAAATTCAACAGTCTTAAATAATTAAATATGAAATTTCATGAAGTCTAGTTATATTTTCCCCCATCCTAAAACATCTAACAACATGCATCAAATATTTAATTTTTCTCAAATAATTATGAGAGAAAAATCATAAGAATATTTTTTCTAGTAACTAATCTTGAATAATAATACATAGTGTAGTGAAAGCATACAATAGTTTACCCTCTTTGTTGTACCTCTCAAACTACAATATGTCAAACCTAATAGGAATCAAAGTGGTAATCATGCACAAAGAAAGGGGAGTACAGTAGTAATGGTGTGGAATAAATTATTTCATTGAAGATGTAGGTAAGGGAGGTAGTTGATGCTAAATTGGTTACCCACATTTTACATGAGTTGGTTTATAATAAAGTTTTTAATCAGGGTGGGATAGTAGTGGATATACTAGTAGAAAATGAAGTGAAAGAATATAATGAGAGACATAAGAGACAAAATTGATATAATATTTTATGTGTGTACTTAGAAATCCAAATTTTGTCTTGTGAAGGTAGGGCACACCTAGAAGATAAAGAGCATGTCACCATTGATTGTGCAACACTAGTGGATATATTTGTGTCTGGCGATATATAGACTATTAGAAATATCATATAGAAAATAAAAATCACTTTTGAATAACTTTTGACTAGGATTCATAAGTTCCTTAAAGGAATCTTTGTTAGAGAAGGGTATCACTATGCATAATATGTGTCAACCCTTAAAATAAATCATTGTTAGTGTAAATAAGGTCATTATTTATTGAGTTAGTTTATCACCTTTTCTTGGTTGACCCATTCACAATTAGCTCAAGTTTACTTAGAGGTTGTATATTCATTTGTATCACCTCATCTAGACTTCACACGTCTATACACTTGACTAATGCGAGCTAACATGTGTTACAAAAATATAAGGAAGAGTAGTCATAAAGTCAATCCAACTTCTTACTTCCTCTTCCTTGTCTTTATACACAAGGATCTCATTGTACATTTTACACATGCTCTCATTTTATTTGATAGATATTATTTTGTGTTGATTATTTACTTGTATAATTTTATCCTGAATTTGCACTCAAATCCTGGCTACTACAACATGGTATCAAAGTTATGAAAATTACAAGTCCCTTCCAATTTTTTGGCGAGTCCAACACTTACCACTAGTTTTCTCTTGCCCACTTTTGGAATAGTTTTTTCTTTGAGCCCTCATCCTCTATATGTAGGCTGGTTTGGACCACACCACCATAGTATAACATATTATACAAGCCTAATTGAGATAATGTAGATCTCAAGTTGTTCTCTACATTTTTCCTAGGGTATGAGATTACAAGTTTACATCAACATCTTTGTCAACTTCAACCTCAACTAGTCTTAACCTCAACCTCGTTTGAAAATTGTTTAGGGTTTTTTCATTATATTTTTAATCCTCTTTGGAAACATTATTAGGCTAAACCCTTACTCTACATGATCTCATGTCCTTGAACCATGACATATTAGACCTTTGTAAAAAAAAAAAATATTATGAGAATATTTTACTTTGCACTAATACCAACATCATTGGCAACAGCTTTGTCTAACATTTTCTAGAACATTGCCTTGGTTAGTCTCCAAGGTCTAGGCATCCCAACATTTCAACCCATTGATCCCTACCTCCATGGAATTCCAATAGCCTTAAATAGTATGAAGGTTTGTCAACACCTTAAAATTCATCATAGTTATTAGTTATTAGTGGTTATCATGTTGCAAATTTTTTTATAATCATTATATTTATATATAAGTTAAAATTTTATTTGGAAATTAAAGGTCATTGGGTACTCCTATTATGCAAAACTAAAAAATGAGGCTAATGACACACTACATTGCACCTTTAGCAGATGTGATCACTCATTTTCTAGTCAACTTAAGAATTTTATGTTTTAATTTTCTCAAACCTTGACCATCAAAATTTATTTTAACTTAACTACTAGCAGTTTACTAATAACCACCTTGAAAATTGTGCCCATAAAAAGTGCTTAAGGATGGGGCAATTTTTAATTTGGTCATATGTGTGGAAATGAGACCCTAGGCCAAGGGATGCAAACTACAATATAAAATCCCCATTGCATATAATTGGAAACATAAACTAGTTTAGCTATAGTCCCAATTGCAGACTTGAAAACAATGATGTATGTTCCTTTATTGCAATGGATTTGGAATTATGAAGTGTGTGTGTGTGTGTGTGTGTGTGAGAGAGAGAGAGAGAGAGAGAGGGTGGGGGACTAAGTTAAATGATTAAAAAAAAATATTTTTAATAATAAAAGTAAATTACATAACTAGAAACCAAAAAAGTAAGCTAGATTTGGAAATGATACACTCCTTCAATCTAGAGTTGAAAGTGTCAGACATGGTTGGAGGGTTCTAGAGTCTTAAGGGTTTCCAAACTAATAAAAAGGGAAAAAGATGTAATCAAGATGTTCTACATGCCTATCTCTAAAAAATCCAAACAAAAAGATCTAGAAATAGCTAGAGGGTGTCCTAGTCCTAGTGTTTCCACCCATTCAAAATTTGAGATCATCTATCATTGTTGGCTCCATGATTCCATATCCCTTTATTCTTTTAGATCTAAACCTACACCCACAAATATAGGGAAAATGGTTTTCTTGTATAGGGGCTTGCCCAAGTCAAACCATGTATTTTCATTCCCACCCGCACAATAAATATGATTGATGAAAAAGAGATTGAATAGCATTACATTATGGAATGTCATGTCTACATAATATTCAAGTTAATTACATTTGAGATTTTAAATGTGGGTTGCAACAATATTTTGTTTGAAGAAGAAAAGATAACTAAATTTTCAGATTATTTGATCAAGATACATACAAAAATCTAAAATCTAAAACAAAAGGGAGAGCAAGTAGGGGAAGAGCGCCAATAGCCAAGTGTGATAAATTAGTCGTGCACTCCACACAAATATGACCACCCAATTTTTAATTTTAAAGGAGCCAAAAAAATTAACTAAAAGCCTATTAATAAGTTTCACATGTACCAATAGTCAATCATATTTTAGCTTTTTTGGTTCATAATTGGTCTATTTATGCACCACCATTGGGACCTCTATACATGACTATTGCGCTATTTGTCCATAACTACTAGCGCTTTTGAGTGCATGATGATGGGGGTGTCTTTTAGTAGGTATTGGTTGACACTTTGACATGACCACTTTTTGACCCTTTGATGCTTAGTCGATCCTACAGGGAGCTTTGTTAATACCCAAAAGCCAACAAAAATATTTTTAAGTAGTTAAGTCACATACGTTTGAACCAAAAAAAAGTCAAAATATGATATAAAGTTTAGGTTCTACAAGTGTGCGAAGTTAGTTGTAATGGCTACTAGTACACTTCCCCTAGGTCCTGCATTGTTCTATTTGTTTTGATCTTTTGTACAAGTTATTTATTATCTGAAGGTCCTACAAACTATTTGCATTCATGAATCTCAATGCTAGTAGATTTTGACTCATGAATCTCAATGTTAGTAGATTTTGGAAATGTGTGAAACTGTTTGTTGTTGTTTTTCAATTTGATTGCAGCAATATTTTAACATCAACTTTTAGATCACACTCCATAATCCATTTTTAATCTTCTTAAACTTTATATCACTGATAATGTTTCAAAACATTGTTAAAAACAATCATCCAATCAAATCCACAAGTAACAACAGACACTTGTGAATTTCATTAAGAAAAAACTACTAGATTTCATTAAGAAAAAACTACAACAACTCTAAAAACCTACCTTTTATCCATTGTCCCATATCATTGTAGCTTTTGGGCTATCACTCGTTACTTCATAGAGAATGAGCCCCACTTAGAAAATGACAACGGCTATGCAGGCATATAAATAGACAACTTGCTAAGGGGTAAAAAGTATACTTAGTTTTTTTCTCAAAAAGTGTCCCCTTGGTAAATTGTCTATTTATATGCCTCCATAGTCGTTGCCTTAAAAAATAGAGTGTTCACTAGTATTTCCATGTGAAAGATCTGATTTTGAAATGACAGTCGAGGGTACCCATTTAGGGATCTGCTCTGGAGAAGTGCTCCGCGTAAAGTCAGGTATGTTAATAGGAGTGTTGGTTCTGTCATTTCCACCTTGGAATCATGGATTCGTAGGATCTTGTCAATTCTAACCACGTTGTTGTGGATTTTAATTGGATAGTTTTAGTAGAAAGTACATTTACCGACATATCCATTGAATGCATATGCAGATTAACAAATGCAATTACAATCAGTTTCAAATTTATTTCGCAATAGTGTATTTACAAGAAAGATTTATTGAAACTTCAGATTAGTCATATTTCCACTTGATGGCCATCTTTAAGAGAGGAGTTTTAGAGACTCCTTGTTCACAAATGTCCTCTATATATAAATACAACAATGATTGTAGTGATAGAGGACAATAACAATAGCATTAACTCTTTTTTAAAAAGCGTCTAGAGGAGAGGGACCAATAGTCATGAGGGATAAACTTCGTCAACATGTAATTGTTGCATGAAATATCCTAAGACCTTCATTTTTTTTAGAAATGTAAAATGAACACTTAGCTACCTATAACTAAGGTTTGAAGGTGTGGCTCATAACGTAGCTCATTAAACTAGCACACCTAGTTAAACATGTTCAAAAATTGGCTTTTAAAAGATTTGACCAAAACTTAATCTAAAAATATCATTTGTTATTAGTGGGTGATTGTATTTCTATGCAAAATATAACATATATGCAACTTAAATGGACCATATACCTATTAGTAATCATAAATATTTGTTATATCTAACTTTTAAATCCAACAAAAAAGGATGAATGCTTCAACACAAAATAATTATTTGTTGTTATAAAAATAACACATTATTATGTAAAATACAACTTATAACCAACACAAAGGGACCAATAGTTGAACACTAAAACTTTTTGACAATCTAAAACATTTCATGGGAAAATACAAGGCATTTAGGTTGTGTTCAGCTTTTATATTTGTGATAAAACAAATTATTAATATGAAATATTCTAATGCATATACTTTGCTACCCCAATTGTTGTACACATAAGAATAGTATTTGTGCACTAAGATAACAATACTTGTTTAAGTGGGTATCTTATTTTATTAAGTGAGCATATTATTTTTTAAGTGATACACATATGATAGATAGCTATGATATTTTATTTGAGACAAAAATTTATCTATTTCACTTGTTAATGTTATTTTAATATAACATTTATAGGTTCTCATGTGTTCAAGTATTGGTCCATTTTTTATCAACATTTAGAATTTTTTTAATTTATATTTGGATTATTTAATCATAATATATAGTAAAAATGTGGTGTAAGACTGGATAATATATTCACTAGTGAGTGATCAACTATTGGACCCTGCACAACTACTAGTCCCTCTCCTCTAGAAGCCACTAAATACTCAAGAATTTTTATTTTATTTTATTTATTTATTTATTTTTAAGCCGATAGGCTTTATGTGAGAGCTTTGCTCCCAGAAATGACTTTTTTCTCTCTGAAAGTTGTCATCCCCTCTTCCCGAATAATTTTGCTTTTCTGACAATGGAAAACACTTCAAATTTTTATAGCAACTTACCTTATTGTTTCCTTAAACTTCTCGAACTTTTTTTAATTATATTCATGTGACCGAGACATTAACATCTCTCACCAATTCAGAATGAGGTCAATTTTTCAATTTGTGTTACTTAGATTAAGAGATTTTCTTAAGGATTAACTGTACTTTTAAATTTTTTTGGGAGTTTTTTAACATACTTTATTTTAAGGATTAACTGTACTTTTATTTTTTATCTATGTATTTATTAAGTTGTTTTGTATGTATTTTTCAAGAATCAACAATTATATAGTCAATTATATATAAACATCATGCAATTTCCTAACATTCACCTACAACAAATTTACTTTCTACATAAAAACCAAACTAAAAATAAATGTAAAAATATAATCATTTTAAAATTTCCTATTTTAAATTGAAAAAAGAAAACCTATCGACTCATCATTGCATGCACAAAAGCATGCGATTGCTAGTTTATTTTATTTTATTATTTTATTTTTTACTCGTTCAGTAATATTATATTTTATTAATATATATAAAAAGCATTACACCATATATATTTAGCATAAAGCACCTAACACCAAACTTCATCTACTCTATATAACAACTTCAACCTATGCAAACTATTCCCTTCTTACAATTTCAACTATTTTCAAAAGTATTACATTAGAATTTATTCATCATCCTCTATCTCCTCAAACACCACCTCGATCTGTAACTGCATGCAAACTAAAATTGTGATATTATTGTCTTCATATCTGCTCCCAACATCATCCACGCTTCCAACTTTATAATTTATTCTTCACAAAGTGTCACCAAAATCTCTCCTCAGATATTGTCAATTTAAACAATCATGAACCCAACAAACCACACTTCAAGACTTCCCCAAAATCAACCTACAACCCACCAAAAGCCACCATAAACTAATCCCTTCGAGATTCCACTTCATCAACACAAAGAGAAAACAAAAATGCATCTTCCTCCTCAAAAACTCCAAGTTTTCTTCACACTTATGCATATTGAAAGAGGCTAAGCCATGCCTTCATCCTCCTAGAAAAGCACTTCCACTTGGGCACCATAGTAGGTACTCATGCTCTAAATCTTTCTCTCCATTCATGTGCTTCTTTAATGACATTTTTTAATTGCATCAATTCTATCCTTATTCCTTTAATATAAATGATTTGATTGATTATATTTGACCACCTCACAAAGGGGATAATTCCCAACTCTCTTGCCTCCTCCAGGTCATCATCGCATTGAAGATAGTTGAACGTGAACCCACGCCACACCCTTTCTAACAAGGATTCCAAACCCACAATCAACTCCTTCCTGAACAACGAGTCCATCACCCAAATTTCAATTCACCTTCTGGTTCACCAAATTCCAATCCCCATGCCATCAACATTGTAGCGATGTCTTCATTTAATTTCAACGTGCAAGTAGCAGTTTGGAAAAGATTTGCAAGTATTTTTTACATGGCCCTAACAACCACCTTTGATGGGCACTTCAACAATAGTTTTAGCCTATGTTCTTCAACCAAGCCAAACAAAGCTTTATGTTGAAGCTTTGTTTTGAAAGTAAAGGTGGCATCCATTCTAAAATAGAGCCGAACCTACACACCAATAATTCAGATTGTAAGCCTCTGCCCTTTCTCAAAACTCAACCATTGATACCTTGTGAATTTCCAAGCATTATACATGCAATTAAAAAGCTATAAACTCATACGAGTCCTAAAATGATGCCCTCCCTTATCCATCCAAAAATACATTCCAAATAAGAAATTATTTTTAAAAAACAATGCCACCCTCTCTCTCTAACTATGCACCATGACCTCGGATGACATTATCAAATTCCTACTAAAATCTATCTATTCACTTCCAAGAGGCTTAGTAATAAAGGAAGAAAAAATAACAGTTACTCTTAGTGAAATAAAGGTGAGTCTTTTAAAAGTATAAGTCTCATTCAATAAGGATAAATTTAACTCATGAATATAAAGTAGAAAGTTGCGTACCATCCCCTAGAAGTATTATAAAAAGTCCATAACAAGAAGATTGGACAAATAAAAAAGTCTAAAGAACAATGTCCAAATATGAGAACTACGTAACATTATCCTGAGCATGGAATGCTCAAAAATCATGAACCTCCACCTAGTGACTTGAGCCTTTGAAAGGTGAGGATAAAGTAATTGGAAACAAGTATGAAGCATCATCCTCGCTTGAAGGAATCAATGACACTAGAGCGTGAGGAGGATCCATGATAGAAAAATCCAAGATGAAATGCAAATTGGTAAGAACATCAAACCTTGCCACTAGGATCTTAGGGGGAACCTTCTCAAATAGTTTCTCCAAGTCTAAGATTTTAGATGCCAAGTGATCACCAATTATACCTAACATAATCCTAAACAAAAGTTCTCCACAACCACTATTAATCAAGAGTTCATGATGAGATATAAAGCCACCAAAAGGAAAAGCTCCATGATGAAAATGAGAACCATATAAGTGTGTGATATAAATATACATACTTATTACAATTGGTATTTATATATGTTTATAATCATTAGAAAGAAAAGGAATGTGTTACAAGATTCCATCTTCATCATTCTCTTATGTCTACATGCCAAGATGCATGCAAAATATTTAATCATATCAAGTATGAAATCCATTTGTCAAACCTTACAAGGAAATGATAGATCTTTTAATGCCAAATTTGTGAAATATTTCATATCCCAAATAATAACCCAATACAACTCATGAAGGGTTATTCTTCATCTTTAAAATTCTCGTAGACATTGTTATCTTGCCTTATGGATGCTTATCTTGTATTTTTATGATTCCTCCTACCTCTTTCCTTGTCAATTTGTAGACAAAATAAAAGAAACAACAAGAAAAACCTACTTCATCTCCCTTCTTGCATGCTTATTAAATTAAAAGGAGGAATGAAGCATATTCCCACTCCCATAACTTGAAAATTTCAAAGATGGAAGTTAGTGTTCAATCCACCAGATCAAGCATCATAAAAAGAGGTTAGCGCATAATAAATTATTTCATGAACTTATAGATAAATTAATGGTTGTAGTATTTTCCCCTAGAATCCAAATAAATAATTTTATATTTTATCTTTCATTTTTAATAAATCTGTAGTGATCATCAACATAGGAATAATTAGAAATAAATTTTCACACATATATTTTGTCCTAGTTCTTTAAGAAAACAATCCTCAAATAGGGACATTAATATATCTATAAAGATCGTAGATAGAGACATCACACATATGTAAATAATTACTAAGTTAGGGCCATTTGACAAAAAAACATGTCTAGATTACCGTATAAACAAATTAAGGACAAGAAAGCATTACTTTAAGAAAGTTCTACTATTCATTTTGTTGGTTCCTGGAAAGGAGTTTACACTCAAAGAGACACCAATATGCCTATGATGGATATTAAGGATTGGTTAGTTCCAAATGTGGGCAATCTATAGGCAACTGGACCAACTATAGGGATGGATAATCCCTCTTCTACTTCTGGCTCTGTCAAACCAAGGCGGGTACACCTGATCCAATAGTATTTAACTCTTAACTGATAGTCTTAACTCTACCCCTTATTTCTTTATTGGATCTTTTAATAGATAAAAATAGTGAGAGAATACTAAACAACAACCTATTGTTCATTTATCCTCCATCACTGGGTGGGAAAACACATAAATGTAAATAAAACTAAAATTACTGGTAATGATTTTAAGATTTTGGGACTTTGAAATCTGAATCACCTTCTCAGAACAAAGATAGGAGAATACAGGCCAGTGTCTTATCCATTGGGCAATAGAGTCAGAAAATAGAAAGGATCCCAAAACAACTTTGAGAACAACTAGTTTTTGAATCATAAATACAAATACCCCAACTCTTCCCTACTTACAGATAATCCTTATGCGAATTCAATGAACACATACTTTACTTTGAGTAATATTTAATCCAACCCTAGGTCAAAACTCAAAGCAAGATACATACACATAAACCCTAAAATAGGCTTAAAGATTCATAGAACAAACACAATGGAGAGGTAAAGATTTGATATTTGTATTAAGTATAACCATGATCATTTACATACATCATATTTTGAATAACAAACTTACTGGATAATGGTGCCAACTTGTATCACTTCTCTATTATCCTGACAAAATCATGCAAATTTACAATCCTCGATTGAGTAGCAGGGCTTCAAAATTCTCTTTTTCTTCTTACACCTAACTTACTCAATACCTAGAATGACCATGGGAAATCCTTTTATATTCAAGGAAATGCAATAAGCTTCCAGTCATTCTAGGGTTTACAAAATATCAACCCTAAAACTTTTCAACAACTACAAAATTTACAATAAATACACTCAGTCACAATGGCGAGGAAAATGCAGTTGAGCCGACCTTCTTCATGTCTTTTAATGCAATCTTTGGGCAGCTGTTAACAAATCTGATCTGTGATATTTGCTGTCCATTCTGTAATGAATATTTCCTCATATCTCAACCACCCCTATGACTCAAAATTTACTGTTCTGATCTACTTTATGAAGCTGGCGGTGTATCTTCACTCTCCACAGCTAGCATGTACTAAGATTTCCATTTATTATACACCTCTTCACTTGGGAACTCAAACTTAACAAATTCATCCTTCCCGGTAGACAACTATTCCCATTCACTAATGATCTGTATGATTTTATGTTGAATGGTATCAAACATTAACCTGGCATTTATCAACATTTTAATTGTGCCACTGAAAGAAGACTTATCACTTAAAACATTATTGATTCATTCTATGAGGAGTCCATCTAACTCCTCCCTCCACTGATAAGCTTCCTTAAATTTTCCTTTGTCTGTAAAAATAGGAGGCACCAGTTCATAACCTGAAAGCATTAATTCAGATTTCAACATACTTGTCCTCCTGATAAAATTATCCACAGAAATGTTGAAATGCACCAACTTCTTCACAATTTGATGCAATGGCTTTATTAAAGGATCTGGGTCCTCCTGTCCCTTTGATAACATACGAAATAGTTTTACATTGGGAGACCTTTCAATCCATCTCTTCAAAATTGGAGCCATTTCATCCTTCTCTTTATTAATAACCTTAAGCAAAGAAATTAACTTATCCATATGGCCATGTATAATAGAAGGCTTTAAATCTACTGCAAATTCCATACTCACCCCTACTATTTTTTCTTCATATTTCTGATTTACTAAAGCTATGGCCTTTGCGTTCTCATTTTTTTCCTTTTCCAATTGTTCCCTGATTTCCCTTAATTTATTTGTTTCCTCTGTTAGCTTCAGCTTCTCCCAAGCAACCCTTGCATCCATATCTGTTTCTGGGAGTGGTGAGGGTGGAAATTCAATTATTGGGCTTGAAGATGAAGCCACCACAGGCTTATCAGAAATTGCTAATTGAGGAGACCTTTGGTCCTGTGGTCCTAATAACTGGACAATCAATTTTTCCTTTTGAATTAGCTCAACTTTGAGCTCATTATAAGATTTAAGGACCATTTCAAATTTGAGCCTAAGCTCTTCCTTTTCTCTGGCATCCTTCTCTGCCACACTAACATTGAACTTGGCAGTTTCATGAATCAAATTAGAGGCCTCCACACTAGATGTTTCTCCCACTCTCTGAACCATTAGGCTCCCTGTATACCCTGTGGAGAAATCACTCTTCTTCCCTTTATTTTTGTCTTTATCTAAAGACCACATGACCAGAGCAGCATGATCTTCAGAAAAAGTAATTCCCCTAGCTACCTGCTTAGCCTGTTCTAGTGTAGTTAGGGTCTTTACCTTGCTCTTCCTTACTTGGTCAAAAACAATAGCATCAGCAATGTCCCATTCTGGTAGGATCAGAATCCCTACTGTATGAATCATGGCTCTCCCTTCTTCTGTAGTGATCTTCTCAAATTGTTTAGCCATTTGTGCCTTGGTCTCCTCCTCTATTTCTTTCACATCTTTATTAGGGGATTCTTCCTTCTTCTTCTCACAAATCTCCTTAAACTGATTGATTTTCATTCTCCATAAGAACTGTGAGAAGGCCCTGGTTTTAACAAAATCATCATCGGCAAGGAAAGAGTCACTTGCCTATTTTAGAATAGGGTCTATTTGTTTACCCTCAAATTCCTCTACTGTGAGATCCATGGCCACCTCCTTAGGTGCCTCCGGTATTCCCACTTGCAAATCTTCATTAAAAAAAAAAAGATTTCCTTCATCCCTTAACTGCACCAGCTGCTCTACCACCCCATGCTCATCCAACTAAATAGGGGATTGAGAAGGAGAGTAAATCTCCTCTGCCGATCCTTTTGCCTCTTGTTTTTGCCTTTTTGGGGAAGGTGCCTACACTGCTGGATCACCAAGTGGTCTCTTCCCTCTTGAAGTGGAAGGAACATCTTCACTTCCTTGTTGTGAGGTCAGAAGGATAGTATGTCCACTCCTCTTTTGTACTGTGTACACCCCCTTAGGGATCAACTTCATATATTTGGGCTGGTTTAAGATCTTCCTAGCCTTTTCTGGATCTATCTTAGTCACAGATACCCTTTTCTCATTTACAGCACTCATGAGTCCCTCAAAATTCTCCATAAGGACATTGACCTTTCTAGCCCATGGTTCAAAACTAATCAATGGATCATAAGTTTTATCAAAGTTCTGAATAAAACCTATAGACTTGTTATAAATCACCCATTTTTCTTTCTTAATTTCCTGAGTTTGAAGGTCAAACTCATTTCTTATTATGTCTTCTGGAAAATTAAATTGATGCTCAATAAGAGCACACCTCACCTTATCTTTGAACATGCCTGAAAGGAAACCCTCTGTATCTACACACCTCACCACTGCCTTTGACATTCTGTAGGGTTACAAAACCTTATGCAGGTGCACCCATCCTCCTTTCGTAATTACATACTGATGTGCCAGAGTTACATCAAGAAAGAAAGTTCCTCTACCTTTTCCAGTGAGTGTGGTTTCTTGCAAATTTCCAATTTTTCTTAAGATCTCAGCATATCCTAGCTTCAATGGGACCTGATATGGCAAAATACAAGGTGCCACCTTACTGCCATACACTCTAAACACTGTGGAGACTGGATACAAAATGATGTCTCCAAAATTATGGACAATGGTAATGTCCTTGCAGTAATCCATCGGCCTAATCAATCTTAATAATTCTTTTGGGATTCTTGGATTATCAATAAATAAAAGAGACCTAAGCCTTGATGCAAAATCCCTATCAAAGGCAATATAACTAGCATCAGTTCTATCCCAGGACAAGGCTGTGGTCCACAATTGCATTGGGAGAGTCTCTCCATATCTTTCCTTCTCAATATTCATTGTTGTACTAAAAAACTTCTCACCCTTATACAAAAACATATGCATAAGCATCGAGTACCACCCGAATGGTCTAGAGACCTTCATATTCTTAATCCCTATTAATCCTTCATGAATTATTTCAACCAAATGAGAAGCAAAGTCAAAAATGAGGGCAAGCCGGGGGTGGAGTGACTGCACCATCATGAACATAAAAGGTACTGGCATATGAGTCTTCTCATCATGCCCTAGGATCAAAGATAAAGACTTATAAACTTCCTGTACCTTTTTACGGAATAAATCTAACCTGATGGGCTCTGGTGTACTTGAACTGACAGCACACATTGATCCTATCTAATCAAAATATTGCCTTAGAGGTCCTGCCCTTAGATAGTCCTTCTGTGCCTCATAAATCTCAGTGAACTCCGTGAAATCTATTTTTTCCAACCCCACAGATGGTTCATTTAATGAGAAAACCTGTCTAATCTCATCCTCGATAATGCTTATTAGGTCTCTTCCACTTACATCCTTGACACATCTTATCACAGGATCATAATATTTAGCAATCTGTATCAACAATTCATCATCCATGAAAACCCCAGGGCATACCAACCTCCCAATGTCAAATTGCCATACATTACTGAGGGGCGCACAAGTGTTCCTTTGTGAATATGCTGATTTAAAAATAATAAGACCATTGTGCTTATCGCCCACTTTAGCATCTCTCATCCAATTCCCTCTGTCATAGAGACCCTCTGCAACTGAATCTCTAGGATGTCTCAGAGTGAGCTCTTTTACTCTTTGTGCCCCATTATCAGAAAATGGGAGCAACTACATCAAATCCTCAAAAATTCCTCTCTTACCATATTCTATTTGACCAGACAAACTTCTCTTGGGCGGCATTTTGAAAATAGGGCTTCTTACTAAGATATGAATTCCCAATAAAACTTCAAACAATATCAACTAACCATATGAAAGAAAACCCCACAAAGCTTTACAAATTTCAAATGACTTGAACACAAGAGTAAACCTACCAGGCACTTGAAAAATCTTCCGCTTGAAAGCACTGCATGGAAAAATTATCATCGGAGAACACACGAGAACAGTGAAGAAAAAGATTAATCAGATTCTGGTATATAACATCTGCTAATAGCTCACAATTCTCCTGCACGTAACAAATTTATTCCACCATTACTGAGGTTGGCGGCCCTATCACTCACTGGACGTGAAAATGTCATTCAAGAGAAAAATTCAAATTCAAGTCGTTGATATATTTCATTTTCAGCGCATCGGGCGGTAGAAAATCTTATCAGCAAAATCCTATAGTACCTTTAGCAAGCTAGTTCTCGACCAACAAGAACATTTCAAAATTAACATGTGTAGAAATAAATTCTTTAAGTTCATCCTGGTCTGAGCAGCAATCTTTACACGTCAACATCATCCGTGGCCAATCAAAATGACCACCTCATTAATAAATCTAACACAGAGGACCCACCAAAAGGCTTCCATCTCTTTATTCAAATCAACGGTTGTCGCTAAATCACAAACTTAAAACCCGAGCATCTCATCCCAATGGTTTAATGACAACCGTGGGATCTTGCAGCATTTTAATCAAAAGAGAAACTAAGGTCCCATTGCGACACATAAGCGGGCACATATCAAATCAAAACATGCCACGCAGCAAAAAAATGACAAGTGGGCCCAGTCCCTTTCCCTTTCTAACTCGGAGCACTTTGAAAATAGTCAAATCACAGCTGTCATCCAACCAATAAGAAATAAACACGTCAAAGTGAACTGGCACAACAAGGGCCCCACTGAGCATTTATGTCTCTAAGAAGATCGGACGGTCATCGCTATACCGTGAACTTAAAATCTGCACATCTTTGATCAACGATATAACGAGAACCGTCCGATCAAACTGAAGACTAACCCTTTGGAAAACATGACCCCACAAATAAACACATCATCTTCTATTAATCAAATCACATTGCACCACGTTTTCATATGGGCGGGTCCCTTCTGACTATCCTTTACCGTCTTTTAAAAATGCGTCAGCCGCCACCTAGCTTTCTGAGAACCAATAAGAACCACAAGAATTATAGTGACCTGGCACTGTTAGGACCCACCGAATTCTTTTCAAACATAGGAAATCCGATGGCTGTCGCTATACCGCAAGCTTAACATGTAAGCATCTTGGATCAACGGTATAACGACCACCGTAGATCTTCTTCGCCCTTTAAAGTCCGCAAACTCTTCCTCCAGTCGGGCCCACCTTTGAGACAGGTGGCAACTCGTCGCTATATCGCATGTCAGAGAAAATTGACAACTGGGGTCTTGCGGTGTAACGACAGCCACTCGTTTTGCTTTAGTGAGAACTTTAGGAAAATACATCGAAAACCTAGGCCTGGAGAAATAAAAAGGAGAAGAGGGGGACGGGGGCCAACAACTTTCTAACCACAAACACATGACTTAAAAAGGTTAAAGGCACATGTGAATTAGCCCCTTTAGTGAATCAAAAAAGGTAACACGAAAATACAAAAAGGAACAAACCAACCTAGGGTTTGGAAACAAGGGAGGAAACCCAAGCCAAAAATGCGGAGCCAAAAAATATTTAAAAAATTGATAACAGTTGCTCTTGCTCTGGGACATGTATCTCTTACAGATACATTGAGAAACCAGAATCTCCTGGTGTAGCAAACCAGAACAAAACTTAAGCCTAAAGCAGGGAACTATATACAAAAATTTACAACCAGAGCTGTACAGGGATCACCAACTTTTAGGAAAAATAAAACTTTAAGAACTGTCCATGAATAGGCAATTCCAAGGGTTCACCCACCAAATTTGTCAGACAATAAGAATTCACTCCCCACCTTTCTTCAATAATAAAAGGCCCTAACCAAACAGGGTCAAACTTTCCATGCCTACCTTTGTCTTCAAGCCTTGCATTCCACATTAAAACCATATCTCCCTTTGTGAAAGATTTTTGGGTAGTCCTCTTATCATACAAGACTTTACATTGGGCCTACACCCTTTCATTCTTGTCATGTGCACTAACCCTTAATTCATTGAGTTGAATCAAATCGTTCATCTTGACTGCCATGTCTTCTTCTATATCATCATCATAAGCTTGAATGAACTGGTACATCTGTAGAAAATTATTTTGAGGCAGTCTAGCATTAATCCCATATACTAAATCAAAAGGGGCACATCCTATTGCTTTTTTCACTGTAACCCTATCAGCCCATAAAGCTTGTAATAATTTTGAATCCCAGGCTTTCTTGTTTTTATCCAGAACTCTCTTCAGAATCTTGATCAAGCTTTTATTACTGGATTCTGCCTGGCCATTGCCTTGTGGGTGGTAAGAAGATGAGTATGAAATTCTAATACCATAATGCCCACAAAAATCAAAAAACTCTTTTGATCTAAAACATAATGCATTATCAACCACCACAGTTTCTGGGCAACCAAATCTTGTCAAAATATTTTGCATCATAAAGTCTGTCACTACTTTCCTAGTTGCCCTTCTTGTAGGGATTTCTTCAACCTATTTAGTAAAATAATCAGTTGCCACCAAGATATAAGAATGCCCACCACTAGACCTATTAGGGATCTCCCTAATGAAATCCATACCCCATTTCTGAAAAGGGGCTTGAACAGAAACAGGCCTGAGTGGAACATTCCCACTGAATTTCAACTTTCCTGAAAACCTTTGGCAGGGATCACATCTCTTAACAAACTGATGGGCATCTTTAAAAAGTGTAGGCCACCAAAAACCTTCTCTAATGATCTTGTGAGCTGTAGTTTTAGCCATATAATGCCCTCCATAGACTCCACTATGCATATTTTTTATCAGAAGTTCGGCCTTTTCCTGATCTACACATCTGAGTAAAACACCTTCATTGCTCCTCCACCAGAGCTCACCTTTTATAATTTCATATTTCATTGATTGGAGTCTGATAGTTCTTTTCTTATTATTATCCATCTCAGGGGGTAGGATCATCTTTTGCAAATATTGGACAACATCTTTGTACCATTCACAACAGTCCATATTGCAAATATAAGGTCTCTGATCCTCTTCCAACATGTTTATTTGGTTTGCATTTAGATTACTCTGGGCCATCAACTTTGCTAGGCCTAATCCTCTTACCAGCTTTGTTATGTGGATATCAATGTTAAACTCTTGAATCCTATTTATCCACCTACATCTCCTTCCTGAGACCTCCTGTTGGACCAGGATATCCTTGACAGCAGCACTTGGTACATAAGCAATCACAGTAGCCCCTACCAAATAACACCTAAATGTCTTGATAGCCTTGACTAGAGCATAAGCTTGTTTTTCAATAATATCATAATTCAATTCTACCACCTGCAAGGTTTTGCTGAAAAAGGAAATGGGTTGCTCAAAACCCTTAGCATTTTTTTGTAATAATACTGCAGCAATAGTGTGGGCTGATGCAAAAGAAAAAACTTGCATTGGCTTGCTATAATCTAGCACCTTTAAGACTGGGGCATGCTTTATGGCCCTTTTAATGTCATTGAAAGCTTGAATAGCTTCAGTGTTCCACTCAACCTTCACTCCTTTCTTCAACATTTTGGATATGGGAATGCTAATCTCTGCAAAATTTGTTATAAACCTTCTTAAGAAGTTGACCTGTCCTAAAAAAGACTAAATTCCTTTAACATTTTTTTGGTAAAGTTAACTTGTCAATAGCTTCAACTCTTTCTAGATCTATCCTCACACCATCTTTTGAAACAATGTGCCCAAGTAGCTTTCCTTCTATTACACCAAAAGCACACTTCTTTGGATTCAAAGATATCCCATACTCTAATGCTCTGGTAAAAATCTTTTCAAGATGTTGACAATGTTGTTCTTCCTTTGCTGAGAAGGCTGTCAAATCATCCTGATAAACCACCATGAATCTATCAATAAAATCTGCAAAGGCTACATCCATGGCTCTTTGAAAAGTGGCACCAGCATTTGTCAACCCAAAAGGCATTCTTACATAGACATACGTTCCCCAAGGAGTTGTAAATGCGGTCTTGAATTGTTCTGTGTCTTTGACCATGACTTGATTGTAACCAAAAAAGCCATCCATCATGGACATCAACTCTGACCCAGTGACCCTTTGCAACATATTCTCCATGTTTGGTAATCCATAATTATCTTTCAGAGAATTTATATTGAGATTCCTAAAATCCACGCATAGCCTGATATCACCATTTTTCTTTCTAACTGGTACCAGATTTGAAACCCAAGTGGAATGCCTAATAGGTTCAATTATTCTAGCATCTATCATCTTCTTGAGTTCACTCTGCATTTTAGGTGCCAAAGTAGGGTTAACAGGTCTCAACTTCTATCTAAAAGGCTTTGTGCCTTCCTTGAGGGGAATCTCATGCTGAAAAAGGTCTTCCCTGTAAGCCTTAAGATCGTCATAAGACCAGGCAAAAACATTCCTAAATCTCCTGGGGAGATCAATCAAATTTTTTCTAATTCTTGGGGATAAAGACCTGCCTATATAGACCTTCCTAGGGGCTATTTTTGTGCCCAAATTTATTTCCTCCAGCTCATTAGTTTTAGCAAAATTAGCATGGAAAATTTTATCCTTGTTGTCAAATGCTCTTTCAAGAGCAACCAATCCTTTAGGAACTCTGTTTGATTTCAATTGCAACACTTCTTCCCCAAAAATAACATCCTTGCCATTCACTGTATTAACATAAGAGCTAAAATCCATTTCTTTGTTACCAAAGTGAGACTCACAATGGAGAAATCTTAATATGTCCTGATCATCAGAAAAAACTTGCCAGTTATCTAGATTGTTAGGGATGGAAGGCCTGGTCTGTACCTCCACATTTGAGACATCTACAAAAGTAGCATCCTCTGGTCTAAGGGCAATATTTGCTAATAGGTCAGCCATTCTATTATAACTTCTCTCCATCCAACAGATATTAAAAGCATTAAAGCTTTCAATCTCATCCCACACAGCATTCCTATATTGTTTCAACTTTTGATTCTTGGAAGCATACTTTGACCTTATTTGGGATACAACCAATTTAGAGTCACCAACTACTTTTAAACATCTTATGCCATGTCTTGATGCCAATCTCAGACCAATTAACAGAGCCTCATACTCTGCAACATTATTTGTGCAAGTAAACAACAAGGAAAATGAGTACTTGAAATTTTTACCATTAGGAGATATGAGCAATATTCCAGCTCCAGATCCTTCCCTGGTACTTGCACCATAAAAATACATAGTCCAAAGATCATTTAGGTCAATCCATCCTTCTTGATTTTTTGATCTATAAGTAGGGTCAACACCTTCATCTTCCTCCTTGTCTTGGACCTTGAAGGCATTGATGTCAGTATCAAGGAAACAATTCATATTGTCCGGCTCCTCTTCTTCTATCATGTGTGGAGTTCTGGATTCTCTAGTAACCTTGATACTTTCTCCCTCAAAATTGAAAGTGGCAAATGATAAGTCACACTGTATGCTTCCTCCCATAGATGCACTCCATTTTCTTGATAGCAGCATCCCATACTAGGGAGGAATATCCACTACTAAAACACTCATAGTCAATAATT
The DNA here is from genome assembly GCA_027943335.1 of Chamaecyparis obtusa. Classification (NCBI taxonomy): domain Eukaryota; kingdom Viridiplantae; phylum Streptophyta; class Pinopsida; order Cupressales; family Cupressaceae; genus Chamaecyparis; species Chamaecyparis obtusa. The sequence goes on along the minus strand of BSBK01000520.1, from coordinate 789,472 downwards.
TATTAGGATAAGCATCCAACCTATAAGGCAAGGCTTTAATGGTACCAACAACTGGTACTTCTCTTGAATCCATTGCCTGGCACCTACCATGGGGTGAATCCACTTTCAATCCTAAAGACTTCATGATCTCAGTTGGCATAATAGTATTCGATGCTCCAGAATCAATCATGCAATTTTTTAGCAACTTTCCATTTATTTGTAAAGTAAAGAAGAAAGGGTCAACTGTTCCTGCTATGGTATTGACAACATTTGTATCCAAGTAAATCTGAGGAATTTTAGAAACAATCTCCTCACTATAGTTTTCATCTTTATCATTTACGACTGCTATTTGCTTTTCAGTTCCTCCTAAATTTTGAGGATCAGTATGTATTGTGCTCTATACCCATTTTAAAGCATTCTTCTTATGTTCATCTATTCTCATCATTTCTAATAATGGAACTTTGACAGTGATTTGAGACAGTAATTTATTCATATCAACTGGAATATATTTTGAATCAACTACCTCTGATTTTAGATCCTCAACTGTTTTATCAACCTCCTGGATGGGTACCTCTGTAGGCATATCAACTTGAGCTTTGTCCTTATTTTGTATAGCAGGTGATACCTCAACTGCTGGCCTTGGCTTTACTTTATACACAACATTGAGTTTGACATTCCTCTTTATCTTAACCTTATCAGTATGAGGGGAATCCTTGATCTTTTCTTGTGATGTTTTCTTTATAAAAATGTCAGTAGGCTTGGGATCTGAATCACCCACCACTCTATTCCTCAAATTATAATTTGCCTTTGCCTGAGTAACCAAATTTTCTGTTATCAAAGCGATCTCTTCATCAGAGGGCCTTCTCAAGGTAGTAGCTGAGTCATTTTTTTGAACATTACATTGAATGTTGTCTGGCTCACTATCTTCATTATTTGAAAAGACCTGCTGATGGTATAATTCATTTCTGGCTTGGGAAAATGAGGCATCCTGATTTTCATCTTCCTCAGCAGAATCTATTTCACTCAAAATATGAGAAGTCATCCCACACCCCTGATCATCATAAGGCTGTTCTTTCGTGCACTCTTGTTCTTCCTGAGGAGACATGTTTTGGGATATGACACAATAATCAGGGTCATGGGGTGATTGATAGACCATGCACCATGGGATATCTTCCACTGCATTCATTGAATTTCTTTGTAATGGGTCAGGGGTTCTATTATTTGGTCTATCCCCCTTGTCTAGGCTAAAAGGTTTTCCATCCTTCCATTGAGTATTGTAAGGAAAGTTCTGCATCCTTGGCAATTTATTAAAATTGTTGAAGGGAGGGTTGTCTCCTCCTACAGCTTTATTATTTTTGTTTTCACCAGGTTTCAGATCCTTGATTGCCTTAAGAATTTGTTTCAGGCTTTCCTCATCCTTTGGTTTAACACTTTGGGGCTTTCCTTGATCCTTTCTATTTAACAAAGGTGATCTGTTATCTTCTCTCCTTCCCAACTTCCCTGAGATTCTTTGATTACTCTCTATATTCACAGCTAACTTGTAGGCTTCAACAAAGCTCCTTGGGTTTTTGTCTCTCAATAAGTAACCCATTTTTGAGTCGAAGGCATTTAAATATGTAACAAGGCATACCCTGTCATCCAATCTAATGACTTGCAATAGTTTATGCATGGCCTTTTGAAACCTGACATTAAATTCAACAACATCTTCGTTGAAATCCTTTTTTATGTTATTAAATTCATTCAGCATAAAGCCCTCATGTGTCTTATCACCATACTACTCTTTAAAACAATGCCTAAGCTGATTCCATAAACCTATGCTACCATGAGACAAAGCTCTAAACCAGTCTCTTGAATCTTCTGTTAGAGATTGCACAAATAATTTCATAATAACATCATCTGGTACAATATTGTAATCATCAATTACATCAATGAATTTTTTTAAATGTTCTTCACAAGTTACAACATTGCTTCCTATAAATTTAGGGAGCTTTTTTCTAATTTCTTCAGGGATGGGGTTGGGATAACCAGGAATGCCATTGAAAACCAACTGCTTGCACCTTTCATGTATAACACCTAAATTCAAAAAACCAGCACCCTGAGATGTGGATGCATTTGTATTTGTAGTAGCAGAACCATTAAATCCTCTTGGTGGGGGAAAGCCATCTGTCTAATTAGTTGGGTGTGCAACACCAGCTCCTTGTGTCATATTCAAAAAACCAAAATTTGTAGGTCCTGCAGACCTTTTAAGAAAATCAATTTTCTTTTTCATTTCTAATGTTGCTGCTTCTAATTCTGCCTTTTCCAGGTGTTTAGCTAGCAACTCTTGCTCCTTCTTGGCTTTTTCCAAATCTGCCTCCAGTCTCAAAGACTGGTCAAGATTTTGCTTAGGGTTGACAGGTTCATTGATTGAAATACCTTTGTCTTTTTGTTTTCCCTTATCCTTTGGAACAACAGGCAGCTCATTTGTCGGTTCAGGGATGGGAATATAGTTTATAGCCTCTAAGTTTAACAGTTGTCTTTTTAACTGTTCAGCCCTTATCATAGCTTGTCTAATTCTTTCTTCCTTATCCCTTTCTCTTTTTTCTCTGATAGCAGCCTGTTCCTAAATCCTTCTTTCCAGTTGATGAACTTCCTCAAATATATCTTCAGAGTCAGGCAAAGTCATTTCAGATTCATTCTGTTGTGTTTGAGGATTTTCTTGCTGACCCTGAGAGTCCTGAAGGCCCTATGGTATTGAGGAACCAAGGGTGAAAGGAGGAAGAAAATATTGACCCCCTCTACTCTTACTTCTCGACCTTCCTTGCCTTTGTGAATTCTTTCTCCTATTTTGGGATATTCCTTCACCCTCCCTCTCTGTGGGTGAGTAATAATCTTCATATTGATTAAGTCCCAAATCAACTGCCTCCTCATAGTCTGAGGCATTTCCTTCTTGACTAGGAGGAGGAATATTATATTGTCTAGGGTTTCCCCTCTGTCTCCAAGTCATAGACATATCGCTGGTATCTTTGTCCTTCTTACCTTGGTTTCTTCTAGATGTAATAGGAAGCCCACCCCGCAGACTTTCCTCAGGGTGTTCCCTACTATATGACCTTGTATTTCTGAAACTCATACTGCTATATTTTATAAAGCACTAATCATAAAAAGTTCAGAGTCGCCACTCACAGAGTGTGAGATAATATCAAAACCTTTAAAATTGACTCTTTGTACTTTCAATGGAAACCACTGGATATGATAAACAAGCCAGCCAAGAGTCAAAGCTCTACTCGTACCCACGTTGTTTATGCTGATTTATAACACCAAAGATATCAACTGATTTAAATAGCTAGGTCAGGAGTCTCGCTCAACTTGGAAACTACACTATTTTCTTCTGATTATAATCTCTATTCCCCAGTAGAGTCACCATTTTGTTGGTTCCTGGAAAGGAGTTTACACTCAAAGAGACACCAATATGCCTATGATGGATATTAAGGATTGGTTAGTTCCAAATGTGGGCAATCTATAGGCAACTGGACCAACTATAGGGATGGATAATCCCTCTTCTGCTTCTGGCTCTGTCAAACCAAGGCAGGTACACCTGATCCAATAGTATTTAACTCTTAACTGATAGTCTTAACTCTGCCCCTTATTTCTTTATTGGATCTTTTAACAGATAAAAATAGTGAGAGAATACTAAACAACAACCTATTGTTCATTGATCCTCCATCACTGGGTGGGACAACACATAAATGTAAATAAACCTAAAATTACTGGTAATGATTTTAAGATTTTGGGACTTTGAAATCTGAATCACCTTCTCAGAACAAAGATAGGAGAATACAGGCCAGTGTCTTATCCATTGGGCAATAGAGTCAGAAAATAGAAAGGATCCCAAAACAACTTTGAGAACAACTGGTTTTTGAATCATAAATACAAATACCCCAACTCTTACCTACTTACAGATAATCCTTATGCGAATTCAATGAACACATACTTTACTTTGAGTAATATTTAATCCAACCCTAGGTCAGAACTCAAAGCGAGATACATACACATAAACCCTAAAATAGGCTTAAAGATTCATAGAACAAACACAATGGAGAGGTAAAGATTTGATATTTGTATTAAGTATACCCATGATCATTTACATACATCATATTCTAAATAACAAACTTACTGAATAATGGTGCCAACTTGTATCACTTCTCTATTATCCTGACAAAATCATGCAAATTTACAATCCTCGACTGAGTAGCAGGGCTTCAGAATTCTCTTTTTCTTCTTACACCTAACTTACTCAATACCTAGAATGACCATGGGAAATCCTTTTATATACAAGGAAATGCAATAAGCTTCCAGTCATTCTAGGGTTTACAAAATATCAACCCTAAAACTTTTCAACAACTACAAAATTTACAATAAATACACTCAGTCACAATGGTGAGGAAAATGCAGTTGAGCCGACCTTCTTCACATCTTTTAATGCAAACTTTCGGCAGCTGTTAACAAATCTGATCTGTGATATTTGTTGTCCATTCTGTAATGAATATTTCCTCATATCTCAACCACCCCTATGACTCAAAATTTATTGTTTTGATCTACTTTATGAAGCTAGCGGTGTATCTTCACTCTCCATAGCTGGCATGTATTGAGATCTCCATTTATTATACACCTCTTCACTTGGGAACTCAAACTTAACAAATTCATCCTTCCCGGTAGACAACTGTTCCCATTCACTAATGATCTGTATGATTTTCTGTTGAATGGTATCAAATATTAACCTGGCATTTATCAACATTTTAATTGTGCCACTGAAAGAAGACTTATCACTTAAAACATTATTGATTCATTCTGTGAGGAGTCCATCTAACTCCTCCCTCCACTGATAAGCTTCCTTAAATTTTCCTTTGTCTGTAAAAATAGGAGGCACCAGTTCATAACCTGAAAGCATTAATTCATATTTCAACATACTTGTCCTCCTGATAAAATTATCCACAGAAATGTTGAAATGCACCAACTTCTTCACAATTTGATGCAATGGCTTTATTAAAGGATCTGGGTCCTCCTGTCCCTTTGATAACATACGAAATAGTTTTACATTGGGAGACCTTTCAATCCATCTCTTCAAAACTGGAGCCATTTCATCCTTCTCTTTATTAATAACCTTAAGCAAAGAAATTAACTTATCCATATGGCCATGTATAATAGAAGGCTTTAAATCTACTGCAAATTCCATAATCACCCCTACTATTTTTTCTTCATATTTCTGATTTACTAAAGTTGTGGCCTTTGCGTTCTCATTTCTTTCCTTTTCCAATTGTTCCCTGATTTCCCTCAATTTATTTGTTTCCTCTGTCAGCTTCAGCTTCTCCCAAGCAACCCTTGCATCCATATCTATTTCTGGGAGTGGTGAGGGTGGAAATTCAATTATTGGGCTTGAAGATGAAGCCACCACAAGCTTATCAGAAATTGCTAATTGAGGAGATCTTTGGTCCTGTGGTCCTGATAACTGGACAATCAGTTTGTCATTTTGAATTAGCTCAACTTTGAGCTCATTATAAGATTTAAGGACCATTTCAAATTTGAGCCTAAGCTCTTCCTTTTCTCTGGCATCCTTCTCTGCCACACTAACATTAAACTTGGCAGTTTCAAGAATCAAATTAGAGGCCTCCACACCAAATGTTTCTCCCACTCTCTGAACCATTAGGCTCCCTGTATACCCTGTGGAGAAATCACTCTTCTTCCCTTTATTTTTGTCTTTATCTAAAGACCACATGACCAAAGCAGCATGATCTTCAGAAAAAGTAATTCCCCTAGCTGCCTGCTTAGCCTGTTCTAGTGTAGTTAGGGTCTTTACCTTGCTCTTCCTTACTTGGTCAAAAACAATAGCATCAGCAATGTCCCATTCTGGTAGGATCAGAATCCCTGCTGTGTGAATCATGGCTCTCCCTTCTTCTGGAGTGATCTTCTCAAATTGTTTAGCCATTTGTGCCTTGGTCTCCTCCTCTATTTCTTTCACATCTTTATCAGGGGATTCTTCCTTCTTCTTCTCACAAATCTCCTTAAACTGATTGATTTTCATTCTCCATAAAAACTGTGAGAAGGCCCTGGTTTTAACAAAATCATCATCGGCAAGGAAAGAGTCACTTGCCTATTTTAGAATAGGGTCTATTTGTTTACCCTCAAATTCCTCTACTGTGAGATCCATGGCCACCTCCTTAGGTGCCTCCGGCATTCCCTCTTGCAAATCTTCATTAAAAACAAAAAGATTTCCTTCATCCCTTAACGGCACCAGCTACTCTACTGCCCCATGCTCATCCAACTGAATAGGGGATTGAGAAGGAGAGTAAATCTCCTCTGTCGGTCCTTTTTCCTCTTGTTTTTGCCTTTTTGGGGAAGGTGTCTACACTGCTGGATCACCAAGTGGTCTCTTCCCTCTTGAAGTGGAAGGAACATCTTCACTTCCTTGTTGTGAGGTCAGAAGGACAGTATGTCCACTCCTCTTCTGTACTGTGTACACCCCCTTAGGGATCAACTTCATATATTTGGGCTGGTTTAAGATATGCCTAGCCTTTTCTGGATCTGTCTTAGTCACAGATACCCTTTTCTCATTTACAGCACTCATGAGTCTCTCAAAATTCTCCATAAGGACATTGACCTTTCGAGCCCATGGTTCAAAACTAATCAATGGATCATAAGTTTTATCAAAGTTCTGAATAAAACCTATAGACTTGTTATAAATCACCCATTTTTCTTTCTTAATTTCTTGAGTTTGAAGGTCAAACTCATTTCTTATTATGTCTTCTAGAAAATTAAATTGATGCTCAATAAGAGCACACCTCACCTTATCTTTGAACATGCCTGAAAGGAAACCCTCTATATCTGCACACCTCACCACTGCCTTTGACATTCTATAGGGTTGCAAAACCTTATGCAGGTGCACCCATCCTCCTTTCGTAATTACATACTGATGTGCCAGAGTTACATCAGGAAAGAAAGTTCCTCTACCTTTGCCAGTGAGTGTGGTTTCTTGCAAATTTCCAATTTATCTTAAGATCTCAGCATATCCTAGCTTCAATGGGACCTGATATGGCAAAATACAAGGTGCCACCTTACTGCCATACACTCTAAACACTGTGGAGACTGGATACAAAATGATGTCTCCAAAATTATGGACAATGGTAATGTCCTTGCAGTAATCCATCGGCCTAATCAATCTTAATAATTCTTTTGGGATTCTTGGATTATCAATAAATAAAAGAGACCTAAGCCTCGATGCAAAATCCCTATCAAAGGCAATATAAATAGCATCAGTTCTATCCCAGGACAAGGCTGTGTTCCACAATTGCACTGGGAGAGTCTCTCCATATATTTCCTTCTCAATATTCATCTTTGCACTAAAAAACTTCTCACCCTTATACAAAAACATGTGCGTAAGCATCGAGTACCACCCGAATGGTCTAGAGACCTTCATATTCTTAATCCCTATTAATCCTTCATGAATTATTTCAGCCAAATGAGAAGCAAAGTAAAAAATGAGGGCAAGCTAGGGGTGGAGTGACTGCACCATCATGAACATAAAAGGTACTGGCATATGAGTCTTCTCATCATGCCCTAGGATCAAAGATAAAGACTTATAAACTTCCTGTACCTTTTTACTAAATAAATCTAACCTGATGGGCTCTGGTGTACTTGAACTGACAGCACACATTGATCCTATCTAATCAAAATATTGCCTTAGAGGTCCTGCCCGTAGATAGTCCTTCTGTGCCTCATAAATCTTAGTGAACTCGATGAAATCTATTTTTTCCAACCCCACAGATGGTTCATTTAATGAGAAAACCTGTCTAATCTCATCCTCAGTAATGCTTATCAGGTCTCTTTTGCTTACATCCTTGACACATCTTATTACAGGATCATAACATTTAGCAATCTGTATTAACAATTCATCATCCATGAAAACCCCAGGGCATACCAACCTCCCAATGTCAAACTGCCATACATTACTGAGGGGCGCACAAGCGTTCCTTTGTGAATATGCCGATTTAAAAAGAATAAGACCATTGTGCTTATCGCCCACTTTAGCATCTCTCATCCAATTCCCTCTGTCATAGAGACCCTATGCAACTGAATCTCTAGGATGTCTCGGAGTGAGCTCTTTTACTCTTTGTGCCCCATTATCAGAAAATGGGAGCAACTACATCAAATCCTCAAAAATTCCTCTCTTACCATATTCTGTTTGACCAGACAAACTTCTCTTGGGCGGCATTTTGAAAATAGGGCTTCTTACTAAGATATGAATTCCCAATAAAACTTCAAACAATATCAACCGACCATATGAAAGAAAACCCCACAAAGCTTTACAAATTTCAAATGACTTGAACACAAGAGTAAACCTACCAGGCCCCTAAAAAATCTTCTGCTTGAAAGCACTGCATGGAAAAATTATCATCGGAGAACACACGAGAACAGTGAAGAAAAAGATTAATCAGATTCTGGTATATAACATCTGCTAACAGCTCACAATTCTCCTACACGTAAAAAATTTATTCCACCATTACTGAGGTTGGCGGCCCTATCACTCACTGGACGTGAAAACGTCATTCAAGAGAAAAATTCAAATTCAAGCCGTTGATATATTTCATTTTCAGTGCATCGGGCGGTAGAAAATCTTATCAGCAAAATCCTATAGTACCTTTAGCAAGCTAGTTCTCGACCAACGAGAACATTTCAAAATTAACATGTGCAGAAATAAATTCTTTAAGTTCATCCTAGTCCGAGCAGCGATCTTTACACGTCAACATCATCCGTGGCCAATCAAAATGACCACCTCATTAATAAATCTAACACAGAGGACCCACCAAAAGGCTTCCATCTCTTTATTCAAATCAACGGTTGTCGCTAAACCGCAAACTTAAAACCTGAGCATCTCATCCCAACGGTTTAACGATAACCATGGGATCTTGCAGCATTTTAATCATCTGAGAAACTAAGGTCCCACTGTGACACATAAGCGGGCACATATCAAATCAAAACACGCCACGCAGCAAAAAACTGACAAGTGGGCCCAGTCCCTTTCCCTTTCTAACTCAGAGCACTTCGAAAATAGTCAGATCACAGCTATCATCCAACCAATAAGAAATAAACATGTCAAAGTGAACTGGTGCAACAAGGGGCCCACTAAGCATTTAAGTCTCTAAGAGGATCGGACGGTCATCGCTATACCGTGAACTTAAAATCTGCACATCTTTGATCAATGGTATAACGAGAATCGTCCGATCAAACTAAAGACTAACCCTTTGGAAAACACAACCCCACAAATAAACACATCATCTTCTGTTAATCAAATCACATTGCACCACATTTTCATACGGGCGGGTCCCTTCTGACTATCCTTTACCGTCTTTTAAAAATGCGTCAGCCGCCACCTAGCTTTCAAAGAACCAATAAGAACCACAAGAATTATAGTGACCTAGCACTGTTAGGACCCACCGAATCCATTTCAAACATAGTAAATCCGACGGTCGTCGCTATACCGCAAGCTTAACATGCAAGCATCTTGGATCAACGGTATAACGACCACCATAGATCTTCTCCACCTTTTAAAGTCTGCAAACTCTTCCTCCAGTCGGACCTGCCTTTGAGATAGGTGGCAACTCGTCGCTATATTGCATGTCAGAGAAAACTGACAACCGGGGTCTTGCGGTGTAACGACAGCCACTCGTTTTGCTTTGGTGAGAACTTTAGGAAAATACATCGAAAACCTAGGCCTCGAGAAATAAAAAGGAGAAGAGGGGGACGGGGGCCAACAACTTTCTAACCACAAACGCATGACTTAAAAAGGTTAAAGGCACATGTGAATTAGCCCCTTTAGTGAATCAAAAAAGGTAACACGGAAATACAAAAAGGAACAAACCAACCTAGGGTTTGGAAACGAGGGAGGAAACCCAAGCCAAAAATGCGGAGCCAAAAAATATTTAAAAAAGTGATAACACATTTATTCATCACTAATTAATTTCTCTAATTCACTTGTCATGGTCACTTCTTTAGTTTGATAAGAATCTAAATTTCTTCATCTAATTAGATAAGGTCTCTTCAATTTGGCTAGCATAACTTTGGTTGAGCTTGTAGAGCCTAAACCAACCTTTATCCCTTTTATCTATTATCATTCTAAGAAAATAAGATAATATACAATAAAAGATAAACACACAACTTTTATCTATGATCATTAAAAGAAAATAAGAGGCTACATAACCATCTCCCTTTTATCTATGCTCATCCTAAGAAAATAAGATACTACACAATAATGACAACTATCTCTCTTTTATATATAGTAAATTTAGGAAAATGAGATACTAAAAAATAAAAGGTAATCATCTCTCTTTTATTTATGTTCATTCCAAAAAAATGAGTACTACATGCAATAACGTGAACATCTCCCTTCTATCTAAGAGGATTCTATAATTGACCAAAGCCTATAAGTTTATTTAGATAATCATAGATGCTCACAATAAAAGATATACATATAAGATGTCATACATTCATATCTACGATTTTTTAATTTTTTGATAATGAATTACTCATGCAATAATAGACAATCTAATATAAGTAATCTATATTACACAAAGTTCCTACAGTATAATTACACAAATCTTTATTGTATTATACCAATTCTATAACATTATTACAACCAAATACATAATATTTTTCACAATTTAATGTCTCCCACCATATAAAACAAAACAAAATTTAATGCCTCTCACCATATAAAACATAACAAAATTATGATAGTAATAATAATATAATCTTTCCTTATGTCCATTTCTGGTGCCCACCATGGGGCTCGAACCCATGACCACAAGGTATCATCTCTACTTCCATTGATGTAAACATATCCTCTACTTTTGACGTGAGGATTCAAAGGGATTTGAATGCATCTCTAGATGAGATTTTTGTAGGTGTCAACTTATTTGTCCACGCTTTTGATGACTATATCATGAACGCACTTGACCTTGTTACTTCTCTTTCACTCCACCATCCCAAGCTAATAAACTAGAACTCTTCCTCTCCATCCAGCGAAGTCCTTACATTCCAGAATGATTATGCTCTTGCTTGCTACCTTAGCGTTGTTGAACCAGTAACGTACTCCACTAGTGAAGACAATGTCAACATGAATTAGGCCGACATCAAGTATCTCAGTCACAAAATTAAAAGAAAAAAGAATAGGCACTCTGATAGTGAAAACCACATTGTGGCAGTATCAGAGTCAAAAAAAGTAAAAATAAAAGACGTATCCAAGGGTGAAAACCTCTTTGAGGTGCCCGAGCATGGGATACTTGATACACTTCCAAGTCATTTTTAGGAGAGATCTTCAGTGTTGATTAAGACAACTCAACCTCTGAACTTGGGCACAAAAGCTGAACCTCAGATTATTCATTTGGCACAGTCATTATCTGTAGCAGAGAACGAAGAATTCATCACTTTATTTTGGTGCAAGAAAATTAATTTTGCATGGACATACTCTGACATGCCTGGATTGGATCTTAATCTGATCAAGCATCACTTGTCTATTGCACCAAGTGTTAAGACTGTTAAACAAAAGTTCTATAAGATGCATCCTCATGTGGCACTCTTAGTCAATGTTGAATTGGAAAAACTTCTCAAAGCTAGTTTCATCAGAGCAATCAACTATGTGGAATGGATTTACAACATCGTCCCAGCTTCTAAACATGACAAATCTATCCGAGTCTATACAGATTTCTGAGATTTGAACAAGGCATGTCCTAAAGATGAATTCTCGTTGCCCAACATTGACATGATTGTGGACATGATGACTGGTTATGAAATGTATTCACTGATGGACGGTTTCTCTGGCTACAACCAAATAAAAATCACACCAGAAGACCAAGAGAAGACTACCTTCTCATGTGCTTGGGGAACTTTCTATTGGAATGTCATGCCCTTCAGACTTAAAAATGCTAGAGCCACATATCAAAGGGTTGTCACGACTATCTTTCATGACATGATGCATAAGACGATGGAAGATTGCATGGATGATACATTAGCTAAGAGCATGCAATAGATGGTACATCTTGTAGATCTAGGTCCTATACTGGATTGAATAGAACAATTTAGTCTGAGGCTCAACCCAAAAAAGTGTGCATTCCAAGTTACATCTGGAAAACTACTGGGTTACATCATTTCTATAAAAGGCATAGAAGTAGATCCAAAGAAGGTTCAAGCCATCATGGAAATACCTCTACCATGAAACATCAGTCAAATGAGAGGGCTCCAAGGTCTATTACAGTCTATATGGTGCTTCATTGCACAACTGGCCAACAAGTCACAACCCTCACCAAAACTTTACACAAAGGTGTGACTTATGAATGGAACGAAGACTATGACAAAGGGCTCACATAGTTCAATTAGTACCTTACAAATCCACCAATATTGATGCCTCCTATTCATGGGAAGCCGCTCATTCTCTACATCTCTGCTACAAACATGTCACTAGGTGTCTTACTAGCTCAAGAAGACCAGAATAAAAAAGAAAGAGCTATTTACTACATCAGTAGGACTCTAGTCTCCTATGAAACAAACTACTCTGTCATTGAGAAGGCTTTCTTAGTAGTGGTGTTCACTTCATAGAAACTATGAAACTACATGATTTCTTACACTACACGTCTCATTTCTAAGATTGATCCATTAAAGTATTTACTCATCAAAGCTTCCCTCATACGTAGACTGGAAAAATGGGTCATGATACTCAGTGTGTTTGACATTGAGTATGTAGAGAGAAAGGCCATAAAAGGATAGGTGATCACAGATCAGTTGGTAGAGGCCCCTCTCAAAGATCATCAACCATTGACCATTGAGTTTCCAGATGAGTCCATAATGCTTCTCACACATCAAACATGGACTATGTTCTTCGATAGATGATTCACCCAATAGGGGTCAGGTGTCGGGATACTATTCATAATGCCACAAAGGTACTCTTTACCCAAGGCATATAAGATGTTGTTTCCTTGTACAAACAACATCGTTGAGTATGAATCCCTAATTAATTGCATGAAGATAGCCATCAAATGGCAAGTAGATGAACTCAAAGTCTTTGGAGACTCACAACTAGTCATCAATTAGGTCAATGACATTTATCAAACAAAGGATGACAAACTGGTGCCTTATAAATGGATGGTCGAGGATCTCCACAATTACTTTGCACATGTCACCTTCCAACAGATTCTAATGACAGACAACAAAGCGACTGATGCTATGGCTACACTTTCCTTTATGCTACAAATGCCAGAGAATGACTTCCAACATGACAACCTGGTGGAAACGTTACTCTATCGAGCCTATGACACCCCTGAATCTAGGATCATCTACTTCGTCATTGGACATGATTCACCTCACTACCATCATATCTACTCCTACCTTCATGACCAAATTATTCTAGATACCTACACCCAGAATGAGAAACATCACCTAATCTACAGTGCTTCACGACACATCATCATAGCTAACGACTTGTATAGGAGAGGTCTAGATAGTACCATCCTTAGGTGTTTAGAACCTGACAAGTCTAAGCATGTGTTAGCTGAGGTGGATGAAGACATCTATGGATCTCACTCAAGCGGCCTGACACTGGCCCATAAGATGATTAGAGATGGTTACTATTGACCAGATATGGAGAAGGAAGCTACACAATATGCTAAGGCTTGTAAACAGTGTCAACCTCATGGGAATCTGATTCACGCTCCTACCAAGGAGCTAATTCTATTCACTACTTTCTGGCCATTTCAATAATGGGCCTTTGATTTGGTGGATTAGATTTATCATTCTTCATCAAATGGACACAAGGTCATCATCACTGCTATAGATTATTTCACCAAGTGGGTTGAGGGAGTACCTCTCACCGTAGCAAATGGAAATTTTTTAGCCATGTTCATATTGAATTATATCATCTGCAGGTAAGGTGTACCCTCCTCAATAGTCACTGACAATGGTGGGCAGTTCAAGAATAAGGATTTGAAAGAGCTATGCTCTAAGTTCAAAATCACGTAGCACTAGTCTTCCATCTATTATCCCCAGGATAATGGATAGGTGAAAGCATCAAACAAGGTGATCCTCAAAATCTTGCACCACACAGTTCACAAATCTGGACAAGACTGGCATCTCCAGATCAACTCATCTCTATGGGCTTATCGAACAAGTATACAGACATTGACAGGGGCCACGCCCTTTGCCTTGGTTTATGGAGTAGATGTTGTACTACCAATTGAGGTCAAGATTCCTACTTTGTGAGTCTCTCTGAAAGGCCTCATCACTAATGATGACAACATAATATCTTGGCTACAAGAGCTAGAACTACTGGATGAACGTCGGCAAGTGGCATTCAATCATCTCCATGCATATCAAAAGTGGATGTCCAAGAGCTATAACAAGAATGTTTGACCAAGATAATTCCAAGTGGGTGATCTCGTCCTGAGAGAGAACCCTAACAATCAACAACAATGGATCTAGAAGGGAAAATTTGAGCCAAATTCACTTGTTTTGTATATTGTTACTACAGTGTTTAGTTCTGGTGCCTATCAACTCTCTACCACTGAAGGAGAACAACTTAAAGAGTCGATCAGCGCTCTGCATCTGAAGTGATTCTACAGCTGAGACATCTTCTGAATGCTCCATGTACATACTCAAATTCTAAAAAATCCTAAAATTGTAAAATTTCCTGAAAAAAACTTATTGTATTGGTGAAACCTGGTAAACAGGTGCCTTGATAATATCAAAAAAATTAAAATTTACAAAAATTACAAAAAAAAATTGAAAAAAATGAAAAATACAAAAAAAAAAGAGAAAAGGTTCCATTGATGAAAACTTGGTAAACATGCGTCATGGTAGCAAAAAAAAAGAATTTCTACCAAGAAGGTAAAAACCTGATAAATAGGTGCCTCTTGTTCCGCAATGCTATACCTATTGTAGCACCACTTGGATCTATATAATTGCTCTTTGCTTTCCTGCTTTAGTTTTCTCCCTCATGTACTTCCTCTCAGTTACCTTCGAGACTAGCTCGACTCTACATGGATTGAAACTGGTCATATTCTAGGGGCAAACTTCCTAGTCTAGGTGGCACTATCCTATTATCTTTAGAGAATCTTCCTTGCATTAGTCACCAGTGATTCTCACTGCATCTGCCTACTGATGCCTAGCTATCACTCAAATCTCTCTCCCAAAGGATCTCTCTCATGTCAGTCACCAGTGGTTCTCACTATGTCTGTCTACTATTGCCTTACTATTGAGACTTCTTGCCTACGACGTATACTTCGGATTCGACATCAATCCACTTGAATTGAAACTGAAATTGAATTTTTATTTCTCTGAGATATGTTGAGATTTTCTTTTGTGTGCTTTTATTTTTCCCTTTGTCATTCCTTCTCGAGAAACTCAAAGACATCTATCTTGACTGAGAGATGCGAAGACTGGGGGCATGATCTTTTCTTTTATTTCTACTTGTCAGTTTAGTTTCAATGATCCAATGGATCCATATAAAATAGGTGTCCACTATGAGAGCCTCTATCACGTGTTAGATGACCATGTGTACCTTGACTCATTTTATATGGAAACTTTGGCAAGGCTGGTAATTCTCCTTGTCTGTTTGAGTGACTTCTTTTTGTTCCAATCAAAATCTCAATGCTCGTCCTAGTGAAGTGAACATAAGGGTCACTATGAGAACCCTTAAATATTTCTCAGTCACTTAGCAAAAGAAGAAACTCTCGCATGTCTGGTGTGCTTTTATGCAAGAAACATTTTGGTCATCCTAGAAACTATGCTTTGGTGCTTATGTTTACTTGCTAAATGCAAAGGAATAGGTGTTCTGGTCATTCTGGCTTTTTGTGCTTTAATGCTTATGCCTCATTCCGACAAACATAAGACTGATGAAATATTCATATTCTCATGATTGCAATATTAGTGAGGGTTGTATGACATCCTATGACTGTCCTATAACAAAATCTCTATGATGAAAATTATCTAATGGGTCCAACAACCAAGTCTTAGGGACTACATCTAGCTTAGGCTTGCATTTTCATTCTAGACTTGCATAGTGACAATGTTTGATGCTCACTTCATTGTATTGTCTTGGATTTGTATACTGAGGGTTCTCATCTCACGTCCCGGCGTCATCATGACTACACAAGTGTTCGATCCTCCCTCTTGATCTTCAAGAAAGTTCCTTTGGTTAGTACCTGTCATATATTGTGATATCCTACATGAGATGATTAGTACCACATACATTGAATTTACATATTTCATCCACAACATGTGCATCCATCATAAGCATAAATCAAAACACACATTCCATTTATTCATCTACCATCTATCATTGCATTTTACATTGCATACATATAGAATAGAAAACATGTGTATACTTATCTACATATCCATACATGTCATACTTTTTACACCTACTAGTTTACGAACCATCTCATAAAGCATAAACATTAAAAGAAAAGAATGACGCATGCGATGATACAAAAAATCAAGCTCATATCTATATATTAGAGTGTGAGTATACAAAAATGGGTGCTACTCGAGCACATTCTATATCTCAAAAGAATGGTATGATACAGGGATGCCTACGCATCAGATACATCATGCTACACAACATCAAATCAATGATACATCTGTCTAGCTCTGGCCTTCCCCACCCAGAGGAGGTGGAGGAGATAGCATGTCTAGTTGAGGATGTACCTATGGAACATCAAGAGCTCCTGCATACTCAAAAAATATCAGCACCTACTCTGTTGCATCAAGAACCACACCAATATACACTACATAATAGTATGAGGCCTATGAAGACTCGTATCGAGCCTCCAACTGAGACCTCACTAACTCCTCTTGCAGCTACCTGATCTCCTGGTCTTTGTTCACCAGTCGGGTATCCCTGATAGCAACCTGTATATGGAGGTCTCCTAATTGCCTCTACATAATCTGCACCCTCTCTCATCTCCTCCGCAACGACTCCTATAGTTGTGACACTGCGTCCCCAAGAATGGGACCCTGCACAAGCTAGTCTTACATGTCCTCATCACCACCCTCAATCTCTGATGTTGTATCAGGCTGCTATGGTGGTGGCTCATCTATCATTTGCCTTGATGACCTCTCCTGAGATCCGCTACTATTGGCACCAGGATTTGTCCTCATCCAATGAGGAAGGATGGGTGCCTGCATAGTCCTCTATCATGGCACTTGTTTTTGGGCCCCTTATTATTTCTATGGTGGAGACTGAGCCCCCTACTACTGTAGTGGTGGTTGGGCTACCTGGTGGTCTACCACCTATGTGGGCACACCCATACCAACCAGATATGTATAACAGGGGAACAGATGAGCAGAAAAGTACTCTCAGTATGCTGGTGTGATACCACCTCCGCCACCTCACCCATGTAATCCCATCGAACCGGTGCCACCTATGCATCAATCATAGAGTGTCCTAATCTAATCGTGCACTCCACCCCTTCTTCACCTCATCCGTAAAGTGGGAATATGAACAATACTCATGTGTGATATCATGTGGCCAACCAAACTGCCGCAATACCTATGTCAATGGGAATCACTCAATCACAGAGATAGAGCAGCCAATCAGTACCTATGAGTAGAACATGTACTCCAGCTAAGCACTGGCATCATCCCAAGCCTCTCTATCTCTCCATGGCCGCCATAGTATGACAACCATATCATCAAGTTGTGCCCTCTACTTCTCTATCTTACCTAGCGCAGGCTGAGTCATCGATCCTCCATACTTGTATATGTAAGGCTTCAGGGCCTGTCATGTATCATCAAAAATTGGCCTACATATCGAGAGGTGCTCCCAGGCCCATACCTATAGTACGAATACCCATGCTGCCATTCTCCTAGCATCTCTATACACGATCTCATGCATCTCATGATACATGTGGGCCAACATACACTAACCCCATCCATAGTGCATAGGCTAACCTAACATCCTCTGAAGCATTTGGCCCCATCCACACTCTAGTTTGTGCTGACCTCAATTTGGCATCAAGTAGTAGCCCAGGAATGCTGCTAGAATGACAACCAACCTGTGCCCCGACCCATAGTCTCTAATCAACTCCTCCTAGGGGATCGCCCAACCCATGACCAACTCATCCTGAAAGATGTCTCTAAGTGTTGCAGTCCATGCCCATGGCTGCACGTCATACTCCACTCGGGGCCCGTGGAATGGTATCCATAGTATCTGGTATATGTCCTCGGGTGTCACTGTCATCTCGCCCTATGGTAAATAAAAGGTGTTCATCTCTGAATGGAAATGCTCGACAAGTGCACCTAATAGCCCATGATTTACCCAAATGTCAGGTATATCACAAAGATATGATAATCCTAGTGTGTTTATGTGTGTTGTCTCGACATCATCTAACTGTCTCACTACCTCACCGATCATGGGATGGTGGGACCGGAATACAATGTCTGGGAATTCCACCTGCAATGCAAGCGACAACACACGATCAGTATCCGATCAAAATCATGATGGCATTTCAATGCAAAATAGAACTTGAAATTATGCACCTATTCTAAAACTGGCCATGAAGATGATCTACTTGGCTCTTTATAAGCAAATTATGTCTCAGAAAGTTGATTCTTTCATGCAGAAATCTGCGTGAGGAAGTACGGGTCTCAAGTGAAGTTTCATAGCCGCATGAATCTTTGCATCATCTCACGTGAGGGATCTTCCTTGTTAAGGGTTTCCCATGTGAGTTATGGGTGTCTCTCGCACGAGCCTATGGAGAGGCTCCCGCGAGGAAGTATTTTTCAATACTTTCTTGCGCAAGAATTGTCTCTGACCCACATGAAGAAACTATTTTCTTGTGTGAGAACCTACAAACTGATTCCAAAAAAATGTGCTAAAACTCAAAAAATATACTCAAATGCTTTAAAATTTGAAATGCAAGGCAAGTTATCAACTACTTATAGGTACGTCATACGTCAGTGGTCAGCTGTGACGTCTCGAATGCTCGAAGTGATGCGATTTCACTGGAACTCCTACCATTTTTGCTTAGTGCTCTCTTTTCACAAAATTCAAAGGCTTCAAATGAATTGAAAATGACCCTTTTGGGCCTTATATATGTTTTGACCTAATTTTCAATAGTGCTTCAGTTTGCATGAAAATTGCACCCTTAGCTGAATCAATCGCTCTAAATCCATTTATGGGATCGAAATCAAAATCAAAATCAAAATTTGACACTTCTACATAGCTCAAAATCGCATTTTAAAATTTTTGGGACCAATGTGATTGGGTGCTTGTGCAATCAACCTTCTGATGTCATATTCTTGCTAGAATCACATCTCATCATCATTTTATTGACATCTTCAATTTTTTCATCAAAAGTCAGCCCTAGTCAACTCTGGTCACCCTTGATCAAACTTGGTCAATCGAACCTTGAAATCACTCCAGATCGCTTCTGAATCTTCTCGATTCTTCTATAATCTATTCCGAGTTCTTCTAGACCTCTGATTCTATCTCTATCTGCAACCTATTGCTATCCATCACCTTTATGACATGTCATCCTTTGATTTCTCTCCTGAGGGGGCATGATGATTGCATCATTGAATCTCATCAATTCTCAAATCAATTTGATCTGAATCGAAAAAGTCCTCATTGCTAGGGGCATCTCATCACTTGGGGCATATTCATTTTTTCATACCTCAAAGTCAAAATTGGATGTTCCATGATCTTGAATCACTAGTGGCATCTATGTGCCTTGCATCTTGTCATCTTACTATCACGTATCTAAGCAATCTAACTTAGATCCCTGGAAATCAAGCTTCGTTCTGGAGATGGTTCTCGAAATCTCTTTAGGTATCTGAGCAATCTAACTCAGATCCCTGAGGATCAAGCTTCATTCTGGAGATGTTTCTCAAAATATCTTTAGGTATCTGAGCAATCTAACTTAGATTCCTAGGAATCAAGCTTCGTTCTAGAGATGGTTCTCGAAATCTCTTTAGGTATCTGAGAAATCTAACTCAAATCCCTGAGGATCGGGCTTCGTTCTGGAGATGGTTCTCAAAATCTCTTCAGGTATTTGAGCAATCTAACTCAGATCCCTGAGGATCAAGCTTCATTCTAGAGATGGTTCTTGAAATCATACTATTAGGTATCTGAACAATCTAACTCGGATCCCTGAGGATCAAGCTTCATTCTGGAGATAGTTTTTGAAATCTCACCACTAGGTATTGGGGCAATCTAACCTTGATCCCTGAAAGTCAAGCTTCGTTCTGAAGATGGCTCTCAAAATCCATTTCTCCCCAATATCTTGGCAATCTAACCTAGATTTCAGAGGACTAAGCTTCATTCTAGATATGGTCCTAAAAATCTGCATCAGTTATCATTCAATAGATGGGTATTGGGGCAATCTAACCCTGACTCCTAATGATTGAGCCTCTTTCTAGGGATAGTGTTACAAAAAGTGGTAATTTGACCAATGTCTTCGGACAATCAAGCTTCGATCTGGAGATGGTTCTACAAGTCAATCTGATTGGTGTCTTGGGAATCCAACCTTGACTTCTGAGGGTTAAGCTTCATTTTGAAGATAATCCTAAAACTCTCATCAATCATCACATCAGACTATTCTTTGAATCAATGCACTACTTGTACATCAGTTCAAAGAGGGGCAAAATGTAATAGCCCAAAATTGACATCTTGCAACCCTAACCAATTTTGTTGCATTTAGTCTCATTCTCTCACCTTTCTGAAACATCAAAGTCCTATTGCCCTAGGCAATTATGTCTTCCTAATTGACTCTACTTGACTTAATGTCAAATGCAAAAGACCCTAAATTTGCATAAATCACATGATATATTTAATTCCTAAATATCAACTAAAATTGGCTAAATAAACTCTATGATCGATTAATTTAATTATAAAGTCCTAGCACTTTAATTAAATTAAATTCACCCATTTTAGCTAATTTAATACACATGAAAAGGAATCAAATGAATATTTAATTTTTTAATAAATATCCTCATTCCAACAATTGAATTTAATTATTCAAATAATTGAGAAAGTTCATTTATGAGGTCATATTATATTTATTTAATCAAATAGTCTCTCCAAAATCCTCTCTTCAATTCAGAAAAGGAAACTTTGAGTTAACTGGAAATCCAAAAGTGCAACAAATCAGTTAACTGCTCCACTCACTCAAAAGGAAAATAGTTGACTGTCTCTCCACATGAAACTTTCTATTTTGAATTGGACTTTCCTTCAATCTGCATCGTTCATCCCATTCAATCTCAACCGTCGATTGAACCCGAGATTCTATAAAAGAACCTCTTGTTTCTCATTGAGGGGGATGCAACTTTTGAGTATTGAAACTCTATCAAAATATCATCTTAGATTATTTACATTCAAGCTTTGATTTATTGTTATCTTAATATCATTTCTAGATTAATAGCATGCTTAGATTAATAATGCATTTTATTTTCAACTAGTTTACTTTCATTGTTCTTAGATTAATTCATCTTTCATTATTTCTAGATCAATTACATGCTTTCAATCTAGGTTAATTGCACTCACATATTAGCTTAAATCATCCATTCTAGAGTTAGTCTATGGTTGTTGGACTCTCGATTCTGAGAGCTATTCATAACCTTGCCTAGATAGGAGGCAATAGGTTGAATCATCTAGGCATGCAGGATGAATGATCCCGCATTCATTCTTGTATGTGAATGATGAGCAATGACTATGTTGAAGTGTATGGTTAAGTTAGAGGCCCACATTTAGCATATACACATATGTGCAATGGCTCTCTGTATGATCTTTATAGACATTTTAATGTCCATCTTTGAGGATCGTTCTCTTAGAGAACTACGACTATGTGTGTGCGTGAAAATTCATTTCTAATTATTCCTATGTTGATTGAGGTCACTAGAGATCTATTATGAATGAAAGATAAAATATTATATTATTTATTTGGATTCTAGTGGAAATACAACAACCATTAATTTATCTATGAGTTGATGAAATAATTTATTGTGTGTTATCCTCCTTTTATGATGATTGATCTAGTGGATTAATTGCTAACTCTCATCTTTGAAAATTTCAAGTTATGGGACTGGGAATATGCTTCAATCCTCCTTTTCATTTAATAAGCATGCAACAAGGGAGATGAAGTAGGCTTTTCTTGTTCTTTCTTTTCTTTTGTCTACATATTTGAAAAAGAAAGAGGCACGAGGAACTATAAAAGTACAAGATAGCCGTCAGCAAGGAAATATAAGAATGTCTAAGAGAATTTTAGAGAGGGAGAATAAGCAATCATAGGTATGAAAAATTTCATGAGTTGTATTGGATTATGATTTGGGATATGAAATATTTTACAAATTTGGCATTAAAAGATCTATCATTTCCTTTAACGTTTGACAAATGGATTTCATACTTGATATGTTTCAATATTTTGCATGCATCTTTGCATAGACATATGAGAAAGATGAGGATGGAATCTTTTAACATATTCCTTTGCTTTCTAATGATTAAATGACCATATGTCAACATTGATTGTAATAAGTATGTATATTTATATCACATGCTTATAGCTCACTCATTTACATATTTGTAGTTACTTATATGCTTATGTATATTTATATCACATGCTTATATGGGTGGTTTTCCCTTGGGTGGCTTTATATCTCATCATGAACTCTTGACTAACAATAGTTGTGGAGATCTTTTGTTTATGATTAGGGTAGGTATAATTGGTGATCACTTGGCATCTACAATCTTAGTCTTGGAGTAACTATTTGACAAAGTCCCCCCTATGATCCCGGTGGCAGGATTTGATGTTCAAGTACCTGGATTTGGCTATCAGGGCTCCTCATGCCACTCCAATATTGTATGTTCCTTCAAACAAAGATGATGCTTCATGCTTGTTTCCAATTCCTTTACTCTCACCTTCTTTGGAAGGCTCAAGTCATTAGGTGGAGCTTCATGAATTTTGAGCATGTCATGCTCAAGATAGTGTTATCTAGTTCTTATATTTGGCATTGTCTCTTAGACTTTTTTATTTGACCATTCCACTTGTTATGATTTTTTTATAGTACTTTTGGAGGATGGTGAGTGGCTTTCTATTTTATATTTATGGGTTTAAATTATCCTTATTAAAAGACACTTATACTTTTAGACGCTTGCACCCTTTTTTCGCTAAAAATGACTGTTATTTTTTCTTCATAATACTCAGTGGCTTCTAGCCACTTCTATTTATGTTTTAAAAAAGGTTAATGCTACTGTTATTGTCTTCTTTCAGTACAATCATTGTTGTGTTTATATATAGAGGACATTTGTGAGCAATGAGTCCTCCAAAACTCCTCTCTTAAAGATGGCCATCAAGTGGAAAAATAACTGACCTGAAGTAACTTTTCTTGTACACAACCTATTGCAAAACAAATTTGATGGTGTGATAATTTTTGCATAAATGGCAACGGCTATGCAGCCACGAAAATTGTTAACCATACGAAGGGGAAACACTTAGGTTTTTTTTCAAAAGTTTTCAAAAAGCTATAGAAAGAAAAAGGTTTTCGTGGCTGGATAGCCACTACCAGGACAGAACCAGCCCTCCTGTTAACATACCTGACTTTGCGCAGAGTACTTGTCCAGAGCAGAACCCCAAGTGGGTACTCTCGACTGTCATTTCCAAATCAGAGTATTCACATGGTAATACATTGCAATTTGGCTGTAGTATGGCTGTAGTAATGAGTGATAACCCACATACTACAATGATATGGGACAATGGATAAAAGGTACGTTTTTAGAATTGTAATAGTTTTTTTAAATGAAATATATTTCAATGGTTAATTTAATGATATACTTGAATTGTAAACCGCCTTACCCACGGTTACAGAGGACATACTTTCAATGTAAACGGCTAACATGTCATAGTGTCTACTGTCTACAACAGTCATATGGCTGCCTTTGATTTTCATGTTCTGTTCAAAATTCTGTCTTTGACTGTTTTGTTCTGTTCTAATTTGGTTGGTTTTGACTGTCTTTTAGAAAACAGAGTATTGGCATGGTAATGTTTTCTTGTGTGGAGCTGGAACCCATTTCTCTATCAAACAATTGTCTAAGCTGTAACACAAAACCCACAAACCTAATAAGAAAGATTTGAACATAACAACGATGCCGACATCATTTCACCAGTTTAACATTTTGTGCTTTTCTGGAAAAAGATGAGTAGTCAATTTGTAAAACTGAATTAATCAAATACTCTAGAAGCTACAAAACAAACTCAACGTGAGCAATGATGATGTCCTTAGTTTTTTCTCTAGGGGAGGATTTATTTCTATGCATGCGAGATCAAGAAGTGTGTGCAGAGCCTATCAGAAGAAAGCTGAGATGTCCAAGGTAGGCAACTAGG
Organism: Chamaecyparis obtusa; assembly: GCA_027943335.1. NCBI lineage: Eukaryota > Viridiplantae > Streptophyta > Pinopsida > Cupressales > Cupressaceae > Chamaecyparis > Chamaecyparis obtusa. The sequence continues at coordinate 765,098 of BSBK01000520.1, read as the reverse complement.
CAACCATGTTTACTTTTAATGCATTTTTGGATTAGTGTTTTGTTCCAGATTATGACATGAATTCTGTTAAGGACTACTGCTTTTGGATTTGATTGAGTTAGTTGTTAAGGAATACTGCTTTTGGATTTGATTGTGTTAGTTTTTGCATGATTCTGGCCATTGGAAACACAGTCAAATCTAAAAGCATTGTCCATAAGTCTATGGATTTTTAAAAAGTGATGTTTTTGATAAATTCTGTAACCTGTTCTGCAGAAAATTGTGTTGAAAGTTACCCTTGATGGGGAGAAGGATAAGCGGAGGATTATGAAGGCTGTTGCAGGGGCAGAAGGTGGAAATGTGGGTTTCCCGGAGTTGTAAGTTTTTTTTGGGTTACAGAGAACTAATTTGTACCAATTCATTTGGGTTTTTGACAGGCGTTGATTCTTTGGCATTCGATTCCAAGGAGGAGAAAATCACAGTGATAGGAGATGCAGACCCAGTTTTCCTTACCAACAAACTCAGAAAATTTGTAAGGACAGAATTGGTGAGCGTTGGGCCTGCAAAAGAGCCAGAGAAGAAGCCTGAAGAGAAGAAAACTGATGAGAAGAAACCTGAAGAGAAGAAAACTGATGAGAAGAAGCCTGATGAGAAAAAGGATGAGAAGAAAGATGAAAAGAAAGAGGAGAAGAAGGCTGAGCCAACAAAGGCAAACCCAGAGCCAAATGTAACGTATGTATATGTCCCCAATAGCTGTGACCGTTCTAGGGGGCATACATATGCCTGGAGCCATGAGAATCCCAATGCTTGTTGTATGCAATGAGATTTGGCTGCTGTTGTTATTGGGATAATCTGCCCTGATCTAATCTGCATGTTTTGAACAGAGCCATACAAGTGCTCTGATCTTAGGGATGAGGCGATTCAATGAAATGTAGGGTTTTAAGGTTTCTTGATTACATTTGCAACCTGTTAATGAAATTTTACTGCATCCATGTATCCAAATTGACTTGCCCTCTTACAAGGGAAGAAATCAAAGCTCCAAAATAACAAATAATGTGCCAATTGTTTACTTTACCTCTGGTTTTTGAAATCTTGAAATGCAGGTTGAAAAACATATTTTTTATGGAATTACGTTGTCAAATATGAGTTTAGAATATGTTATTATTATTTTCATTTGATATGGGAATTCATCGTTCTACATAAATTCAACCATTTAACAATATCTATATTGGAAGTGTTTATATATACTTATTTAAAAATAAAATTTTGGAAATTTTTAATTAATAATTTGATTTCTGGTTATAAATGTTATAGTCTAACAAAAAAAATAGATTATTTATCAAAAGGGTAAATTATCATATAAAACAATTATATGTCAAAGAATGTGTACTTATCATTGTTGTATTTTTTTGTTTATGAATAGGTATTAGCATTTTATGTAAAAGAGAATAAAAGTACATATTCACAAAAATAGGTGATTGGATATACAATCATACTCTCATAGTCCAAATGTGGTAGGGCCCAATTTAAAAACAAAAAAACTATTACATAAACATAAAGGTTGTTAGGCAACAAGAGAAAAAATCTTAGGTGGAGGTGGAAATCTCAATTACTCAACCTACACAATACATTGATGGCGTATAGAGTGACATCAGAGGGTCTCACTCCTCATCAACTTTTTAGTTATCTTCATCACAAACTAGAGAAATCAAGATTGGTTGAAGAAAATTGTTGGAAATAAACCATTTTGGAAGAATCGTCAAACAGTCACCAGGAGCAACACTAGTTGGCCACCTAGAAGCGCTTGTAGAAAGCAATCTAGGAGAAATGCCCTAAGGAAGAATCAATGCCAAACACCATCCAACAAAGTGTGAACCACTCTTATGACCTCAATCCTTTTAGCCAACAAAGGAGAAGGGGCCAAGAAGCTTGATTGTCACGAGATAAAAGACTCTTGAGAAGGCAATATAGGAGAAATGGCCTAAGGGATCTAATCAATGCCAAGCACCATCCAAAAAAGTGTGACCCACTCTTATGACCTCAATCCTTTTAGCCAATCAAGGGATAAGGGGCCAAGAAGTTTGATTGTCATGAGATAAAAGACTCTTAAGAAGGCAATCTAGGAGAAATGCCCTAAGGGAGAATCAATGCCAAGCACCATCCACCAAACTGTGACCCACTCTTATGTCTTCAATCCTTTTAGCCAATCAAGGGAGAAGAGGCCAAGAAGCTTGATTGTCATGAGATAAAAGACTCTTGAAAAGAGTGACCACAAAAAGAGGAAGGTAATGGAGGAACTTTGGCCAAGATACAAGGGGTGTTCTCGCAATGGTCAAGCATGCTTGAAGGTGGCTTGTTGGCTCACACTTAATATATAGCATCACATTATAATATATAGTCACTTTAGAAAACTAAAACATTCTAATCAACAATATAATGAGAAAAAATAACAAAATTTCTAACCTTCCAAATGCTAAAGGGAGTGTCCACCCTAAAAGCATGTTGAATCTAGTTGAATTTAATGGGGAATGCAAGGTTAATGCCCCAAAAGAACCATATACCATGAAAAGGGCCCTATTTGAAAGTGATCATGAATATAATTTCGAATTTGTTGAGTTCGATGAGAAAATATCATGAAACATGGGTTAATGAGTTTGATTCAAAAAACTACACAATTGAATCCTGATAGCAATATCACAGTTTGAATTGTTGTGGAAAATATCTCGTACTTATAAAGTGTTTAAAAGAGTCCAAATTTTTACAAAAATGGGCATCAAAGGTCTCAAATGCCCATGTGTATTAATCACAACCCTACTAGCAGGTATTGAAAAAAATACACTAGGAAAAATGGGCAAATTTAGGATCCAAAATAGAAAACCAAGCATGGAGAAATTTGTGTTGTGAAACCAAGATCATTGATTGCAAATGTCATCTCAAGATTAAATTGGGTACAATAGCTAAATGCAGAGAAAACCAACGATATCTAAGACACAACTTGTAGTTGTGAGAGGCAGTGTTTAGACACCACTTCCAATATGTCCAATACAATCTAGAAGATTGAATGTCAATTTTGAACCATATCAATAGGAGTGACCCACTCTCATGGCCCTAATAAAAAAGGAGAATTTTATCCTTAATCTTATCTTAGGACATAAGGCTACATAATTTATTGGGGGAATTAACCTCATGAGCATTGTCTGTAAAGTCCTCACTCAAGGCAACTCAGCGAGAGGGTGGCATTAAACTTGCAATAGAGGAGACCATTAAAATTTATGATTATTAAAAGAAAGACCATCTTTGAAATCAAAACCATTCCACAGAAACTAAGGGATAACAACCTTCTAGGTACACCAAATTCTTTTGGCCACAAAAGCACTTCCCTTAATGTGAACTATATCCTTCACGATGAGAAGAGTTTGAAAACCAATCCCCTTCTAGGAAAGTCAATTGATTGTAGCTGAAGTAAATACAATGTTGAAAAGGAATGTTCTTAGCTTCATTGCTAGTGAGGGCACAAATGATCCATTTGATGCAAAGAGCCATCCTTTACTATTAAGTGGATAACAACCCTAACCCTACAAACTCATGAGGGAGGTAAAAACATAATGAAAACATTTGTGATTAGTGGAAGCATCCAATGAAAAATCTCAGAGAAGCTTCTCCAACTTCAGGTAGGAGGTATTTGAATGAGCACAATAGGAGGAATAATAAACATGAGTGGTTGTATACAATTTTGAGAAAACTTTTAAATTCTAAAGATAATTATGTTCCATAAGCTCACTTGAGAAGCCTTAAAACCAAATGGAATGCCTAGAAATCTAAAGATTTCACCATGGTCAATCCATCCAAAGGCACAGGGCCAATGAGGCATAGGAAGATAAGACTAACAATAATAATTCAAGTCTTTTTCTATTGAATGATTGATCTTGATGGACCTAATAGAAAATGTCAAAACACTTGAGAACAAATTCAAATTCTCCTCTTCAATGAGAATGAGGAAATAATTATCGACAAAGTGGACAAATATTTACAAGTTGGGCATGAATCATGCATGTCAATTTCCTAGACTAAGCCATGAGAAACAAAGCTAGCTAGAAGACATCTAAAGTCATCAACAACAAGGGCATAAAGAGAAGGGGCTAAATGGTAACATTGATAAATGGAGTGGAAGGGTCCAAAAGCATGAGACCGGCAACCAGATTGATAATAATGCAAGTAGAGGCATTGACAAAAAACATTTTGACAACTTAAATGAAGTAGGGTCCAAACCCCAAAGCTTAGTGCATGGAGAGAATAATATGTAATTTATTTGGAAAATGTAATATTCAAGTAAAGAGCCTTTTATTGAGAGCATCAAGTTCATCATACTATTAGAATGTGCATATATGTTGCTTCATACATAGGTTTGTTGCATCATGCACATGTGTTTTTGTTGCATAAAATAATTGTGAATATGCTCAAGAATATTCTCTTGCATAGTTAAGCACATGTTTGCACGTGTATGCTTAGCTTAAGTTCACCTAATTGAGCTTTAGTTGGGCCTAATTTAGTCTTGTTTGGCTCCAGTTTTCTTTTCTAGCTCAAGTTAGGTTTTCTTTATTTTTTAGGCCGGCTAGTGCTTTTTATAAAAGCTATTCACCTATGCACTATAATTTATGTCATTTAATCCCATTTCATTGTGTGCAATCAAATACATAAATCTCAAATTGTCCAAATCATCTTGTTAGATCTTTCTTTGTGATAGGGGGTGCAGAGGATTATTAACTTGTGGGTTGAAATCAACTCCTACATGGTATCAAAGCCTAATTTGTTCAGAACCTGTCCATTTTTCAAAGAGATCCAAACTTGAAAGGAATTTTGGGTACACTTTGAGTTCAATTTGGTCTCACCATTATGTTAAGAATAGAAAACAATATAAAGATTCTATGTATTTTTGGCAAATTCGAAAAGTTGAGGAAAAGCAGTTTCTAGTACTAAGAATCTTGTCTTGGAATATGTGCTATTTTTTTCTTCAAATATATTGATTCATATGCAAGTACAACAATTCAAATATTGAACGCATTAACTAAACTAATAAAATAATAGCTAAATTGAATAAACTAACCATAAAATCAATTTTACAAGATCTTAATTTTTACTGACAAACCCTAAAATAAATTCTTAAGTGATGTGTAATGAACCTTAATCCATATCATAATCTAAACCATCTAAAATGACAGTCAACATGAATAAGCTAACCTAAAGATCAATTTCACAAGTTCAATCGTTAATCCACCATTTATTCCATTGTATAGCTTGGGAGTTGAATTTGGAAAGGCAGGAAAAGCGCTTCATTCAACATTGTTTTTTAGTGATCGAAGAACGTAAACCCATCCAGACCCACCTTTAGTTAAAAAAATCGCTTTTCTTAAATGTATATTTTCAATTGAAGCTTCCAGTCGCCTGAGAACTGGCCTTAATGTCGCTTGAAATGTCATTTTAACGTCAGATATTGGTAGACAGCAGGGGAAATCGTCATGTTATTGTCACACTGACTTCTCGTGCTTACGAGATCGTTAACGTCACCTTTACTGTTTCCCGTCATTTGACGTCAGAGATAACGTTTTGATTTTCATTTTGATTTTTTCTCTATTTCGCGTTTTATTCAAAAATTGTATTTGTTCGACTCTTATGAGGATTATTAATGGCTTGACCTTTATCAAGAGCTTTTCAAAATAAAACAAAATAACGTTGATTTATTGTCACTTGTTTGACACTCAATTTAAGATTATTCATGATCAAGACAAAATTAAAGTTTAGAGTATATAGCTTTTGATTTGGTTTGAATACTATGTATATTTATTTGTTTGAATTTTATGGATTTTCTTTGAAGAGAAATAAAATTGTATTGGAGTAGAAACTTCAACTATTTATTATGGATACAAATAATACTATTATTTAAATTTAATCGCTTAAATATATTTATGTGTATTTTCTATTTTTATGTTTATTTATTTATGATAAATAGATCATTTCATTAATATTTAATTAAATAAAATTACACTATTTATTATAACAATCATACATAATAAAATTTACTTTATAATTAAAAAGATAGTTTTTTTATGAATAGTCATTTCCATTAGTTTAGTAATAGAACTATATATTCACCAAAAAAGTTAGGGGATATGAAGTCATCCTACGAGATAACGAGTTTCAAATGGGAGTAATGAATAACAACAATAAGGGCCAAGCCCAAAAACTAACTTTGCATCAAGCAACTAGAGCAGTACTAGTTGAGGGAGGAGGATCTTGATCATCCTTGTTACCCCATACATTAGCGGGGTTTGGATTTGGGTCCAGAGGGGACCCATCTTCAACTTTGTCTTCTTTCTCTGCTTCATTTTTGGTCAGGGAAATAGCCAGAGGATGCCGTGGGAACCACTTGGAAGAAGTCAACCTACTAAAACCACTACCAACAATCGGTCAGCCAGAGCCACATGGAGTGGCAGTAGCATTACTATTAGATGAACATGTTAGACCATTTTCCTGTCTTAGCCAAAAGCTTAAGAAAATGGTCTTATCCTTGCAAAATCTTGTGAAAATTGTCACGTCTAGCTACAAACTTGCTCTGGTCTGCGAAGAAGATATATGATGTTTCATGATTTGTGCTCTTAGCCATAAATAGTCCAAGGTATCATCAAGCTTTAGTTAAGGGCGCATGTGCTAAAATACAAAAACCAGAAAGATATGGCAGTTTTAAGGTCTGAGAAATAGGGTTAATCCACATCCTAGGGTTTCATGAAATTTGTCTAAGTTTATAAACCCTTGGTCAATTCTATTTCTCCGTTGCCTTTTTCCTGGACACTTAAATCCTCTTCCTGCACATGCTTTATTCTATTTGATGACTTTGCGACTGAGGTGTTCGCTAGTTCTCTAAGTTCTCGGGTGGTTAGTCATTTCATCTAGTGACCCAACTAATGCAGTGTTTGCATATTCTCCTGGTCCTGGCAGCTAAGCTCCTAACATCTAGCGACCTGGCAAATAGTTAGTCTTTTCCTTCAAGTCGCTCTATCTCCAGATGATCCAGTCAAGTATGCTAACACTCAGAGATTGAACGAAAATTGTAGATGTAGATCAAGATCGGTGGCTGGCGCTGATTCTCCAGATTTAACCCAAGGTAAGGAAAAGATCCAATGACTTAGAGATTTCATCAGCCTCGTATTCTCAGGACTTAACCCCAATTTGAAGAATGATTACGAGATTCGATGAAGTCCTTGTTCGCGCGATCTCCATATGGGCTTGGGTTAAGTCAAAGGTTAGTCCTAGGCGGTCAAGTTTTTATTCAGCAATCTAGTGACTGAAGGCTTTCACATGTTCTCGTGATATAACCCAAGGTTAATCATTTGTTTAGCGACTTGGAGAATGCTTAGTTGCATAATCTCCAAATTCGACCACAGTTAAAGATAGGTCAGACTTTCTCTTTGTTCACTGAATTACTTGATATAAGGTGAGTTCAGTTAAAGGCTCAGCCATTCAACGATAGCCATAGGATGAGGACAAGATCAACAGTCAGCGTTTGATCTCGAGATATAACTAAGGTTAAGGTTTTTATCTTGCGACTTGATGAATAAAGGCTATCTCATGTTCTCTAGATGTAACCAGGGTTAGGAGAAATGTTTCGAGATCTAGTGAATACTTCAGTTGAGTGATCACGTGATTGAGGATAAGTTAAGATAGAGGACTTGGAGATTGATCTTGACCGTTGATGAGATTTGATCAGGTGGTGGTCGCTTGGTTGCTAGATAGAACCATGAGTCAAGAAAATGTTCATCTAATAGTAATGTTCAGTCGTGTGATCTCCAAATGAATTAAGGTTAAGGGAAGCTTACTGAGGTCAAGGTGGGTCTGATGCTAGGTGTTGCCGAGGTGCTCGTTTCTGATTGGATGATGAGATATGTGATTTGGCTGGGTATTTTTAAAGGGCTTAGTTGACTGTTGTCAAATTATGAGAGTCGTCCAATCTATCGGGAAGAGATAAGATCAATGACCATGTTTTAAACTTGAACTTGTTAGCTGTTGCTACCTAGATTTGAATCTTTTGCTAGGGTTTTCTCTACAGGGTTTGTTATAGTGAGTCATAAACAACAAAAGGTACATCAAATTTGATTTTTCGGGATGGTTGTAGGTAAAAGAAATGATGAAGAAGATATGGTCATCACATGCTGATTTTGTTTCCTAGGGTGCCATGCCGAGTTAATGCTAAGGACTATTGTTTTGGCAAGGGCAGCTAGGGTTTGTTGAATATTAGATATTTCCATGCCTTATACATGCAAGTTTCTACTCGGTGGTCTTGACATTTAAGTTGTTTTGTCTACAACAAGAAATTGGTTCAAATTATATTTATAGTTAGCCTTGAGTGATGAAACCCAAATAATTATACAATCAGATTTTGATCTGATTCTCTCAGGTTTCAATGCCTTTTCTACATTCTTTCTTTTCTTGTTGAGTCTAGTTGTTGTGGTGGTTGTAGACCTAGTTTTACCCTAAATGATCCATAGCTTATTGCAATCCTTTATAAGGATTTCCAAAATCATTTAGAAGGGTTCCATTTTTTGGCAACCTTGAGGGGTTGTTGATTCTCTGTAGTATTCAGGGCTACTTCCATGAGTGGTATTCTTTTTGTAAATATATTGCCTTTTTCTCTGCATATAGGGTGTTCCCTCTTTCCTTTCTGGCTTGGAGAATAGAATATAAATTGTAATATTTTTTCTTATGAATAAGATCTCAATGTTTTCATACTACGACCAGATTGTCTATGTTTGATTCTTGAACTTGTTTATTAGAGCATCAAGGGTGTTTTAATCTTTCTATTGTATTTCCAAGATGTCTGCAATAGAGTTTTTTTCGTAGAAACAACTGAGTTTAGGACTAGTTTTCAGATGTGTATGAGTTAGGATATCAAGGGTATCCCATACTTGTCTTACAATGGATGCTGATTAATGTATTCCTTGTTCCTAGGTCTCTTCTAGGGGGAGGGTTAAAATCCTTTGAATAGGTGATTGCATATCTGAGTACATAGGTCGATTGATAGGTAGGATCTAATCAATGGTGTATGTTTGGTGTAAGGCATCAACATATTAGAATGTATTATCTTCTCTATTCATAGCTCTTTGTTGCAGTGATTTATTTGACTATGTTTCCCATTGGATAAGGCACTGGTCTATGAGAGACTTGGGGTATTTCAGGGGTCCATTCAACTGGAAAACATCAACTCAATCAAATGAAATCATTTTCCCTTTCATGTTGATAGGAGGAGTTAGGAGGTCCATTCTAGTTTTCAGATTCATTCTATGCAAGTAGGATATTGCATAAGACTTGATGAAATATTGAGGTAGAGGATACCTATTGGGGTTTGAAAGCTATTCCACAGTCACGTATCTACAAGCCTGTTATTTGTCACAATAAATTATGTGTGTGAAGATGAGATATACTCACCTGAGTGATATGCAACTCAAAGTGTAGGAGGATCATTCTCTTGGTCCTTGTTAATTGGCCCTTTTTCTTGTCAGATTTGGAGTGGTTATTGAGGGTCAGTGACATTAATTTGTTAATTGAATTGTAAATCTGATAGTGTGGGAAAAGGGAACCAAAAAAATGGTGACTCTACTGGGGAAGCAGTAAATGATGACAAGTTTAAGATGGTTGCTTCCTTGATTTGTTGGATCATCCCAGAGTCTAGTTGAAGGAATAGAGTCAATTATTTTCAAAAAATTTGTTATATCTTCTCACCAAGTGTGAGTGGTGACTCTGAGTCTTTGTTTGATCAGTGTGTTCTTAAAATAAAATATGATGTATTTTGTAATCCTGACAAGCAGTTATCCTGTGAGGTTGTGTTGTGACTTTGGGTTTTGAAGAAGGTTCAGGGTTGATAAAGGTTCTGAGTTGATTCAGATTTGTCCTTTGCAAAGAGGTGGCGACTCTACTGATGTTTGAAGGCTTATTTTGAGGAGACTTCAGATCAGTATTTTGTAGCAGCCACAACATGTCCAGGTAATCCTATTTTATCAAGAAAAATCATTCCCTAAATAGGTGAGCAAGTCACTAGAAGAAAGGGAAAAATAATCTTGAAGTTTATTTACATTTATGGATAGAGGTTTAAGTTGTTGTAATGAGTATCAGAAATATTTTGTGGTGTGATAAAGTTAGTGATTGCAAAGAGATGGATAGGAACTTTGTCATGAGAACAAGGTGTATTTTTCTGTGAATGTTTTAAAAATGGAGTTTCTAGCTTTGATGAGTTGAGATGATGTTTCTAGATGTGAAAGTTATCAATTAGATCTTGGAAATGTTAATAGAGAAAGAGACATGTATTTGATAAGTCAAAAAATCCAATAGACTTGCATGAAGATTTTAAGATGTGCAATAGGGGAAAGGGGAAAAGAATCATCCCATTCATATTATAAGAAATTTCTTGTAGCTTGTGATGAACTTCTTGTGGGTATTGAGCTTTAAGAATTCCAATATGCTAAAATGTTTCAAGAACTTGTTATGCCTGAATCAGTCAGTTGGACTACATCCTTTAGAGATGAAGTATTAGAAAATGTTAAAGAATGGATGGATTCATTTATAGATGCTGAGTCTAGTTGTGCTGAGGATGCCGAGTCTTGTGATGGTGATAGTGTTGTTGTTGATGTTGATGATGGAACTTATGGTTATTAAGGGGTAGAATATGAATCTACAACTGATGATGGTCCCTATAGTGATCAATTTGCACAAAGTATTGTTAGAAAAGTCATTTCAGTCCCTATTTAAGATGGGTAAGATGTTTGTAGCATCAATAGTGAGACCAATGTGATGGAATGTGAAGTCTAATGCTTGCTAAGTAGTGAGAAAATTTTAGAACTCTTGGATACTGAATTTCAGAAGTATACTCCCAAGTTTGTTTCCAAAATTCCATGCCTGATAGATATAAGTTTTGACAAAGATGATTCAAGTGATGGCATGATGTGTAAACTTTTACTAATTTTCTTTTTCACGTATTTGAGAAAAATTATATGCAAGTGGATGGTACATATCATTGTAATGAATTTGATAATGTTATATTTGATGAGTATGATGATGTATGTACTAGTGTGGATCTAGATTTTCAAGAGCCTAATGTCAGAGGTTCTTATTTACATCTTGATGCTCGAGAATGTGGCAAATCTGAATCTATTTTCTTAGATTTGCAAATGACTAATGAGTCATTAACTAATAGTGCTTGTTCCTTTTTAGAAGATGCTAATGTAAATCGTGATCAGGAAGTTGTTTCCAATTTGATGCAATCAGATTTTTATTTTGAGAAGTTCAATGTGTTGGTGTTTGAAAACACTTATGCCAACTAGGGCTACCAATATGCCTTGAGACTAGTATTAGGAATGGTTAGTTCCAAGTTTGAGAGCTCTGCAAGACAACTAGACCAGCTATAGGGACAAGACTGCCCTCTGCACTTTTGGCTTTGCAAAACCAAGGTGGGTGTACCTAATCCAATATCTTATGGCATTCTAGGACTTTAAACTAGATTGAACAAAGCAGATGATAACAAGAGACTACTAAATGTTAACCAAGCATTCATTGAATCTCCATTGCTATGAAGGGTATTACTACTATCAACCAAATAATAAGTAAGACTTGAAATGGTGTTGATATGTGAAGATGGAAAGAAGTAAACAAGAGCCAATCAAGCATTGAACTCAACTAAATATACTAATCCCTAATCAGTGCCATTATCCATTGGGCAGATCTCAAATACAAACATTGAAACATGAACCAACTGCTATCAAAGACTCATAGCCATAAACATAAACATTCCAGCCCATCCACTACTTATATTATCCTTCTGTAGACAAATCAAAATGAATCTATGCCCTATCCAAAGTATATTTCACTTGATCCTAGATCAAGAACTAAAGACTAGAACATATACAAAGGTAACCCTATGCAATGGATCAGAAAATCTAGAATTCACAAGATTGACACCAAGGAGAGACTTGAAAGCTTGAAATACTTATATTAAGTATGATGAGTCAAGTACATATTCAAAGCAGAAAAGAGATAAAACCACTTCAATAACCTGTAAAAGACTACAAGGAAATTCTATTCAATCTCATACAATATGATACAGCCTGCTACAACCCCCTGGAACCAACCGAAATCAAAACCCTTAGAACCAACCTAGATCAGAACCCTTGGAAATGATCAAGAAAATCCTTTTATAGGAACAAAGATTCAACATGCAATGGATCATTTAGGGCAAAAATAGGGTTTCAACCACCCTGCCAACTAAGACTCAATCAAGAAATTATTACAAGGGGAAGAAAACAAGCAACCAGGCCTGAAATAGACCCAAGAAAGATCTCCATAAATGATAATTCTGAATTATGTACCAAAGACCATGAATTTGTCATGCATATCAATCTGATTAGACCCCTACAACATCTCAAAACACCTTTATTCATTCCCCCACGGCACAAACCGCCCTGCAAATAATCATCAAACCCTCTGGACCACACTGCAAAAGTCTAAAAGTCATCTTCCACCAACTTTAGTCGCTAAAACAATCAATTCTGGTCCTTTCTGTCGCTGAGAAAACTTCCAAAAAATTCAAATTTGAAATACAATGGTTATCTAGACAAAGTTTAAAATGCGACCGTCGATTTCATTAATTCCTGATAGATCAGGTGGTTTACATTTAATCTCATAATAGTCATAAACCTTCTAAAAAGTCTCCACCAAGTCAGCACACCACAGCCAATAAAAATTGTGCACGCCAGCTCTGCGTAGTAGACAGGAGCCACAGAGTATAAACCTTTAATCAAATGGCTGTCACATGATCGCATGGCCTGAAAATATTCCATGTGATCATACGACACCCATAGATCTTGCATCTATCAGCCCATTTGAAAGATTTGGGCCCACTGACAAGTCTGCTACATACTCTAGCTTGACCAATCACAAACGTGCATGTCAGCGCCCACTAGCAAAAGGTCCCACACTAACATCTCGTCGACCAAGAAAGATCAACAGCTGTCACTATACCGCTAACCTTAAAAATTGATCAACTTGTCCCAATGGTATAATGACAACCACATGATCTTGTGGACCTGCACATAATTTATCTCCTTTAAAAACTGCAGACCCACCTGACAATTTCCAAGTCACCGCTCCTCAACCAATCAGAAGCTGCCAACTATGAATACTTGGCAATGGACCCACTAACCCTCCACATGTCAGAGTCAAAATCGATGGCTATCGCATGATCGCAAAGGTGAAGAATATTCCTTGCGATCATGGGACAACCGCAGGATCAAAAGGTGACTGACCACTTGACCCCACCCTGCCGCATAAGCCACTACATCGAATCACAAACTGCCATGTGCAAAAAGTGGGCCCCTTTCTGAATTCATCTACCATAATAAGGTCCTATCAGTCACCATGTCATCTTCTACCTTAACCAATCAAAAATGGTCATGTCAGCATGATCTGGTAGCAGAGGACCCACCTATCTGTCATCCCGTAGCACTGGAAAGATCAACAGTCATCGCATGATCACAAGGCCTGGAAAGATTCCATGTGATCATGTGCTGACCGTTAGATCAAAGTAATTTGCAAGCTATCGGGCCCCGCTAATGACTTTCTAGCTCACTGCCCCACAACCAATAACCAGCCGCCACCTCAGCAATAAATGATACCAAAGATGGGCCCATCGAGATAGATGTCTGCTTGTCACATTCTCACATGGGGAAGAAAGATTCCATGCAAACATACTACAGCCATAAGTTTTTAAAAGGGTGAAACATAGGAAAATATTACTGCGGGGGACTTAGGAAAAAGTTAAAACACCGCCGGGCTTGTAGACTTAGGAAATATTAAAGGCCGCTGGGGGTAAAAACTTAGGAAAGATTTAAATGGGGACTGACCCAAAATATAAAGCATGTGCATTTTAAGAATTTTAAGTGACCCAAAAAGTAACTTAAAATTAGAATAGGGCCTAGGTAGACTTAGGGTATTTCATTACAATGGCTAGTTTTTTGAATTTTTGCAAGGGTTTCAAGGCCAGAGACACAAAAATGACTATAGGGACTAGAAGAAACATGCTACAGCCATGAAATTTTTTACAAGGGTAGACCATTTTCTAAGGAATTTAGTTATGACATGAAAATAGGCTAACAGTGGCTCTGTCTGGGGATGCATGCCTCTTGCAGGCATGGCAAGAATTCAGTTCTCGGGGAGAGCAGATCATCTACAAGACAAAAAGAAGGGACCACAAAAAACTGGCAATCGAACCAGGGAAACAAGAAAGGAAAAACTACAGGAAAGGGGAAACAACTATACAAGGATTTAGAACATTTACAAAAAGGCTCAAAGCCCCCAAAAATTCTGATCAATTTTTACCTCTATCAAACAAATAGTTTTCATCCCCACAGAACAAAAATAAGCTGGGCTTATTACTTTCATGCACTTGATGAAAATCATTTCCATTCTCCAATAACATAAGACAAAAAATGTTAGCATATTCTAGTTGAGGACCAGGATGGAAGTCATACCAACTTTGAAAAGAATGTGGCATATGCGTGTTGCACTTCTTAAATAGGAAAACGCTAAAGGAACTACAACATGAATCATCTTCAATTTTGTCACCACATTCAAGAAGCTTACTATCCAAATGAAAAGAAAAACACTCCAACTCTTTCAAACTGCCAGTGCAAACACTATTGGATCCATTCATATCAGAAGTTTGCACCTCCAAGGAGAAGCTATATTGATCTTCATGCAAACACTGAGGGGACACATCATATGGGACATCATCACCAAACACAGGAGCATCCTGCATCTGGTCATCATCTGATAAAACCAAAAATTATTGGTAGGTGGGAAAGGAAACATCAACACATTCATCATGAGAAACTGAAGGGCCATCCTTCAATGGCCTAGCAAAAGATTCAGAATTAGAACAAGACTCAAAATCTATACAACTTTCCCAATCAGTACTCAACACCATATCAGGGATATCTGCATTACTTGAAGATGAACAAACACTGATGACTTCATCATCTAATATATCATAATATACTTGGTCACCATCTAGTATTGTTGGGGAAATAAAATAATTAGAGGCACACATGTCAAAGTCAAACCCTACCAACTCATGCTCTCAGTCAAAATCAATGTGTGTTGGATGTAAGAACTTAGAGTCATCCCTCCCTGAATATCTAAGATATTCACAAGCCAAGAAATATGAAATTTGTTCACTATGAAGTGAACAATTGTCCTCAAGAACACCCTCCTATAATAGGCAATCATCAATAACATCTTCACTTATATATTCTTCATCCTCTTGCTAACTACAAAAATCTTCCTCCCCATGCTAGGAAAGAGTATCACTCTCATGATTATAAGAAAGAGTGTCATCACTTGACACATCTCCTTCATAGGTTCCATCATTCTCAATAACAGTACTATTAGACACAACCCCAAATGTATCTTCAAGATCAAGATCAACATCATTAAGTATCCAATCCCTAAGATGCACATAACATTCTTCATACAAGGAGGCTGGCCAATGGGTTGATTCAGGAAAATAGAGCTCAAAAAACAAGCCAATGAACACAGATTCTAGAAACTCAATATCCCCTGAAAGCTGATCATATGCTTCATAAAACTTCACATAGAACAAAGGTATTGATAGTTTCCTTCTACCTCCCACCTTTAATCTTATCAATTGTATGCAATCCCTCTGGATGCCTTGGTCTAATAATGCAAGCTCCTCCTCAAGCTTACCCATTATAACTTAATGCAATACTTCCATAAAATTTTGCAAAAATACAACTGAAACTTTGAAGTATGCAAACCTCTACTCACACCTTATTCCTTTTCTTAGTGCTTGATCACTTAATAAGGAGACATTTCAGAACTTTGAGAAATACCTGGGAATTTAGTAGCAGGAACTAATTTGTTGACTAGGAGCAAGGCAGATCTAGAGCTCACCATGTAGCTCCATCAGGTTCTTTACTTTTGTAGAGTCACCACCTCCTTGTAGAGGAAAATATATCACTTTTCTTTATTCTTCTTCCAACCAACCAAAAATTCACCAAGCCTCACTATTTATCAGGAACTGCATTGATAAAATAGAGTACTCAAAGTCACCACTCAATACTTAGCGAGAAGATATTAGCAAACGCTTTGTTTTTCCTTTTGACTCTTTGATCATATAACCAGACTCAGGGATAGTTCAGCAAAGAAAGGAATTGGACATCTAAAACTTGTTGTAATTTATCATTTCCCTAGTAGAGTCACCATCTTGTTGGTGTTTGAAAATGCTTATGCCAACTAGGGTTGCCAATATGCCTTGAGACTAGTATTAGGAATGGTTAGTTCCAAGTTTGAGAGCTCTGCAAGACAATTGGACCAACTATAGGGACAAGACTACCCTCTACACTTCTAGCTCTACAAAACCAAGGTGGGTGTACCTAATCCAGTATCTTATGGCATTCTAGAACTTTAAACTGGATTGAAAAAAGCAGATGATAACAAGAGACTACTAAATGTTAACCAAGCATTCATTGAATCTCCATTGCTATGAAGGGTATTACTACTATCAACCAAATAATAATTAAGACCTGACATGGTGTTGATATGTAAAGATGGAAAGAAGTAAACAAGAGCCAATCAAGCATTGAACTCAACTGAATATACTAATCCCTGATCAATGCCATTATCCATTGGGTAGATCTCAAATACAAATATTGAAACATGAACCAACTACTGTCCAAGACTCATAGCCATAAACATAAACATTCCAGCCCATCCACTACTTATATAGTATCCTTCTGTAGACAAATCAAAATGAATCTATGCCCTATCCAAAGTATATTTCACTTGATCCTAGATCAAGAACTAAAGACTAGAACATATACAAAGGTAACCCTATGCAATGGATTAGAAAATCTATAATTCACAAGATTGACACCAAGGAGAGACTTGAAAGCTTGAAATACTTATATTAAGTATGATGAGTCAAGTACATATTCAAATAAAAAAAGAGACAAAACCACTTCAATAACCTGTAAAAGACTACAAGGAAATTCTATTCAATCTCATACAATATGATATAGCCTGCTACAACCCCCTGGAACCAACTGAAATCAAAACCCTTGGAACCAACCTAGATTAGAACCCTTGGAAATGATCAAGAAAATCCTTTTATAGGAACAAGGATTCAACATGCAACATATCATTTAGGGAAAAAATAGGGTTTCAACCACCTTGCCAACTAAGATTCAATCAAGAAATTATTACAAGGGGAAGAAAACAAACAACCAGGCCTAAAACAGATCCAAGAAAGATCTCCATAAATGATAATTTTGAATTGTATACCGAAGACCATGAATCTATCATGCATATTAATCTGATTAGACCCCTACAACATCTCAAAACACCTTTATTCATTCCCCCATGGTACAAACTGCCTTGCAAATAATCATCAAACCTTTTGGACCACACTGCAAAAGTTTGAAAGTCATCTTCCACCAACCTCAGCGGCTAAAACAATCAATTCTAGTCCTTTCTATTGCTGAGAAAACCTCCAAAAAATTCAAATTTGAAATACAACGGTTATCCAGACAAAGTTTAAAATGTGACTGTCGATTTCATTAATTCCTGGTAGATCAGGCGGTTTACATTTAATCTCACAACAGTCGTAAACCCTTTGAAAAGTCTCCACCAAGTCAGCACACTGCAGCCAATAAAAATCATGCACGTCAGCTCCGCGTAGCAGACAAAACCAATAGAGTATAAACCTTTAATCGAATGGTTGTCTCATGATCACATGGCCTGAAAAGATTCCATGTGATCACATGACACCTGTAGATCCTGCATCTGTCAGCCACTTTGAAAGATTCAGGCCAATTGACAAGTCTGCCACATACTCCAGCTCGACCAATCACAAACATGCATGTCAGCGCCCACTAGCAAAAGGTCCCACACTGACATCTTGTCGACCAAAAAAATCAATGGCTGTCACTATACCACTAGCCTTAAAAATTGATTAAATTGTCCCAATGGTATAATGACAACCACATGATCTTGTGGACCTGCACGCACTTTATCTCCTTTAAAAACTACGGACCCACTCAACAATTTCCAAGTCACTGCTCCTTGACCAATCAGAAGCTGCCAACTATGAATACCTGGAAATGGACCCACTGACCCTCCACACATCAGAGTCAAAATCGATGACCATTGCATGATCGCAAAGGGGAAGAATATTCCTTGCGATCATGCGACAACTGCAGGATCAAAAGGCAATTGACCACTTGACCCCACCTTGCCACATAAGCCACTACATTGAATCACAAACTACCACATGCACAAAGTGGGCCCCTTTCTAAATTGATCTACCATAATAAGGTCTTGTCATCCACCACATCATCTTCTACCTTAACCAATCGAAAATGGCTATGTCAGCATGATCTGGCAGTAGAGGACCCACCTATCTATCATCCCGTAGCACTGGAAAGATCAACGGTCATCACATGATCACAAGGCCTGGAAAGATTCCATGTGATCATGTGCTGACCATTAGATCAAAGGAATTTACAAGCTATTGGGCCCCACTGATGACTTGCCAGCTCATCGCCCCACAACCAATAACTAGCCACCACCTCATCAATAAATGATACCAAAGATGGGCCCATCGAGACAGATGTCCGCTTGTCGCATGTTCACATGGGGAAGAAAGTTTCCATGCAAACATACGATAGCCAAAAGTTTTTAAAAGGGTGAAACATAGGAAAATATTACTACGAGGGACTTAGGAAAAATTTAAAACACCGTCGGGCTCGTAGACTTAGGAAATATTAAAGGCCGCCGGGGGTAAAAACTTAGGAAAGATTTAAACGGGGACCGACCCAAAATATAAAGCATGTGCATTTTAGGAATTTTAAGTGACCCAAAAAGTAACTTAAAATTAGAATAGGGCCTAGGTAGACTTAGGGTATTTCATTACAATGGCTAGTTTTTTGAATTTTTGCAAGGGTTTCAAGGCTAGAGACACAAAAATGACTATAGGGACCAGGAGAAACATGCTACAGCCATGAAATTTTTTACAGGGGTAGACCATTTTCTAAGAAATTTAGCTATGACATGAAAATGGGCTAACACTATGTTAGTTTTCAAAGTGATGAGATATAAATGGTTTAATCTTGATTGCAAACTAATGATCAGTATGTTGATGTTTCCAGCCAAGAGGTTGAATTGGAGTGTTTCATTTTTTAGCATGGTATTGATAATGAAGAGTGTGATCTTTTAATGTCACAAATTGATCACTATTCATGGTGGTTTGGTTACTATGTCTTGTCGGATGATGTTGACTATGATGATTAATTTCTCTATGATATGCTGAAAATGGATAATATTGTTTTTGACAAGCCAGATGAAAGAAATAATTTCAGTTTACCTTTTCTATATTGAGATGAAAATTATTTTTTTGATAGGCTTAAGGACTGATTACAATTTTGAGGCTTTAGGCTTTTTGTAAATAATGTAAATCTTGTATAGTTTCTTTCCTCTCAGAGGTGTGGTGTGTTTCTTTTCTACCTATTCTTTCCTTTGTTAGTAGGTTTTTGTCCAAGTGTTGTCTGTAGTTGTCCTTTTCTAGTAGGTGATTTTATCTCCCTAGAAATTCTAAATTCTTGCATGGGCACAAGTTACCCATCATCCCCAGGCAGAGCCACTGTTAGGCCATTTTCTTGTCATGGCCAAAATCCTGAGAAAATGGTCTCATCCTTGCAAAATCTTGTAAAAATTGTCATGTCTAGCTACAAACTTCCTCTGGTCTATGAAGAAGATATATGATGTTTCATGACTTCTGCGCTTAGCCATAGATAGTCTAGGATATCATCAAGCTTCAATTAAGGGCGCATGTGCTAAAATACAAAAAATAGAAAGATATGACAATTTTAAGGTCTGAGAAATAGGGTTAATCAATGTCCTAGGGCTTCATGAAATTTGTCCAAGTCTATAAACCCTTGGCCAATTCTATTTCTCCTTTAGCTTTTTCCTAGCCACTTAAATCCTTTTCCTGCATATGCTTTATTCTATTCAGTGACTACGTGACTTAGGTGTTGGCTAGTTCTCTAAGTTCTTAGGTGGTTAGTCATTTCATATAGCGACCCAGTGAATGTAGTGTTCACACATTCTCCTGATCCTAGCAACTAAGCTCCTAACATATAGCAACCTGATGAACATTTAGTCTTTTCCTTTAGTCGCTGAATCTCTAGATGATCCAATCAAGTATGCTAACACTCAGAGATTGAATGAGAGCCATAGATGCATATCAAGATCGGTGGTTGGCGCCAATTCTCCAAATTTAATCTAGGGTAAGGATAAGATCCAATGACTTGGGGATTACCTTAGTCACGTATTCTTAGGATTGAAACCCAATTTGAAGAATTATTATGAGATTTGATGAAGTCCTTGTTCACATGATCTCCAGATGGGCTTGGGTTAAGTCAAAGGTTAGTCCTGGGTGGTCCAGTTTTTATTCAGGGATCTGGCAACTAAAGGCTTTCACATGTTCTTGTGATATAACCTATGGTCAAGCATTTGTCTAGCAACTTGGAGAATTCTCAGTTGGGTAATATCTAAATTTCACCATAGTTAAAGGCAGGTCAGTCTTTCTCTTTGTTTGTTGAATCTCTTTATATAAGGTGAGTTAAGTTAAAGGCTCAGTGATTGAATGATAGCCACAGGATGAGGACAAGATCAACGGTCAGCATGTGATCTCGAGATATAACTGAGGTTAAGGTTTCTATTTGGAAACTTGGTGAATAAAGGCTATCTTGTGTTCTCTAGATGTAACAAGGGTTAGGAGAAATGTTTTGAGATCTAGCAAATACTTCAGTCAGGTGATCTCTTCATTGAGGATGAATTAAGATAGGGGACTTAAAGATTGATCTGGGTCATTGATGAGATTTGATCGGGTGATGGTCGCTTGTTTGCTAGATGGAAGCATGAGTCAAGAAAATGTTTAGCGATCATGCAAATGCTTCATTCACATGATCTCTATACCAGACCAAGGTTAAGTAAAAAAAATTTCAACCTAGAGAAAGCCTTGAGTCGTGTGATCTCCAGATGACTTAGGGTTAAGGGAAGCTTGTTGAGGTCAAGGTGGGTCCGATGCTAGGTGTTACTGAGGTACTCATTTTTTATTGGATGAGGAGATATGTGATGTGGCTAGGTATTTTTAAAGGGCTTTGTTGACTATTGTCAAATTATGAGAGCCATCCGATCTGTTGGGAAGAAATAAAATCAACAACCATGTTTTATACCTAAACCTATTAGTCGTTGCTACCTGGATTTGAATCTTTTGCTAGGGTTTTCTCTACAGGGTTTGTTAAAGTGAGCCATAAATGAAAAAAGGTAGATCAAATTTGATTTTACGGCATGATTGCAGGTAAAAGAAATGATGAAGAAGATATGGTGGCCATCGTGTGCTAATTTTTTTCCTGGGGTGCCACATCGAGTTAATGGTGAGGACTGTTGTTTTGACAAGGGCAACTAGGGTTTTTTGAATTTCAAAGATTTCCATGCCTTGTACATGTAAGTTTCCTTTCGATAGTCCTAGCATTTAAGTTGCTTTGTCTACAACAAGAAATCGATTCAAATTGTATTTGTAGTTAGCCTTGAGTGATGAAACTCAAATAATTGTACAATCAAATTTGATTTGATCCTCCTAGGTTTCCAGGATTTTTTTGCATTCTTTCTTTTCTTGTTGAGTCTAGTTGTTGTGGTGGTTATAGACCTAGTTTTTCCCTAAATGATCTGTACCTTGTTGCAATCCTTTATAAGGATTTCCAAGATCATTTAGAAGGGTTCCAATTTTTGGAAACCTTGAGGGGTTCCTAATTCTCTATAGTATTTAGGGTTGGTTCCATGAGTGGAATTCTTTCTATAAATATACTACCTTTTTCTCTACATATAGGGTGTTCCCTCTTTCCTTTCTGGCTTGGAGAATAGAATATAAGTTGTAACAGTTTGTCTTATGAATAAGATCTCAATGTTTTCATACTACTACAAGATTGTCTCCATTTGATTCTTGAACTTTTTGATTAGAGCATCAAGGGTATTTTAATCTTTCTATTGTATTTCCAAGATGCTTGTAATAGAGTTGTTTTCGTAGAAACAACTGAGTTTAGGACTGGTTTTTAAATGTGTATGAGTTAGGATATCAAGGGTATTCCATACTTGTCTTTCAGGGCATGTTGATTAATGTATTGCTTCTTCCTAGGTCTCTTCTAAGGGGAGGGTTAAAATCCTTTGAATAGGTGATTGCATATCTGAGTACACAAGTGGATTGCTAAGTAGTATCTGATCAATGGTGCATGTTTGGTGTAAGGCATCAACATATTAGAATATATTGTCTTCTCTATTCATAGCTCTCCGTTCCAATGATTTATTTGACTCTATTGCCCATTGGATAAGGCACTGGTCTATGAGAGACTTGGGGTATTTCAAGGGTCCATTCTATGTGCTAGAAAGTAGTCACACTTCTGTGAATCATTACATTCAAGAACACTCAAGAATGAGGTCTCAAACAATGATTCACAGCTCTCTATTCGTGGAGTGTAGGGGTTTGTATATGAGGCCCTCAGATTGACCTAGTCATGCCCATGCAAGTACACCAAGAAATGAGAGATTCAAAGATGAATAGCAAGCATGCTAATCTCCATGATCATCAAGTTATTGCATGCAAATGAAACTAGTCTAGATGATAACAATGCAAGAAATAAACTATTCTATTGAAATGAATGCTTATACAATGTTAATCTATGAAAGGAAACATGAATTTAAACTATTATGTGAATGCAATATTAATCTAAACTATGGATTGCCATAAGGCATGAGAGAAGAAGACAAGAAGAAAGAGGTCTCAAATATCCAAGCTCCAAATGTGCTCAACAAGCTTCTTCCAAGATTGCTCTCCAAACCTGCAGTATAACAATAACATGAAAATTCTCGGATCCTAAATGAGAAGGAGAGGGCTCCTTATATAGGAAAATGTGGAAGAGAATGCATCCTCAAGAGAAATGTGGGATAAATCCAAAAAGAGGAAATAAAGCTCATTTTTTAGAAAGTGTGGAGAGAAAAGGGATTTTATTTATTTTTAATTATTTGTTTCCCTTTTTTCATCACAAAGAGCTTTAAGAGGATTTTTTATTTATTTAAAAGAATGATTCTCTATTAATTAAATAAGATAACATTATTTAATTAAAAGAGAGATATCATAAGATAAAATCATTTAATTAAAAAAGATTTTAATTAAATAAATTTATTTCATTTTAAAAGATATTTCTTTCAATTAAATAAAGTTATTTTATTTATTTAAGAGGGAATATTTTTTTCAATTAAATAAAATTATTGAAAGAATCAGGAAAAGGATTTTTGTTTTGTTTTTATTTGATTTATTTCCTTTTCCATCACAGATTTTGCTTTAAGTGGGGAATTTATTTATTTAAAAGAGGAATTATCTTTTAAATAAATAATATAAGTTTATTTAATAAAAAGGGGAATATTTAATTAAATAAGATAAAATCATTCAATTAAAAGGGGGTTTAATTAAATAAGATTATTTTATTTAAGATATTTCTTTTAATTAAATAAGCCTATTTTATTTATTTAAAAGAGAATATTTCTTTTAATTAAATAAAATTATTGATGAAATGATCAAACCTTAGAAATATTTGAATTATTGATTTAATTGCGATTTGATCAAGGAATTGATTTGAAAATTGCAAAGCATTGATTTAGGAAATTGATATTTGACAAATTGAATAAATGGGGCCCAAAGTCTAGGTGACCATTTTAGGGTGCATACATTTGCCCCTCTTTGACTAATGTGAGGTCGACTCAGGATCACATGTAGTCAAAGAATGGAATTGAAGTGTGAGATCGATTTGGGATCACAAAAAACCTAGATGTGTGTTCGACAGATGGGAACACATCAGGACATAGATAAGCAGACTGAAAAAGACAAGGCCAACACCTATGAATAGGTAATTGTCAAGTCTCAAATAAGAGATAAGAATCTCAAGCAAGGTTGCCCCAAAAGAAGCAATTGATAAATTTGATAAAGCTGAGAATCAAGCATTGAAGTTTGGTAGGTACTGCCCCCTCATGATCAAAATCGAAATGAGATAGAGGAGAAATAGTAAATTGATAAATTTGATCAAATCAAACTAAACATAAGGTTCTTGATGTAAGATGAAAGATATATAACAATTACAGAACCAAGGTAGATCCGCAAGAAAGATTTTGCCCCAAGGTTGATTTAGAAGAAAAGAAGTGGGGTGAAAGTGAATGGAAGATAGAAGTTTGGAAGAAATGGAGAGAAGAAAGAGAATTTGCCTCTAGAAAGAAGATGCCCCAAAATCAATCAACTATTTAAGATAGGGAATTTCGATTGAGATCACGAAAGAAGGTAAGGAAATGAAGATCAAAATGTGACCATAGCTGACTAAAAGTCCACAAGAAAGATGAAGGAAACCCTCTCAAACTCATAATGCAGCCTAAAAGTGCAAATTTAACATGAAGTCTAAATAATGCAAGCTACATGAAAATGCAAAGGTGTACTTGCAATAGGGTAACATAGGATTTTTGTGTTCATCATTCATTAGAGAATGTAAAAGAACTTATTTTCATCATAGGGCCATTATTACCGAACATCGGACAATCACACAATCAACACTAGTAAAAAATGCAACTATGAAGATATGAATGTGATTTATATTGGATTGGAATGTGGAAAGATTCTAACATGAGCATCAAAGACATAAAGGTCAAGATGACTGCAATGTTAGCTTACCCAATTTAATGTAGCAAAACCATGCTCGCATCAAGACATAAACGCCGGGATGACCATGAGAATGGTTGTGCAAAAAATAGTCAAGGATGATGCCTTAAATCTCCTAAGTGTGTCAAGGAGACAACAAGAGACACAGAAGAGGTTCAAGACAACACCCACAAGCAGAAAGCAAATAAAAACATGCCCCATGCCCCAAGTCTTCTAGTGATGCATCATGGAGAGACTTATTAGACAAGGACATTCAACAAAAATCAATAATAGTTAGGACACAAAAGAAAATCATGACATATCTCAAGCATTAAGTGTTGCATTTAAAAATTTTAAGTGTGTAAACTGATACTGAGTTCTGAGGATAATGATTGAATGCTTGCTATTAGGTAAGATCACATGACCAAATTGGATAAGACCAAACTGATAAGTGTTGAAAAACACTCGATGTTGGGGGTTGTGTTGAAAAAAATAGTTGGGTTGGTGTTGAAAAACACCGTTTACGACGTGTCCTAAAGACAAGCATATCCAAGAGACCAAAGCTAACACAGTGATGCCCCATAGACAAAGACAAAGACCAATTCCAAACCAAGGCAACAAGGACAAGGTATGATGGAGAAAGGCTAAGTGTCGAGGATGCATGCTAAGAAATAGGGGTGCAAAGGCCTCAAGTAGTGCCCGTTTCCAGGTTTTCACTACTTGGAAGAATTTTTTTAGGACTTTTTATTATTTTTTTGTATTTTTGCTACCAAGGCGCCTGTTTCCAGGTTTTCACCAAGGCACTTTTTCTATTTTTTTTGAATATTTTATTTTTTTGGTATTTTTTCAGCATCATATATGAATTTTTTTGGAATTTTTTGAGAATATATCAATTTTTTTTTGGATGTTTTCAGGATCAATAATTATGTACAAAAGATGCCCCCAGATAGAATGGGCATCAAGGATAGAACTTCTTCAGGTGCAAAACATTGATAGGCTCAGGGAGCTGCTCCCCCTCTTCAGTAGATAGTAAATAAGCACCTATACCAAAAGCTATTGTGGTAATGGAGGGTCCAAGCCAATTAGGTTTGAATTTTCCCTTTTGTTCTCTATTTTGTTGGTTTTTAGGATTCTCTCGCAGGACAAGATCTCCTACTTGGAATTCTCTAGGGAGAACCTTTTTGTTGAATGCCTTCGACATCCGCTTTTGGTAGACCCTCATATGGTCAAATGATGCTTTACACTTTTCATCTAGAAGTTCCAACTCTTGTAATCTCATGGCGCGATAGTCTTCATCTGTAACTAGACCTTTGAGAGAGACTCTAAGTGACGGAATCTCAACCTCTAAAGGTAACACTGCTTCAGTGCCGTATGTGAGGGAAAAAGGAGTAGCCCCAGTTGGAGTATGAATACTCATTCTATAGGCCCACAAGGCTAGGTTTATCTATAGGTGCCAGTCTCTACCATTCTTATGAACTGTTCTGTGTAAAATCTTGAGAATGGTTTTATTTGAAGCCTCTGCTTGACCATTTCCTTGCGGGAAGTAAATGGAGGACCAATGTTGCTTTATCTCAAATCTTTGGCAAAGTTGTGTAAGGTCCTTGTTTTTGAACTGAACCCCATTATCAGTGATGATCTCAGATGGTACTCCATATCGACAGATGATATGGTTTAAAATGAATAAAGACACAGTCTTGCCTGAGGCAACAGAAAGTGGAACAGCCTCTACCCATTTTGTGAAGTAGTCAGTAGCAGTGATAATGAACTTATGTCCACCTAATGAGTTGGGATAAATTTTCCCAACAAGGTCAAAGGCCTATCACTGAAATGGCCAGTGAGATATAGAAGGAATTAGCTCCCTACCTGGAGCATGTATCAGGTGTCCATGTTTTTGACATTTTTCACAAGACTTGGCAAAAGCTACCGCATCTATCTGCATCGTAGGCCAATAGTACCCCACCCTAAGCAACCTTTGAGCCATGGAAGGACCATTAGAATGTCCCCCACATATTCCCTTGTGGATGTCAACTAGCGCTTGATCGGATTCCTCCTTTTCTAAGCACCTAAGAAGTGTCCCATCTAGACCCCTCCTATACAAATCACCAGAGATGAGGGAATGGCGAGAGGTGTTACAAACAAGGTTTCTTCTTTTAGATTAGTTAAATGTGTCAGGAATGATGCCATCATGGAGATATGAGTAAATAGCACCATAGCGAGAGGATTCATGATTGACAAGGGTACAAATGATGTGGCTTTCTTGAGAGTCACAAATGGGATAATGTAGCTCTTCCACCAGGAATTCATATTTGGACTCATGTTCCTCTAATTGAAGAAGTGAAGCAAGGGTGGCCATAGCATCAGCTACTTTGTTCTCATCCCTAGGGATTTGCTGAAAAGTGGCAAAAGTTAAATACCGTCTTAATGAATCAACCATTTTTTTGTAAGGTATCAACTTGTCATCTTTTGTTTGGTATTGCTCATTAACTTGATTAATGATCAACTAAGAATCCCCATATATATGTAGTTCTATGATATTCCACTCTATAGCCATTTTTAATCCATTTGTTAAAGCCTCATATTCAGCTATGTTGTTTGTGCATGGGAAGAGTAACTTGTAAGATTTGGGAATAGTGTACCCATGTGGAGAGACAAACAACACACCAGCTCCAGAACCATTTTGCATGTAGGAACCATCAAAGAATAGTTTCCAGGATCTCTCAGTCATGTACATAAGATGTTCATCTGGGAAATTGACTTGAATGGGAATATTATCTTGAATTGGGAAATTAGCCAGTTGATCTGCAATAGCCTGGCCTTTGATTGCCTTGCGCTCAATATACTCTATGTCAAATTCAGAAAGAATCATCATCCATTTAGCAAGTCTACCCATGAGAGCAGCTTTACCAAGTAAGTATTTGAGAGGATCAATTCTTGCTATGAGGTGTATGGTGTGCACAAGCATATAGTGTCACAATTTTTGAGAAGCAAACACTACTGCAAGGCAAGCTTTTTCAATACTAGTATAATTGACCGCATAAGCAACAAGAGTGTGGCTAATATAATATATGGCCCTTTCTTTCTCTTGTTCATCTAATTGAGCCAACAATGCCCCCAGTGAAGATTCAGTAGCTGAGACATACAAAATGAGGGGTTTTCCTAGAATGAGAGGCATTAAAATGGGAGGACTTGCCAAGTATTCCTTAATTTGATCCAATCTCTTCTGGCAATCCTCATTCCAGACACACAGAACACCTTTATGAAAGTTTTTGTTAAAGGGCTATGCTCTATCTACCAATTGTGAAATAAACCTCCTTATGGATTGAAGGCATCCTTGAAGACTCCTCATTTGACTGATATTTTTGGGAGGTGGCATGTCTATAATGGCTTGGACCTTTTTAGGGTCCACTTCTATCCCTTTGGCTGAAATGATGAATCCCAATAATTTGCCAGAAGTAACACCAAATGCACACTTTTTGGGGTTTAATCTTAGTTGAAATTGTTCCATTTGATCCAGAATTACTTGTGAATTAGCTAGATGTGTTCCTCTTTTCTTAGACTTAGTGAGGGTGTCTTCCACACAATCTTCCATATTCTTATGCATCATGTCATGGAAGATGGTTGTCATAGCTCTTTGATAAGTAGCTCTTGAATTTTTCAATCCAATGGGCATGATGTTCCAACAATAAGTACCCCATGCACATGTGAATGCAGTCTTTTTCTGATCCTCAGGAGCAATCTTGATCTGATTATACCCAGAAAAACCATCCATCAATGAATAGATCTCATAGCCCGCCATCATGTCCACTATCATGTCTATGTTAGGAAGTGGAAAATCATCCTTTGGCCATGCTCTATTAAGATCTCTAAAATCTGTGTAGATTCAGATGGATTTATCATGTTTGGAAAAGGTACAATGTTGGAAATCCAATTGGCATAGTCTATAGCTCTAATGAATCCTGCACCAAGGAGCTTTTCTAATTCAGCTTTCACTAGAAGAGCTCTATATGAGAGTGCATTTTTCTCAACTTTTGTTTGACTGGTTTGACACTTGGAGCTATGGACAAATGATGCATAATGAGATTAGTGTCCAACCCTGGCATGTCTGAATATGTCCATGCAAAATTAATTTTCTTCTTTTGGAGGAACTTAGTGTAGGCTTTCTTTTCTTGAGGTGATAAAGATTTAGCCAAGTGTACAATTTTTGGAGCCTCTTCTATGCCCAGATTAACAACTTCTATAGGTTCAACCAATACTGATGATCTATCCTAAAAATAGATTGGGAGACTATCAAGTACCTCATCCATAGGTGCCTCAGAGAGGTTTTCACCCTTGGATACATCTTTTATTTTTACTTTTTTTGGTTCTGACACCACCACATAGTGGTTTTCGCCATCAGAACTCTTATTCTTTTTTTCTTTTCTTTATATCTTGTGACTAAGGTACTTGATGTCAGGTTCTGTCATACTGGTAACTGGTTCACTGGTGGAAGAGACTACAGGTTCAATGGCATTTAGATAGCAAGTGATCTCATAGTCAGTGTGAAATGTCAAGAGTTGAGGCTCTTGATAACATTGAGACCAATCAATAAGGTTGGGGTCAATAAGTGGTAGGTTAATGACTGGTTCAAGATTAAGGATATAGGTGATGTCATATCTGGTGACCATAGAATTGGAGTCTGTCAAGTATCCCTCTAAGGTGTCTAAATCAGAATTTACCCTATCGAGCGAAGAATCATCTACTAATGCGACACGTGGGTTCCAATCTTCTAATCTGACACATGACTCGTCAGCTACATCCGGTTGAGAACTATAAGCATGGACAACATCCATATCCAAGTCAACTATTGCATCTGAGAGTGAATCCCATTCAAACTCATGAGAGTCTATTTCTAAATTATTGTTGGGGCCTCGTGATGTAGAAGCCTCAAGATTTGGAAGAGTTTCCTCTCCTCTAGAAATTTTCTCAATCACAAAATTATTTGAATTATCACCATCCATTGCAGTTGGGATGGAGATACTATCCATAGTCAATCTTGCATTCATATAGTCACTATCTATCGCAGCTAGGATAGGAGGACTGTCAATTGTTAAATCTCTGGAATCTTCCCAAAGGAGATTTGTTGAAGGTACCCAATCATCTGTCATGTCTTGTTGATTTTTCAAATTTGGTACATATTCTATGTCATCTTCACTATCCCACCTATCAGGAATGGGGACAGTGTAGTTTTTATTCTTCATAAAGCCTAGGCCAATTGGTTTCTTAGATTTACATCCAAAAAGATCATGATTAAGTGGTTCAGCTCTAGCATCTAACCTGTAACTAAGAGGGCCATATCCTGGATAACCCATCTTCTTGACAAAAGTATATCCTCTCCCATAGGACTTAGGAGAGGGGGAGAAATTTTCATTGTGCTGGTACTTCTCCTCTTTGTATATCCAATCTCGAATAGCTACTTCCTCTTTTTCATCTTGTATTGGTATTGAGGATTCCACAAACTTGTCAAATAGTGTCATTGCTGAAGAAGATGGTTTCATCTCCTGTGAAGGTTTTCCATAGGACCTAGGGGAAATAGACATCTTTGCAAAAGAGTCAAGTTGATACTCCCCCATGCCAAGGTCTATTGATTTAAACTTGTCTTGATAGTCTGCTAAAGTTGCTTGATAATCCTCTGCTTCTCGATTAAGAGGGACATGAACATTAGCTGAGATTGAATTAACTGATAAAGTGCTATCCCCTGGTATGCAAATTTCTACTCCATTGTAGGGGAACTTAACACACTGGTGGTAGGTAAATGGCACTACCTGTATGTTGTGAATCCATGGTCTACCCAATAAGATGTTGTATGAAAGGGGTCCAGTATCAACAATTTGGAAAGAGATATCTTTTTCAACTGGGCCAATCCTGACAGGAAGGACAACCAACCCCTTAGAACTTCATTCTGCCTCATCATAGGATTTTATAGTGATCTTCTTTTTAGTGTCGATCACTTCCTTTGAATAGCCCAAAGTTTTTAACAAACTTAAAGTACAAATATTTAGCCCAGCACCCCCATCTATCAACATGCACCTGACATAGGTTTTATGAATCATTACTTCAATGTGCAGGGCAAGATTGTGTGGATGGATTAGGGATTTGTCATCATCTTCCAAGAAAGAGAGGTAATGTTGGCTAGTAATGTGATTCACCATGCCTTGGAATTGGTCTATATCAATGTTGTTGGGGACATTTGCTGTGCGCAAAGCATCCTCAAGGATCTGTTTATGTCTAGGGGACAACTCTAGAAGCTCCAAGATTGATATTTGTGCTAGAGTTTTCTATAACTAATCTAAAAGATTGTAGTTTGGTTTGGGAGTAGTGGCAGACTTGGTGACATTCTTGGATGCCACTTGCTTGGGTTTGTTGGATGGACCTAAACTAGGACCTCTAAGAATAATAGGGCTTTGACTCCTGGTAACAACATTAAGGGTTTGAGAAGATAACCTAGAATGAGGACCTCTCAGCACCACAATAGGTTCTGTGTCAAAGACAGGGGGAGAGTCATAACCATGTTGGTCCTTACTCCTCATCATATTAACACTTGGCTCCACAACTTCAAGCATGTTTACCACATTTTCTGCCACTGTGTAAGTGTAGTTGATTGCAGCCTTGCCATCCTTTGGTTTAGAGGTTTCCCCCTTGTCATACTTAGGCAACGGCTCTTTAAATGCTTTGTGATCAGCATTGGTGTTCAGTCCATCCACCTTAAGCTTTCCATTCTCAATGAGATCTTGGAAATGTGCTTGAGTTTCTAGCAATTCTCAATGGTATGCCCAATGCCATTATGAAACGTACAGAAAGCCTTCTCATCCCACCAATGTGGCTTAATGTCAGGGATGTAATGTTTTGTAGGATCCTAAGGATGTGCCAAGTTGTTAGTAATGAGAGTTTTGAGAACATCCCCATATGAGTCACCCAATTTGGTAAATTGCCACTTCTCCTTTTTGGGCCTCTCTTGATATCTTGGTTTACTTTCTTGTTGAGGAGGTGCATTGAGCTTCATAGCTTGAACTGCACTGGACAAGTGAAGGACACCTTGATCTTTAGGTAGGGGAGAGTCTACAACTCCATCATTGACAACTTGTTTTTTCTTGTTCCAATTGTTGTTCTTCCCTTTATCCTTGTTGTTTTGTTGACCATTGTTGCCATTGTTGCTATGTTTGGTCAAAATGCCTTGTTCTTTTAGAACATCCTCAATGCGGCATGCAGTTTCAATCATGGTATCAAAGGAATTGAAGACTATCTTTTTGATCTCATATCTCATTTCAGGCACCAAGTTACTGACAAGTATGTCAATCTTTTCATCCTCATGGATCATCCTAGGATACCGAGAGCACTGTCTCCTCCACCTTTGCAAGAAGGTAACAAAGGGTTCCCCCTGATTTTGTTTCAAGTTGCATAGGTCCAAAAAAGTAACAGATCTTGACAGATTATATACAAAGTGTTGAACGAATCTATGAACAAGTTCTCTAAAAGTCTTGACAGGGGGAGTGATATTGGTAAATAATTCCATTGCTTGTCCTTTAAGACTTCTAGGGAATAACCTCATCAAATAGGAGTCATCCTGATGGAATTCAAAGCTCATAGAATAGAACTGGTGCACATGGTCATGTGGATCACCACTGCCATCATATTTATCATATTGCGGGAATTCCACCCTCTTTGGAAAATCCTTCATACTCACACTCTTGTCAAATGGATTAGGACAAATCGAGTCTAGTGAGAATGAGCTCTTAGGTTGCATCATTTTCTCCATCATTTGCTTCATTTGGTGGATTTATTCCTCTTGAGAGGGATTTTTCTTTTGTATTTTGTTCTCCACATCAAAATTATAAGGGACTCTGGCACCTTTGTTGATTAGACTTTCCAAGAATTTATCTTTTTTTTGTTCCAAATACCTCTCCACATACTGTTGGAAGATAGGATCTTGTTGCATTCGCATGAAGTCTTGAGTATCAAGGTCATAATGTGAGCTACCACCTCCATGTTGGGAGCCATGATGTACATGTTGGGAGTGTGGTCTTGAATTTCTGGGAGGGGTCTGCCTCCTATAGTGAGCATACTGAGAGGCCCTTCTTCCTCTAGGACTAGGAGATCTAGAAGGGGTTCTTGACCGCCTTCTACTTCTTGGTCTTCTTGAGAAAGTTTCCTTTGTACTTCCAATAAAGCTTGGCTCTCTACCTCAAGCTATCTAAATTTTTCTTGCTGTGCAGCTTGCTCATCTAAAAAGGCTTTCTTCTCGCGCTCAATCCTTTTAAGCCTTTCACTTGTATGCCTTGATGTTGTTTGAAGTGGAGAGTTTGGTCTTGAATGTTTGTACACATCATTGGTATACATTGCATTGACATGAGCATCACCAAGTTCATTGTCTTGGTCTTCATGTTGTGACCATTGTTCTAGGTGATCTTATCTCTCATGCCTTTCAGCTCTTTGATGTGCATCTAGGTACCTAGTGCTGATGGGGGGTGAACTAGGTTGAGCATCATGAGAGGAATTACCAAAAAAAATCTTGTCTTTGTGTCTTTCATAGATGTCATCAAGATGTTGATCCATGGCTTCCCTCTCCTACCTGGTGACAGTATAACTCATATCCATACTTGAGTGGGAAGGTGCTGAGGGGGTACTCAAATTGCTAAAATGGCTCTTTGGGTCAAACTAGGTTTCAGACTTACTCCTAGGTGACTAGTCAAATATTGGTTCCTTTTCCTTTCTCTTTTGATGAGTCTAAACTGGGGGTAGTTGGTTGAAGACTATCTAAGGTCACTTTCCTTGGCTCACTTGATATCTTGTTGTTACTAACATGAAAGGGAGAGTTCAGGAAAACAGACAATTTTAGGAAATGTCAATACTAGACTAGGATAGTAAAAGTTTTCTCTTGTCTGAGAGAAAGGGTGAAATAGAACTGTTCCAAATAGGTGCAAACCAACACTGCCACAAAGGTGCTCAATTCTTGGGTGAATACCCGAGCACATATGGATCAGGAGGATGACTTACACAAATTATACTGAGTTTGAATTGTATGAAAATGGGTGGACAAAGATTACTAGCACTCTCTAAGTGTGTTATCAAAGAGCCTGAAAATTTATCTATTTGACAGGAACAGTTCCTGATTTTCCAATCTCAATCAAAATCACTTATGAGATCAAGGATCACTAACTCAAAAGGTCAAGGACACAAGAACCCTAAATACAGAACAAGTCTCTAGAACTGGGACAAGTCACCTAATCGAAGAACTCTGTATTTCAGTTTGTTGTTCATTTTCAAAGACCAAGCAAGTATATCAATGGATTTGTATCAAGCACATAAGATAGCAATCAGGGAGTTCAAGCAAGCAATTGTCTTCAAACAATGAGCAAGGGGCAAAGCAACCTTGCACATGAACAAGAATAGTGACTTAGGACGCTACTCCTTAAAGGTTCTACTTGTGTATGTTCTTGGATATGTTTTAGCAGGCAATCAAAACACAACAACATCCTAGCAAGCTGTCTACAAGGATATACATGGCTTTTCTAAAGGGTGTCCTTGATATACGCAAGGTATGTGAGGCCCAAATCTATAGATGGGAAGAATCAGAAATCACACAGCCAGGGGGAGATGGTAACCCAAATCTCCTCCTTCACTTCTCAAAGTTATAAAGTTCTTTGAGGCTTAGCCAAGAGTGAAATCTAACTCATTCCCAAGAGAGGTGTCTTTGGATTCACCTCTTGATATTTATACTCTACCAGAACATGGGAGTTAAGGTCATCCCTTGAGGTGATGAAATCCCCAAGCAGGCTTTCTAAAAAAATGAAAAGTAAGTAATTCTCTATCAAAAAGTATTGAAAAACACTAAAGGTGGAACACTTAACGCTTTAAGAAAATATGAGGTGAGTCCACAAGGTGGAACACTTAACACCCCACATAAGCTACAAATGAGTCCACAACCTAGAAAACAAGTGAGTTCCAAAAAGCACAAAAGGGTTGCCTAGTGGAACAATTAACGCTTCTTTCCTATAGACCCCTCCCCTTTAATGTGGCACTAAGATTGCAACATAGGGCGAAAATGAGGGGCTGGAAAATTAGTGAGTCCAATAACCCAAGATAGAAATCTAGATCAATCACAAGTAATCTAAGACTGCTAATCAATACTACTCATAAGTGCAAGAGGGTTTGAATCATGGAATATTTAACTTTCCAAGTAAACATGAAGTGAGTCCACAAAGTGGTGCATTTAACTCTTCATGTAAACTAGGAATGAATCCATGCCGTAGATTACTCAATGAGATGTTTTGATATTTGAAACCAAGAATTACTTAATGTTTAAATACAAGCATTCACTTAAACACAAACTTGTATAAAAACAAATCTATGTTCATTCATTTCCCATTAAGAGCATAAAAAATGTGTTCTATGAAAGCATGTAACACTCAAGCCAAACACATGAGAGATTGATTTTATGCCCAAACCAAGTGTTATAGAGATTTTAAGAACTCACCTTAGGTCCAAAGATCTGCACTCTAGCATTTAGCACACATCCGAAAAAAAAATCCTAAGATGGTTAGATATGAAAATCAATTGTTAGGAGTTTGATTTAACATTGTTGTCTTCAAGACAGTCTTTAAAGATTGATTTGTTTGACCCATAAAATCACAATTTTAAAATTTTTGGAAACAATGAAGTTTTTAGCCAACATCAAGAACTACCATTTTCCAAAATTATAAGGTCTTATGATTCCATTTGGTTTCTCAACCAATAACCTTTTTAGACTACAATTTTTCTGTCATAAATCAGATTTAAAACACCAAACCCTGTCTAGAGAATCACATATCTTTCTCAAAAAGAATCCAAATAAAACCAAACCAATTTCAAAAAAACTATTATTGAATCTAGTTTCCAAATATGTAAGCCATTTATTTTTTCCATTGATAAATTATTTTCTAAGAGAAAATCATTTCCTGCAACTCCAATGCAGATTGTTAAAAACCAGTTTTCACTCAAATGCCTGTAACTTTCACAAATATGAATAAAATAACTCAAACCAAAAGGAAATGAAAGATAATTAATTTATATTTCCAATGAATATTATTATAGGTCCTGATTATTCATACTTTATCCGTACTAGATGTTTCAATCTGACTATATTCAGAGAATCTCAAATCTGGAAATACCCATGTTCACCAAAATGATCATAACTTATTAATTTCCTAATAAAAATGAACCAAACCAAAAGAATGAGAAAGAGGATTCATCATTATATCCATCCATTACTATATTATAGGGTTTCTAGTCTGTACATGGCTGTACAAGGCCTGGAACCAACACTAAAACTAAAAAACCAATCAAGAATGAGGCTAGAAATTAATCTTTTTTGCCCCACAATGGGTGCCAAAAATGTGTGCTAGAAAGTAGTCACACTTCTATGAATCATTACATTCAAGAACACTCAAGAATGAGGTCTCAAACAATGATTCATAGCTCTCTATTCGTGGAGTGCAGGGGTTTGTATATGAGGTCCTTAGATTGACCTAGTTATGCCCATGCAAGTACACCAAGAAATGAGAGATTCAAAGATGAATAGCAAGCATGATAATCTCCATGATCATCAAGTTATTGCATGCAAATGAAACTAGTCTAGATGATAACAATGCAAGAAATAAACTATTCTATTGAAATGAATGCTTATACAATGTTAATCTATGAAAGGAAACATGAATTTAAACTATTATGTGAATGCAATATTAATCTAAACTATGGATTGCCATAAGGCATGAGAGAAGAAGACAAGAAGAAAGAGGTCTCAAATATCCAAGCTCCAAATGTGCTCAACAAGCTTCTTCCAAGATTGCTCTCCAAACCTGCAGTATAACAATAACATGAAAATTCTCGGATCCTAAATGAGAAGGAGAGGGCTCCTTATATAGGAAAATGTGGAAGAGAATGCATCCTCAAGAGCAATGTGGGATACATCCAAAAAGAGGAAATAAAACTCATTTTTTAGAAAGTGTGGAGAGAAAAGGGATTTTATTTATTTTTAATTATTTGTTTCCCTTTTTTCATCACAAAGAGCTTTAAGAGGATTTTTTATTTATTTAAAAGAATGATTCTCTATTAATTAAATAAGATAACATTATTTAATTAAAAGAGAGATATCATAAGATAAAATCATTTAATTAAAAAAGATTTTAATTAAATAAATTTATTTCATTTTAAAAGATATTTCTTTCAATTAAATAAAGTTATTTTATTTATTTAAGAGGGAATATTTCTTTCAATTAAATAAAATTATTGAAAGAATCAGGAAAAAGATTTTTGTTTTATTTTTATTTGATTTATTTCCTTTTCCATCACAGATTTTGCATTAAGTGGGGATTTTATTTATTTAAAAGAGGAATTATCTTTTAAATAAATAAGATAAGTTTATTTAATAAAAAGAGGAATATTTAATTAAATAAGATAAAATCATTCAATTAAAAGGGGGTTTAATTAAATAAGATTATTTTATTTAAGATATTTCTTTTAATTAAATAAGCCTATTTTATTTATTTAAAAGAGAATATTTCTTTTAATTAAATAAAATTATTGATGAAATGATCAAACCTTAGAAATATTTGAATTATTGATTTAATTGTGATTTGATCAAGGAATTGATTTGAAAATTACAAAGTATTGATTCAGGAAATTGATATTTGACAAATTGAATAATTGGGGCCCAAAGTCTAGGTGACCATTTTAGGGTGCATACACATTCAACCCAAAAATATCAACTCAACTCAATGAAATCATTTTCCATTTCATGTTGATAGGAGGAGTTAGGAGGTCCATTCTAGTTTTTAGATTTATTATATGCAAGTAGGATATTGCATAAGGCTTGGTGAAATATTGAGGTACATGATACCTATATGGGTCTGAAAGCTATTCCATAGTCATGTATTTGTAGGCATGCTATTTTTCACAAGAAATTATGTGTATACAGATGAGGTATACCTGCCTGAGTGATGTGGAGCTCAAAGTGTAGGAGGATCATTCTCTTAGTCCTTGTTAATTGGCCCTTTTTCTTGTCAAGTTTGGAGTGGTTATTAAGGGCTAGTGACATTAATTTGTCAATTAAATTATAAATCTGATAGTGTGGGAAAAAAGAACCGAGAGAATAAGCTATGGATAAACTGCCACAGGGTGGATAAATTGAGCAACGCCTCCAAGAATATATTCCCCTACCAGAAGAGTGACGAGGGGCCTAGGAACACGACGTCTATGAGCAACAAGGGAGGAACCGCAATCACGGCGATGCCCACAAAGTAGAGATTTGTCACTAGAAGTAAAAATATTTGACAGAACTTTGACAACTGTACAATGGGAATTAACCCAATGTTGAAGTAATTCTTGCAAGTGGTCCAGTTCGAGCACCACTTTATTGGCTTGAACCAAAATCTATAACATCATATTATTACATATACATGCTTTAGTATACATTGAAACATTAATATCAAGAAAGTTGTTAGTGAAAAGAACAACATTTTTATCCTTCCAAAGAGTGAAGAGGATTTCCATCCTAAAAGAATATCATGTATTTGTAAAAATTTGAAGGGAAGCCTGGGAGAATCTCCTAGAAAAACTATATTCTAGGAAAAGTGTTTAGGCTGAAAATGATAAAAAAAAATCATGTTCATCCAAGTCCAATAATGTTGAACTTATCTACAAAACCAAAAAATATGGCTGAAAGGCTTAGGATGCTTATACAAAGGGTGCTAAGGATTTGATACACCTAGATGTTGAAGCCCAAAACCCAAGGGAAAGTCTTGGAACAAAATACACCAAACAAAGTGAGCCACCTTGGGTTCAACAATGGTAGACCAGACTATAAGGAATTTGAGTCACCAATTTTTTTGATAAAACTACAAATGCGAACACTGGTTGAGGGTGGAGACCATAGGCAGATGGGGAACCATCTATTGGTAGCCCATCTTGGGCTTGAAGTTACAAAATGAAGTACACAGGAACTACTTATAGTCTTTCCACCAAGGGATGATAGAATGAATGCCAAGCTTGTGAAGCATAATTAGAGGTGTAATCACACAAAAAAATTTTAGTAAACCTTTAGCTCCACTCTAACATTAAACATTAAAAATACTAGAGTTTATCTTATGCTTAACCAATCTTATCTCTTGATCAAATCATAATTTTATCAATTTATTCGATGATATCCTAAAGTTTGACCCCCTTATCCTAAGATTTATTTGATTTAAAGAATACATCCCCTTTTAATTAAATAAAACCCACTTTATCCTATGTGTGTACATGAAAATGTAATTTCCTAATTTAAAAAGAAAAGAAAAGTTTTTTTGTCTTCACATGAGTGGAATCTCTTTTTGTCTCTTAATCCTTACCACTCATTTCTACCTCAAAATAAGGATTATTCTTTACCTTTGGATTTTGTCTCTTAATCTCCACCATCCATTGCTCTTTAAAATAAGACTTTTTCCTCACTCTTGCATATCATTCATTCATGCTATTGTTATGCTATCATTTTTTTTGATTGCACTCTTAAGAGAATTCTAGTTTACATGCATTCTCAGCTTAGCATTGCCTTATTGCATTTAGCT
The DNA here is from genome assembly GCA_027943335.1 of Chamaecyparis obtusa. Lineage (NCBI taxonomy): Eukaryota > Viridiplantae > Streptophyta > Pinopsida > Cupressales > Cupressaceae > Chamaecyparis > Chamaecyparis obtusa. Next base: position 725,657 of record BSBK01000520.1, on the reverse strand, counting down.
CAAATCACATAGCTTAACTAGGAGGTATGGTAATCTTGTTAGATTAGCTTTTCTTTCTTTTTATTAAATTTGCATCCTAGTTTATCTCTTGCATTTCATTTAGATATCTTATGCTTGCATCTTCATTTTGAATCTTCCATTCTATGGTGCACCTTGCAAGGGTTTCTTATTGAGGTTCATTTGAGAGTCATCATCCATAATGATTACATTCTTGCACGTCAAAGACAAGAAGCTATAAGTGGCTTCTTGGGATATCCTCTTCCATATATCTTCTCAAGTATAATGGTTTATAGAAGTGTATAAAATTTTGATGACATATTTTGCAGGTTTGTCAAGTTTTCATTTTTGCAGGCTCAAAAGTCGCACACCATTTCTTATTATACCCAGGTGATATTTCATTCTACTGCTAGGAAAAAATCTACATTTCTGATGCAGAGCATCATGGAAACTATTTACATCTTCTAGGATCCATCTGATCCATCCAACATTTCATCATATATTAAACATTCAAGAGAGGCATATTCCATCATTAGATAACATAAACATCTTTCCAATCATCAAGAATTTTTTGTGATCAACACTTAGAGATCTTTAAATTTTGTTCTAAGAAATATTTGACCAATCCCTCTAGTGAAAATATATACAAATAGGATAAAAAGACATATCTAAAAATCAAGGAAATCCAATGGTTAGATCAAAAGTTATTGTCTCTGTACTGAGACCTATTTTCTATCATAAAATAGGAAAAAGTATTTACCCAATCTACTTAGGGAATCATAGAATTTTCAAAAACCATAATCAAATGATCCCAAAGCAATTTCATATGGAACCTTTATGAATATAGTTTCAGAATATGTAGGCCATAAAATTTTCCAATGGTTAAATCATTATATAATCATAAATCTTTGTCTGCAACTCCATTGAAGATAGTTTAAAACTATTCTTCACCAAACATATCACAACTTTCACAAATCCTCATAAAAATAAGTCAAACTAAAAGGAAATTAAATTGTATTCACATATATTTCTAATTAATCCATTTATAATTTATAACTCTTCAATATGAGTCCATACCAAATGCTGTGATATGACTGTTTCTAGAAGATCTCAAATCTATAATCAACAACTTTCACCATATCTATCCATTATTATATTACAAGGTTTTTAGGTCGTACATATCCATACAAGTCCTCGAAACATAGATTTAGCATGAGAAACCAATCAAATTGACTTGCTCCATTATACCAACTTGCTCAAAAATGTTCTCCTCTTCCTCTATTATGATTTTTTAAACCAATACATGTTATTTATACTTTTTTAGTTAGTTAGAAACCATCCAACTACCCTTATGACCTTTCATCTTCCTTTTTGCAACATTTAGTTCAATTTTGCAACTTTACAATTTTGCACCTTTTTTGACAACTTTTGAAACACTTTATAAAAATGACTTCAAACATTGTAGAAACCCTCAAGACACATCCAAATAACCTATTTAAGACCTTTTACATGATTTTTATCCTTTTCATGGCTTTATATAAAATTTTGACCATTTGAGCAACTTAGGTCCTGAATGGACAACTTTACAAATTTGGCTTTTAGCCTTACATCTTTTCTTTCAATGACTTTAATGACCTCAAAATATTACAAAAATATCAACAATAGTTTTTTTGAAATCAAATCTCCTTTTATTACACATTGACCTCACGAGTGTGCTCTTGTGCCTAGGTGCTCCCACGCCATACTCCTAGCCTTCAAAAGTTTCCAAGTCCCTTGGAAACATGGAACCAACCTCAAAGAAAAAAAATTAGACCCAAAATCCTTCATGCCTCTAATCCTCTTCACCTCTTCCTTCAAGGACATAGGAATGTCCTTTCTATCTCCTTGTCTAGTTCTCATGTCAGTGGAGAATTAATGGTTGCAAATCCATGGTGCCTTATCAGTCATAGATCCACCTTTATCATTTCTTCTTCAAACTCACCACAAACAACTCTCCCATGTGCCTTACCTAGGAGTCCCATCCTTCCTCTTTTCCCTAGTCTCTTGAAAACCAATCGGACCACTACTTGGCCCTTGATAGACTTGCATTGTTTGTACACATAACCCAACCTTCATATGCAGAAAGATGGATAAGAACCTACACCCAAAAACTCATCAACACAAAAATCAATAACCTAATCAAAGGTCCTGGTGTGGATTGCCTCCCTCATGGCTCTACCTACACACTCAAGATATTCAAGCTCTGATACCAATTTAATGCGTAACATCATGGAAAATATTTACATATTTTAGGATCCATTTGATCCATCCAACATTTCATCATTTAATAAACATTCAAGAGAGGCATATTCCATCATTAGACAACATAAATATCTTTCTAATCGTTGAACAGTTTTTGTGATCAACACTCATAGATCTATAACTTTTGTTCTAAGAAATATTTGACCAAGCCCTTAGATGAAAAAATATAAAAATACTATGAAAAAAACATATACAAAACTCAAGGAAATATAACAGTTAGATCAAAAGTCATTTTCTCTGTATTGAGACCTATTTTCTATCATAAAATAGGAAAAGTTATTTACCCAATCCACCTAGGGCATCATAGAAATTTCAAAAGCCATAACCAAATGATCCCAAAACAATTTCATATGAAACCTTTATAAATATAGTTTTAGAATATGTAAGCCATTAAATTTTCTAATGGTTAAATCATTATATAATCACAAATCTTTGTCTCCAACTCCATTGAAGATAGTTTAAAACTAGTCTTCACCAAAAATGTCATAAATTTCACAAAAATCATCATAAAAATGACTTAAACCAAAAGGAAATTAAAGTGTATTCACATATATTTCCAATGAATCCATTTATAGGTTATAAATCTCCAATATAAGTATGTACCAAATGCTACAATATGACTGTTTCCAAAATATCTCAAATATGCAATCAACAACTTTCACCAAAATATCCATAACTTCAACAATAGCTAATGAAATTCGATCAAACAAAAAGAATAAGCAAGAGGATTCACCCCTATATCTATACATTTTTATATTATAGGGTTTCTAGGTCGTACATATCCATAAAAGTGCTCCAATATACCAACTTGCTCAAAAATGTTCTCCTCTTCCTCTATTATGATTTGTTGGACTAATACATGTTATCTAAAATTTTTAAGGAAGTTAGAAACCATCCAACTACCCCTATGACCTTTCATCTTCCTTTTTGCAATATTTAGTGCAATTTTATAATTTTGCAACTTTACAATTTTGCACCTTTTTTGACAACTTTTAAAACACATTATAAAAATAACTTCTAACTTTGTAGAAACCCTCAAGACACATCTAAATAACCTATTAAGACCTTTTACATGATTTCTATCCGTTTCATGGCTTTATTTAAAATTTTGACTCTTTGAGCAATTTAGGCCCTGAATGGAAAACTTTTACAAATTTGGCTTTTATCCTTACATATTTTGTTTCAATGACCTTAATGACCTCAAAATATTAAAAAATACCAACAATGGTTTGTCTAACATCAAATCTTCTTTTATTACACATTGACCTCCCGATTGTGCTCTTGTGCCTAGGTGCTCCTACACCAATTTCCTTAAGTATCATTCTTCTATATAGAGAAACATGGCCCTACCTTACAGTGAAATATCACACAACCTTTAGAGGGTATATCGCTTGGACCTAGAATATCATTATGCTTTGATAAAGTCTATCGTATGATTTTTTGATAGATTGATTAAATCTCGCCCAGATTTTATCTTTGTCATAGTTCAGGTTTATGCCAAGATTGCTTGATTTTTCCTTCATTTTCTAATTTCTTAGTCTTTTAACACTGACTATAAAGTAATCTTGTAGGACTATTTCTTCTATTTGCATACTATTTATGCCCTAACTTGTGGTTTTGTAGTCTTTTCTTATCAAAAGAGCTTAATACCTTTACGTCTACTAACATTTTGTGATGTAGCATCTGCTTGCCAAAGAATTCAACTTGAAACTATTAGTTCTTTATCTTATAAGTTGCCTTGGAGATACAAATAAACTTTGTGTTTTCTTACATTTCATTTATAGGCACCTAGCTTAACTAGAAGGCTTATTGTTTTGTGACTAGTTGAGTAGTAGGAGAGTATGCTCTTTTCCTCTTGGAAAATCATAAATATAGACCTACTTGATTAATCACTTGCAATTAGTCTTGGGTAAATGAACATGTGCTTCATATGTTTGAGAAACACTATGGAGTAGGATAGTATTCTCTTTTCCTCATGGAAAATCAGAAATGTAGACCTCCACTAGCTATCTATTTCTTTTCTCATATTTACCTTTAGAGGGCCTACCAAGAGAGAAATATTTTGGGAATGACCCAAGTCTAAAAAAAGAAAAGCCAACTACTCCACTCCACTATAATCAAATGATTCCTTCAATCCAAAGAGAGGGGAGACATGGCTATGTCTACTTCTAATGCTTCTTCATGTGTAGGCCTTTGTTTCCTAAATCTTGCTAAGAAAGACTACATTTGACTAGGTGCTTGTAATCTACAAGATTACAAGGGAGGTACATTCAACTTGTGAAGGGCTGAGAGGTCTAAATATTGCTTGCAAGACTATGTATTTTGGGTGTTTGTACAGGCTATAGGCCTTAATTCCACTTGAAAAACTACAAGGGGTAGTCACAAATGAAGTTTCTTATTAAGAACCTAGGACTTAGAGGCTAACCATTTTGGTCATGTGACTTCCTTTGTGAAAGGATTGATCCAAGTGGAATTACGCAGATGACCCAAAGACACTCACCATATGTGCTCTCTAGGATGCTAAAGATTGAATATGTAAATATGGAAAGATATGCGATTCAAGCATTGTCCTATTCCAATTGATTCATAACTTGCATAGTCCTAGGAAAGGCCACTCAACCACCTAATCATGGGGATAATACCATCAAGTTGTGGGAAAAGGTTGAAGCACTTCTCTCTTGACCTTAGGTATAACTTTCTTGATGTGTCTTCATTTTGTGCAAGACCAGTGGAAATTATTTGAACATACACATTTTGGTTCTATTCATGGAGTTTTCCTTTGAGTCCTCACACATGCTTGTATCATAAAACATTGTTTTATCCCTTGCTTGATTTTTTTAAGATTACTCTATGTGTCGTAATTGCTTTGAAAAAATATTGAACTTGTTGTGAAACTTACTATTGCACACTGTCACTTTGTCACATTAGTTGAAATGACTAGGTTGAATGCATATTTTAAGTCAAAACTGATTCTTCAGTATTTTTTGATTAAATATCATTTGCCTTTAGTGAGAAATATTGCACGACAATTTAAAGTGTCACCTGCAGTTTAGAGAAGTGTTGCCCCATTGTATTGGGGTATATCATCCTACCTGTATATAGTATATTGCATCATCCTAAAGTGTCTTCTTTCTTCACTATGGTTTATTGTACAGATTTTGTCTCCTATCTTTGTGTCTCTTGGTTATATGAGGCCTATCACCCAGATTTTGATCTAAGTGGGCTTGGTCCAAATTTTCTCGTAGTTGGTTTAAGGAGATTACATTTGACTCTTTTTGTTCTCTTAGTCTGAAATTGATAGAATATGATTTGTTTTAGGTAAAACAGATTACTTAGATTCCTTGGTTATATTCTTGACTAGTAGAGTTATTTACTTGTCCAAATTTCTCTTGGTTGTCTTATCTTATTTTGATTTTATATTTTAATCAAGTCGCAAGTGTTGTACCTAGGGATCTTACCTACAGATTGGGCACTTTGTGACAAGTCATCTTAATCTATCTCTTTTATTCTCTTTTTCTTTTCTTTTGGAGAAGTGAACACTATGCTTTTCTAGGGTGGACATCAAGTCATCTTATGTCATATTAATTGTCTCTTTACACTCATATTCATGATAGTAACAACTAGATACCAAATTGATCAAGGAAATCAACCACCCATAAGCTTTGATGAATAACCATTCCCACTATGTGTCATCATCATCATGGCAAAGACCCTCAAGTTATCTTTGACAAGGAAGAGGAGAATACCAAAATCTGGTTTGATCCTTTTGGAAGTACTTTTGATAGCACCTATGAGACACCTTTTTCCTCATCAAAGTCTGAAAATAGTCTATCTTTCACCATTTCTAGAGAAGAGAATAACAAATGATTCAATGATCTTTTCGAGCAAAATGAAAGATTAAGACAAATTGAATTGGAAAGAAAAGCTTACATGTAAGAATAAATAGCCTAATTGGCTCAACAATTTAACAAAAAATTCTATGGAAATGATGGAAAGAATTCACCACCAATATATAATCCAAGATCATAAAAATTGTAAAAAGTCCTCATAAAAATCCTAAAAATTGGAAAAAGTTTGGAAAAAAGATCATCTTAGAGAAAACCTAGAAAACAGGCACTTTGATGCATCAACCCCCAAAAAATCAAAATCATACAAAAATCAACAATAAACATGTTCATAATCATTTTCATCAATAAATTGTCCCTTGAGATGATACAAACATTTGAGAAGACACAATCTGAAGGCTTGTCAAATATTGTACTTAACAAAATCATGCATCAACAGGAAAACTATCCAATCATGTTAGCAACCAATCAAATCAAACTTGTCCAATCAATCAATCCTTTATTAACCTATGATTTGTCTGATATAAGGTTCAATATACTTGAAACCAGACAATATCTATCTTAGATGGGGTACTTCATGCCTAAAACAAGACACTATCATCATCATCATCATCAAACAAACTATTGATTTTGACAGCTAGATCAAACTTCTTGTTGACTTGCTTGGTTCAGTTAGTCTTATCTTTTATTGATTTATCTTTTTATCATGACAGTCAATCAAATTCTTCATTCCAAAGAAAATCAGAGTCAATTTTCCAAAAACCACTAAGATGTTAATCACTGACACACATTGGTATTTCTCAACACCCCATGATGTGGTGACATCGACCAATAGTGTTTCTCAACACTAATCAGATACACTCCAATCATGATCCAAATGAATGAAAAACTTGGATGACAACTCAATGTTTCTCGACACTACCCACTTTCACAAGCTAAAGCACACACCAAAACACAAACAACAATAAAAATCTCTGAATTGATGTTGATTACATTGCTATTGCGACTTGATGATGTGTAAACAACTAGAGAAGCAATAAAGATTGTGAATTTTCTTGGTATGTTGTTTTTTATGATTCAATTTATTGATTCTCCCTTTATATGAAACTCAATGATGTCTATAATTGACTAGAGAAACATAGACTTGGGCATAATCATTTGTTTTATTTTCTACTTGTTGGTGTGGTTTGGATGATCCTGAACAATCCAATAAATTTGGTGTCTGTGATAAGTTCCTACATCATGATTGGAATGCCAAACATACCTAGACTATTTTTATATGGATACTAAGGGGAGGTAGAAACTATCTCTTTGTCTATTATTTTGTTTGTTTATGCAAGAACCATTTAGGTAATCCTAGATTTCTATGCCTTGATGCTTATATTTACTTGCAAGATTAAATTAAAATGATGCTTAGGTCATCTTGGCTTCTATTCCATGGTGCTTGTGTCAGTTTCCCACATTTCTCTGATATATGCCATATTCATATTCTCATGGTTGCGGTGGCACTAGGGAGGATTATATCAGCTACAATGTCTCACAAGCGTTCATTGATGAAAAATTTCAAAGAAAGATCAGTGACAAAGTCCTAGGGTGCATTTCATGGTAGTTTTTCATTAAATGCATTTTTTAGTAGCATTAATCTTCCACCAACATTCTTTTCTTCATGGAATATGAAGATTTATATGAAGATTATCATCTACTTCTTAGGTGATCAACTGTATCATTAGAAATATGATCGAGTACTTGTGTATCAAGAAGACAATTTCCTGCAAATGGATGTTAGAAAATCATCGCACATATGGGAATGTTCCATAAATCTATTTTCATATCCATATAAGCATAAATCACAATTGTATTTATTTCATTATGCATTCATTTGAAAATATTGCATACATAATATATCTATTACCTAATACATTAATCAACTATATAATCATTACATACTCATCTAATCTATCCATGGCATCAAAAATGAAATAAACATTTACATTCATCATACATACATCAATAGGAAATGCATCCATAAAAGCATCAAAGGAAATAAACACATCTCATAATAACTAATGGTACACAAGTACAATGACATCGAATCATGTATCTCTATATATCATCAAAATATCAATGTGCTACAACAAAGTATATCAAGTCATTGAAGCAAGTCATCCTGTACAATAGCCAAAATGAGGTACAAAAATGGAACATTAAAATCACAAGGCTAAGTCTGTACCATATCCTTGGTATATGGATTTAGTGGAGGTGATGGTGAGGGAGGTACAACCTCATCAGCATGTGGCATTTGTGCACTGTGAGATCAAGCCATAAATTGGGAAAAGGGAATAACCTCCTGTGCTTTTGGAACAACTTAACTATATGCTGCTACATAATACACAGTCCAACTAGTTTGATGTATCGATAGTCATTGATGGTGATCTTGTTGGAAATTGTAATTGAAACAAATGTTGTACTATCATTGATGTCAAAAGCTTAACTGGTAAGACTATTGCTACTTAGGAAAGTACTATATCTATTGAAGTGTTGTGAATGAGTGAAGCAAGGTTGGTAACAATAGCACCTAAGGAAAGGTTGAGTTATCTTGATATTGCAAAGTGTACTTGACTATGTTGCACAATGATGAGATAGTGTATTGTTTATCTTAGTGAGATTGAAGACTAAACTGGTAGGCTTAACCGAGCAAAAATGGGTAAAATCATGTTTAAGCCGAGTTATGTTAGTGTCGACCGAGTTAGTGGATGTCGAGAAAAATCCTATGTTGACCGAGTATCAGTAAATTGCCGAGGAAGACAGTGCATGCCGAGGAAATAGTTTTAGTAACGACTGAGTGTTCTACATGAAGACTGAGTGGATGATCACAATATTGACCAAGCATTAGCAATTTTATATTTGAAGAGAACTCTTTTTGGGGATGACATTGTTTGAATTCTTGGATTATGTAAAATGTGTTGACTTTATTTATTGATTGTATGGAAGCATTTAATGCATTGTAAAACATTTTATTGTAAATCTTTATGAGATTTGAGATGTTTCTAGAAAAGAAGGCAAAGAACAAAATGTAGGTAGATTTAATGAATCTGACCTAACCCTAAGATCTACGAATGAGATCAAGTGGAAAAAGATGAGTTAACCTAATTGAGGAAAGTATTAAGGGAACTAGAACATTGGATTAGATGTACGAGAGTGGAGAAAAAGGTTGATGTATTGGGGTGAAACCAAAATACTGGAAGAAAAGTTTTATTGACTGTATAAGCAAGAAGGGTGAAGGTGAAGTGTGGTGATCGCTTGAAGAAAAGTTCCAAGTAGATTAGAGATGAAGATGTAAAAGTTTCAAAGTTAGTAAACTAGTATTTGTGTACAGAATTGGATTTGATATTTGCAAAGTAAGTTGTATGTTTTTCAGATCAACATTGCTACTACTTTCTAACCATTGTAACAGTCAAAATCATTTTAACAGAGGTTGATCTAATAGTCATAAGTTAAATCCTTTGAACAAGGTTGCATTCTAATGGAATGTATGTAATTCCTTTGACCAGGCTCACTTTTAATAGGGTGATTAAATCCTTTAATCGGGTCACACTTGACAGTGTGTAGTGTAACCTTTGACAGGGTTGGATTTTAACTGAGCTCACTTCAGAAGAGTGAAAATAATAGTAGCATGTTACAAAGTGGTTTTTCCCATATTGGCTTTCCACTATAAATCCTGGTGTCATACTTGTGTGTGAATGTTTTGGTGTGAACATTTATATGGTTTACAAGTTAGATACAGCTGGGTAGTGGACTGCATTTTTATATGTTTCTATTAATGAATCAGTGATAAACAAGTTTTTTTTGGTTGCTTGATCTGATTTAAAGTAAAGTTTTTAAGTTTGTCTTATACATCAGGACCTAAGAACAACTGATTAACCCCCCCTCTTTGTTGTTCTAAATCATATTAACAATTGGTATTAGAGCTGTGTTGCTTATTGGTGTATACATAAATCAAGTTTAAAGGGACTCAAAGAAAATGATCAAGATGTATAAGAAGGAGGTATCGAAGCCAAACAAGGAGAACTTCCCTGCATGGAAAAGCTTGATGAAGCTACAGCTAGCCGGTATTGGTGATTCTACAAAGTACTATATTGAGAATGACTATGTCTCACCTGCTGCACCTATGACTGCTGAAGAAATGAGAGCTAAGCAAGAACATAATCATGCAATGCTAGAAATTGTATCTGACCTAAGCTATCTAGAGTTTGAAGACATTAAGGAATGCACAACTGCTAAGGAGATGTGGGACACTCTTGCAAAGATCTATGGTGGTGACTTATTCATACTGAAAGAAAAAGCCAAGAGTCTCAGAGGTAAGTTTGATGAAATGAGAATGTAAGAAGGTGAAAACATTGCACAATATTGTGGTAGAATAAAAGAAGTTTTAAATGCTATTCGGGGAGCCAATGGAACTATTGATGAGGAAACCATTATTGGAAAAGTACTAACAACTTTGCATCCTATATATGCTATCAAGATCTCAGCTATTCACAAATCTAGATGTAACTCTGCAAATGGATTCACTTTGGAAGGTCTGATTGGTAAGCTGACTACTTTTGAACTCTCTAATTATGATAACTTCACTGTTGGAAGTATTGGAAATGTTGAATCTACTTTTAAGTCATAATTAGTTTTGAACAAACCTAAGTAGGAAAAAGAAAGATGCACAAGTGAAAGTGAAAATGAAAGTGAAAGTGAAAGCGACAGTGACACTTTTGATGAAGAACTTGAAGATCTAGAAGCTCTTATGGCTAGAAGACTGAGAAGAGGAAAAGGAAAGTATAAAGGTAAACTCCCTATCGTATGTTTTGCATGTAATAAGGTTGGTCATATAGCTGCTAGATGTCCTAATGTGAAGGATAAAGATGATGAAAGGAAAAGAAAACACAAAGATACAAGAGATGAAAGAAGCTACCGAAGGAATAAAGACTATAAGGGAAAAGGTAAGAAATCTTGTTATATTGCTAAAGAAGGAACTGACACTAATGGTGATGATGTTGAAATTGAAGTTGTCTATGTTGCAATGAAAGATGAATCTGATGAGGATGAGAAAACTGCATTGATTTCCTATGTGAACAAAAATGATAAATGGATTATTGACAGTGGTTTTTCACATCACATGACTGGTGATAAGGATAAGTTTGAAACTTTATATCATTACAGAGGTAAAAGTGTAACATTTGGTAATGATGCACCATGTCATGTTAGAGGAAAAGGTTTGATTACACTGACTGATAAGATATCTTATGAAAATGCTTATTGGGTTGATGGTATTAATTATAACTTGTTAAGTGTTGCTCAGTTGAACAAAACTAGTTACCGAGTAGAATTTCATCACAAGAAAGCTAAAATATTTGATGCCACTGGTGAACTGATTGGAAGTGGAGAGCAGACTAGAGGTAATTTGTTTTATCTTGGCCTATCTGAAGAAACATGTTTAATTGCACAACTTGATGATATTTGGTTATGGTATAAGAGGTCGTGTCATGTGAATTTTGACAATTTGGTAGAGATAAGTAAGAAGAAGAAAGTAAGAGGTCTACCTAGACTGAAGCAACTTGAGAATATAATGTGCAAGGAATGTTAGTTAGGAAAAATGACTAAGTCAAGTTTCAAGAGCAAATCCTTTACTTTTGAAAACATTTTAGATTTGGTTCATATTGAACTTTGTGGACCTATGGGTATACAAAGTTACTGTGGTGCTAGATACTTTATCTTTTTTGTTGATGATCATACCAGGATGATGCATGTAATTTTTTTAAGAGAGAAATCTGATGCTTTTCAATTCTTTAAGTGGTAGCTAGCTAAAGTTGAGAAGGAGATAGGTAGGACCCTGAAATGTCTTAGATCTGACCGAGGTGGAGAATTTACATCAAATGAATTTAATCTATTTTGTAATGAAAGAGGTATTAGAAGATAGATGTCTACACCTAGAACTCCTCCACATAATGGTATAGTAGAAAGAAGAAATAGATCTATCTTGGACTGTGCAAGGACATTGATGATTGAAAAGAATGTGCCTTAGAAATACTAGAAAGAAGCTATAAGCACTGCTGTCCACACTCTTAACCGGGTACAAATTAGAAAAGGTACACATCTTACACCTTATGAATTATGGTATGGACATGCACCAAATGTTAAATGCTTTAGAATCTTTGGAAGCAAATGATATATACTAAAAGATACTAGGAATGGAAAGTTTGATGGTAAAAGTGAAGAAGGCATATTCCTAGGGTATTCCATGAAAAGTAAAGCTTATAAGTGTTTGAACTCTGACATTGACAAAATTGTGGAAAGTGTGAATGAAATATTGAAAACTTTTGGGATGGAAGATGCTAGACCAGTAGGAACTCTTATGGTTACTAGACATAAGTTATCCAAAATGATGATGCTGTTGAAGTGAATCAGACTTTGTATAGATCCATGATTGGAAAGTTGTAGTATGTTGTACATAGCAGACCAGATATTGCATTAGCTACTGGGACTGTGGCAAGATTTTTTGCCAATCCTAAAGAAACACACATGATGGCTATGAAGAGAATTATGAGATATTTGAAAGGAACTGCTGACTATGGGCTATATTATAAGAAGAATGATAGATTTGAATTGAAAGTTTGTACTAATGTTGATTGGGTAGGAAATGTAGATGACAGGAAGAGCACAAGTGGTGGAGCTTTCTTTCTTGGACAGAGATTAGTTTCCTAGACAAGCAAGAAATAAAATTGCATTTCTCAATCTACTGCCGAAGTCGAGTATGTTGCTGCTATAGTAAAATGTTCAAATCTGGTCTGGATAAAACAATTGTTGCTAGGAATGAAGGAAGAAATCATTGAACCTATTGTTATTTTCTATGACAACACAAGTTCTATTAATATTTCTAAGAATCCAGTGATGCATAGAAAGACCAAACACATAGCAATCAAATATCACTACTTGAGAGAATTGGTACAAGACAAAGAAGTCTGACTGGAGTATGTGAATAAAAAAGAACAAATAGCAGATATATTCACTAAAGCTTTACCTAAAGAAGCTCATGAGTACTTGGGAAGCAAATTAGGGGTCCTTCCCCTAACTGAGGCTACCTAGTCAAGCTAGGAGCACTACATCAAATATGCTACAACAAAATATCTGACACATTGATGCAAAAGAATGTCACACTTTAGGACTACCCTAGAGTTGTGAAGAAAGAGCACAAACATTGAATCGGTCATAAGCAAGATGACAGAGGGAGAAACACTAAACTACAAAGACACTATCTACATCTATTGGATGTATGTTATGTTGTTGCTTTGGAATTTTTGTCAAAGAGGGAGAAGATACTGATAATGATAACACATGATACTGAGAACAAAGAAGAAACTGAGGGAGAAGATACTGAAAGATAAGAGGAAGATGAACTGAAATGAAAGATTAGGATAGAGGGAGATCTAATTACTGTTGATGGTCACAAAAGTATGATTTACAGATATTGAATCAGAATGAAGCTAAGGATATTATAAATTCCTCCGATGGACAGATAAGTTTTGGATTGGTTGGTAATCCATGTGTTATTCAGGTGATATCATATGGTGTTACCATCAATGCCAAATAGGGAGATTGTTGGAAACTATGATTGAAACAATTGTTGTATTGTCATTGATGTCAAAACCTTAACTGGTAAGACTATTGCTACTTAGGAAAGTACTATATCTATTGAAGTGTTGTGAATGAGTGAAGCAAGGTTGGTAACAATAGCACCTAAGGAAAGGTTGAGTTATCTTGATACTACAAAGTGTACTTGACTATGTTGCACAATGATGAGATAGTGTATTGTTTATCTTAGTGAGATTGAAGACTAAACTAGTAGGCTTAACCGAGCAAAAATGGATAAAATCATGTTTAAGCCGAGTTATGTTAGTGTCAACCGAGTTAGTGGATGCCGAGAAAAATCCTATGTCGACTGAGTATCAGTAAATTGCCAAGGAAGACAGTGCATGCCAAGGAAACAATTTTAGTAATGACCGAGCATTCTACATGGAGACCGAGTGGATGATCACAATATTGACTGAGCATCAACAATTTTATATTTGAAGAGAATTCTTTTTGGGGACGACATTGTTTGAATTCTTGGATTATGTAAAACATGTTGACTTTATTTATTGATTGTATGGAAGCATTTAATGCATTGTAAAATGTTTTATTGTAAATCTTTATGAGATTTGAGATGTTTCTAGAAAAGAAGGTGAAGAACAAAATGTGGGTAGATTCAATGAATCTGACCTAACCCTAAGATCTATGAATGAGATTAAGTGGAAAAAGATGAGTTAACCTAATTGAGGAAAGTATTAAGGGAACTTGAACATTGGATTAGATGTACGAGAATGGAGAAAAATGTTGATGTATTGGGGTGAAACCGAAATACTGCATGAAAAGTTTTATTGATTGTATAAGCAAGAAGGGTGAAGGTGAAGTGTGGTGATCACTTGAAGAAAAGTTCTAAGAAGATCAGAGATGAAGATGGAAAAGTTTCAAAGTTAGTAAACCAGTATTTGTGTATGGAAGTGGATCTGATATTTGTGAAGTAAGTTGTATGTTTTTCAGATCAACACTGCTGCTACTTTCTAACCATTATAACAGTCAAAATCCTTTTAATAGAGGTTGATCTAACAGTCATAAGTTAAATCCTTTGAACAAGGTTTCATTCTAATGGAATGTATGTAAGTCCTTTGACCAGGCTCACTTTTAATAGGGTGATTAAATCCTTTAACCGGGTCACACTTGACAGTGTGCATTGTAACCTTTGATAGGGTTGGCTTTTAATCGAGCTCACTTTAGAAGAGTGAAAATAATAGTAGCATGTTACAAAGTGGTTTTTCCCATATTGGGTTTCCACAATAAATCCTAGTGTCATACTTGTGTGTGAATGTTTTGGTGTGAACATTTCTATGGTTTACAAGTTAGATACAGCTAGGTAGTGGACTGCATTTTTATATGTTTTTATTAATGAATCAGTGATGACCGAGTTTGTTTTGGTTGCTTGATCTGATTTAAAGTAAAGTTTTTAAGTTTGTCTTATACATTAGGACCTAAGAAAAACTAATTCATGCCCCCTCTCTGTTGTTCTAAATCATATTAATAGATCCCACTCAACTGTTAATGTGTCTATCCTCTTGTCTCTCTCCACTATGAGCTCAATAATCCATTTCCCCCTCTCTGATAATCTAATTTGTGCAACAGAAATCTCTAGCTTTAGAGATCGTACATGATCTCGAAGAGAGAGAATCATGTCTTATGGAGTCTCGTGCCTTGAAACATCCTCATCATTGCCTTTGGCTACCTCTGTAACCCCCACATCCTTTGTAGCTCTTTGTCTAACCTACCTCTCTCCTCCCCCTCTTGGTGGATCCCTCTTCTCCTGGGCATCCTGTGCACTAGGTCCTACACCCCCACTATCTCTCTTGTGCTCTGATCTAACTAGCCCCTACATCTCCCCTTTCCAGTCTCTACCATGTATCCCTTTGACCATGTGGTAGTGGAAGTGGTGGTGGTGCATCACCCTCATCATCAATCCATGGGGTGGGAGCTATTAGATTTGTGAACCATGGGAAGGGATGCTTGACAAAATGATCCCTGTAATATGGCACCATGTCTGCATCTAATATGACCTCTAAATAATCCCATCTCACTCTCCTAACCAATGCCAAATCCTTTAAAGTGGTCACTAACACTAATCTTGATCCCCATATAGCTCTGATCTCATCTACAAAATGAGCATAAGCAGTTAACTCCTTTGATATCACTTGCTGGTGGCCATACTATCATAAAACCTATCTATACTAAAAATATCTCCAAGAGAACATGAGTGCAAGTGATAAGTGGTTGGGTCATGAACATCTCACTCTGATACACTCACTAGTCTCCCCAAGACTCTGTCCCTAGATATGGTCGCCATGTGACCATGATCATATCATCAATCTATCACCTCTAGTAGCCAGTCTTCCTAAAGTGGGGCAGTAAGACATAACCTATATATCTATAAATAAGGGGCTCCCCTTTAGTCCTAGCATCATCGCACACATGTCAAAAGATAGGGAGATGCTCCAAAACATAGATCTCAAGAATCATGACCCCTATAGCTAAGGTCCTTGCTCCCCTATATACAATCTCATGTATCTCGTGATACATGTGTGCTTAAATATAGGATCCTCATGTTAGCTTTATTGAGCTAGTCCAGTAATACCTCTAAAATAGGACCCCATCCGCTATGGAAACCCTGTTGTCCTTTATCAGGCATAAGAAAGAAACCTATATACCCAACCATCACACATGCTAGGGGAGACACCTAGCTATATCTAGACATTATAGTATCCCATCCTATCCATCTCTTGAGGATGTCATCAACTTAGAATATATTACGAATGGCCAACACTCCAGGAAGATGTGACACCTCATACTCTACTAAGGGACCACCAAAAGGAACATGAAGGATGAAATAGACATCCTATGGGGTCATAGTAATCTCACCTATGTGTAAATGAAAGGTGTTGTGCTCACTATGGAATCTTTCCACAAGAGAAGTCAACAGTCTGTGATTAACATAGATATCAGGAATCCCACCTAACCAAATGAACCCACACTCAGCCAGTATGCCAGCTTGTCCTCCTAAAGGTGGGGAAATAACCTCAAAGTCAGTAGATATGTGATCCTAAATTGAATGTCTAGAAGCACCTCCTGCAAGAAACCAATGAGTAGTTATCAGTAACATGCCAACAAAAGTATATTCAGAAGCTGAAGAAAATGCTATAGATCAACAACCAACATATAGAAACATCAGATTTTGACCTCTATACCCTCAAAAAGACTCACTATTTTTTCTATGAGAAAAAAGAGACAGTGAGGTTTACTCATTCGAGTATTCTCAAATGCCAATACAAGTAAACTTCCCCATACGAGCAAGCACACAGTAGAGTATGACTATAAGGGATTTATGGTAATTACTCATATGAGATGAGGGCACATCTAATACGAGCACTGTCAAAGGCCCATATGAGTAAGTTTTTTATTGTGTTTACTTGTACGAGCCTTCTCAATGGCTCATACGAGAAAATGACACCATTGAATTAAAAATGCCAAAAATGTGCTTAAAAATAGAAATAAATCAATCAATTGAAGTTAGTTTTTGATGAATTATCGCTGGACCATAATTCCTCAGCCTATTGTACACTCGTTGTTACTCGAATCAATGAGTTTCTACTGGAACCACTATTTTTTCTCAGAGGAGGTTTTTGAAATTTCAAACTTGAAGAGGTAAGAATGAATTAAAAATGACACTTTTGGCCCTTATATAGGTTTTTGACCTATTTTTTAACTATCTCTGATTGATGTGAAAATCAAACCCCTACCTAATTTGACAATCTTGATTCCATTTTTGGGATCGAAATTGAAATATGAGATCATTTAATTGGTCAAAATCATAGTTTAACTTTTTAACCCTATTTGTAGATGTTTGGTTGCGTAATCAATCTTTTGTTATTCAAATAATTGCTATTTCTCTTTCTTCAAGTCATCAATGTGCCAGAATCTTAGTCAACCCTTACTTGACTTTTGGTCAAACATGGTCAACTAACCCTCCTATTAGTGTGGAATGTACCCTAAACCTCATAAAATCAGATCTAACTCTTTCGCTACATCATTTTATCAATTGAAATTCCTTCTGATCACTAGAGTTGTTAGGAATAGTCCCAAAATATAACTGAGAGGGGGGGTGAATCAGTTATCTACAAGTTTTAATTCTTTATATGATTAAGTATACTTAAGCATTAAGCATAAACACAATGAAAGAATACTTGAACGCAATACCAATATTTTGGTTATGGGGAAACCCAAATAGGTAAAAACCCTCGTGGGAATTGACACCCACTAATAAACTGCACTAGTGTATAATGATCCTTGTTAGAGGATCTTACAACTTTGTTAGGAGTTGATCTTTACAATTGAATAAGTATAGTGACTTGGTCAAAGGTCAGACCCTATTAGGAGTCTTTTATGATTGACCATGTTAGGGGTGAGGATGCACTATCCGAGAGCTCACTACTCAAAGGGTTGAAGGCTGCAACCTTCTGAATAATAGATATACACTATATCTAGATCTTGGTGAACTGTGCTTAGACATGCTATCTAGATTAGTTCCAATGAATAGAATATACTCTTTAATTGGTCACATAGACCTTTTGCGGATGGCTCAACACTTCGCACTCTCTGCTCTGCTCTTCACATTCAACTTTGAACCATACTTAGCAATCACAAATGACTTCCTATAAATATCTTTCCTCTAGATGATATAATCAAGTCATCCTATTAGAACCAACTTGAAATCATATTAGAGAAACAATAACGCTCTCCAATAAAATATCAGTCAGCTCTACTAAGCACACAACACAAACTGGGACCTATCCAAATCAATAGGTGTAGATGTACGCTACACATTATCGACTCTACTAAATTAACTGATACTTTCTCATCAAGCTGAATTACATCATGCACTCTTAACCAAACATTATTAACTCTTATCCAATCATTAATAGAAGTACACATACTAAAATGATAGGTGCAACTCCTATACCAACATAATCTCGGTCGACTCTTCTGGATAAACATAGGAAACTGCAACTAGTGAATAGCGACTGCATAACTTCACTTATTCTAAAATTTAGACTCTACATCCATGAATGTAACATCACTAACATGTCTCCACCATATGTCCAAACATGAAAGGCTCCATGATAACTATATGGACAATCACTCATAGAACACTACCTGTAACTCTGTTAGGAACACTTCTGACACAAGTTGCTATATAACTTTCTGTATTAACAATTAACCTTTGCATCCATGATACCATGCTGATAACATGTCCATGCTTCATATACTTAAATCTTATTGCACAAGTCTTCCATGGATGCTACTTACCATATGTTGTCATCAATGACAAACATATAGTCAACACTGGCTTGCTGGCAAATCTCCAACAATCTCCCCCTTTGGCATTAATGGAAACACATGGAATGAAAAAGACCACCAATCCAAATGAGAAATTCTTTTATAACATTCTCAATTTCCTCATCAAAACTCCCCCAATGATGAATCCTCCATCTGCTGCAATATTCTTCAATATTCTCTGTTTCCTCAACTAAATTTCTTTCATGACTGAATACTACTCCCCCTTTGATACTATTTTTCATGACTATATACTACTCCCCCTCTGACATCAATGGAAAAGGGCACCAAACATTTAACCAATAGTACTACTCTTGAAGTAGAGTACTCAACCATCCATCAGTCCCTGAGGACCGATGCTCTTTCCTCATTCTCTAAGCATAATCAATGAAGGGAATCAATCCCAAGTTCTCCCTAAGATACTCAAAAGTATCCTTTAGCAAAGGCTTTGTGAATATGTCTACTAACTGATCTTTATTACTCACATAGTCCAACTTGACTTCTTTCTCTATCACTTTACCTCTTAGGAAGTGATACTTAATATCTATATGTTTTGTCTTTGCATGCATCATAGGGTTCTTTGACATGTTAATAGTGCTAGTGTTATCACCATGAATAACAATAGGATAATAAATCTGAATTCCAAAATCCTTTATCATCTTCTTGATCCAAACAATTGTAGAACAATTCAAAATTGCTACAACATACTCGGCTTCTGCTGTTGACTGAGAAATACAATTTTTCTTCTTGCTTGTCTAAGTGACAATTTTTTCACCAAGAAACACTTCTCTTCTTGATGTACTCTTTCTATCATCAATGCATCATGCCCAATCTACATCTTTATATACATGAAGCTCAACATTTTTTGAATTAGGACACAATAGACCATAATCTATAGTGCCCTACAAATATCTGAATATTCTCTTTATTGCCATGAGGTGACTTTGTTTAGGATCTACTGTAAATCTTCCAACTATGCCAACTGTATTAGAAATATCAGGTCTAGTTTGAGTAAGATATATGAGTTTACCAATCATAGACTTGTACAATGTTATATCTACTATTGGTGAATCATATTCTTTTGTAAGATTGCATCTTGTTATCATAGGTGTACCTATATGCACCCTAAAATCATCACCTAGACTTTGGGCTCCCATTCTTCAATTTATCAAATGATGGAACCAATTTATCAATTTCTTGAATCAATGCTTTGTAATATTTTCAATTCAAATCAATTTCCTTGATCAAATTGTAATTAATTCAATTATTCTAATATTTTCCTAAAGTCTTTATTCTAAGTCTCATTTTAATTAAAAGAAAAAATCCCTTTTAAATAAATAAAAAAACTTTTAATTAAATAATGGAAACCACTTTGCTAAAAATAATAAAATAAAAATAAAAAGAAAAGTGCACTTTCCACAGAGATAGAATCTTTTGACTTTTTGAAAAAGGTTTTTTCCTCTTTATCTTGACCACTCATCTTTTTGCCTCTTAACCATGCCTTTTGATTTTGCCTCTTGAGAATCTTGAGCACATGGTTCAACCAAGATTTAATCTCCACCATTGCTCATTTCTTTTTGCCTCTTAATGTTGACCATCCATTTCTCTTTAAAAGGAGCCCTCTCCTTCTCATTTGGATATACAAGATTTTATATTGTTATGTTGCAGGTTTGGAGAGCAATTTTGGAGAAGAATTTGACCACTTGAGCTTGAACATTGCAACTTCTCTTTTCTCATCTTCTTCTCTCATGCCCCATGGAAATCCATTTAGATTAATCTTGCACTTTCATATTAGATTAGATTCATATTTCCTTTCATAGAATAATCTTGCATAAGCATTTTCTTTCATAGATTAGTTTTTTTTTATGCTTTGTTATCATTTAGAATAGCTTCCATTTTCATTTGCATTCATACTTGATGATCATGGAGACTAGCATTCTTATTTTTCCTCTTTTAATCTCTTGTTTTATGGTGTACTTTCATGGGCACAAACTAGGTCTAAGCTGAGGGGCTTCATCATAAACCCTCGCACTCCATGAATAGAGAGCTATGAGTCACCATTTGAGACCTCATTCTTCAGCAATCTTTGATATAATGACTCATAGAAGTGTGTCAACATTTTAGCACACATATTTGGCACCCAAAATTTTACAACTTAAATCAAAATCAAGGGGAATCCTTTGTCACTTTCTTGCAAAAGTGGAGATGACAATTCTCTCGCTATCCTAGGACCATTCCTAAAAATGAGAAGATTGACATCCTTGTTCTAGAAACTTGGTCCCTGAAATGCAGTATGAAGATAGGAAAATGGTTTTTGATTCCTTTGACACCATGGTTGAAACCACATGTAGGATTGAGGATTTTTTGAGAGAACAAGGAATTTTGACCAAACATGGAAACAACAACAACAATGGTCAAAATAACAAAAACTCTAACAAGGATATAGGAAGGAACTCACATTAGAATAAGAACAAACAAGTGTTGAATGATGGAGTTGTGGAATCCTCTCAACCTAAAGATCAAGTTGTTCTCTACTTGTCTATTTTTTCTCAAGCCATGAAACACAATACATCTCATCAAGAAGAGAGAAAACCAAGATACCAAGATAAGCCTAAGAAATAGAGGTGTTAGTTTTCAAAACTTTATGATTCATATGAGGATGTCTTCAAAACACTCATTACCAACAATCTTGTACATCCTCGGGATCCCTCAAAGCATTATATACCTGATGTTAAGCCACATTGTTGGGATGAGAAAGCCTTCTACAATTTTCATAATGGCATTAGACATGATATTGAAAATTTATGGAAACTCAAACATATCCTCCAAGATCTCATTGAGGGTGGAAAAATTAAGATAGATGGATTGAACACCAATGATGATCATAAGGCATTCAAAGAACCTTTTCCCAAGTATGAGAAGGGGGAAACCTCTAAACCTAAGAATGATAAGACTGAGGTCCATTAGACTTACATAGTTGTAGAGAATGTTGTCAACATGCTTGAAGTTGTAGAGGAAAATATCAACATGATGAGAAATAAAGATCCCTATGGTTATGATCTAGACATGGAATCTCCTCCTATCTTTGATGAAGAACCTATCATGGTGCTAAGGGGTCCTAAATCTAGAATGTCATCCAAAGCTCTCAATGCTATCACACGAAGTCAAGGTCTCATTGTCATTAGAGGACCTAAATCAAGTCAACCCAGTAAACCAAAGCAAGTTGCATCCAAGAATGTCACCTCAAAACCAAAATTCAATCCTAAGTCGAGTTATAATCTTGTCAATCAGTTGCAAAGAACCCCACCTCATATTTCAATCTTTGAGCTCTTAGAGTTGTCTCCAAGACACAAGAAAGTCCTTGAGGATACTTTGCGCACATCAAATGTCCCCAACAATTTAGATGTTGATCAATTCTAGAACATGGTTAACCATATTTATAGCCCTCAATAACTTACCTTTCTGGAGGATGATGATAAAGATTTGAGCCACCCACACAACCTTTCCCTTCATATTGAAGTCATGATCCACGAAACCTATATTAGGCACGTGTTGATAGATGGGGTTACTAGGCTTAATATTTATTCCTTGAGTCTTTTAAGGACATTGGGTTATTCTGAACAAGTCATAGATACCAGAAAGAAGATCACTATCAAATCCTATGATGAGGCAGAAAGAAGTTCCAAGGCATTGGTCATCCTTCCTATTAGGATTGGCCCAGTTGAGAAGGATATTTTATTTCAAATTTTTGATGCTGGTCCCCTTGCGTACAATATTTTATTGGGTAGACCATGGATTCATGATATGAAAGAAGTGTCATCTACCTATCATTAGTGTGTTAAGTTCCCCTGCAATAGAGTAGAGATTTGTATTCCTGGGGATAACACTTTATCTATTAACTCAATTTCAGCATGTACTCATGTTCCCCTCAATAGAGAAACAAAAGACTTCAATGTGACCTTAGCAGAATGCAAAGACAAGTTCAAGTTAGTAGACCTTGGCATGGGGGGGTATCAACTTAACTCCTTTACAAAGCTACTAGTTTAGCCTAGGTCTTATGGAAAGCTTTCACAAGAGATAATACCTTCCTCTTCAACCATGAATTTATTTGGCACATTTGTAGAGTCCTTAGTGCCTATTCAAGATGAGAAAGAAGAGGTGGTTGTTAAAGATTGGATTTATAGAGAAGAGAAATACATGCACAATGATAACTTCCCTCCCTCTCCTAAGGCCTATGGAAGAGGGTATACTTTTGTCAAAAAGATAGGCTAGCTTGGACATGGTCCTCTTAGTCACATATTGGATGCTAGAGCTGAACCTCTTGATTATGCTCTTTTTGGATGCAAGTCTAAGAAGATGGTTGGCCTAGGATTTGTGAATTATAACAAGAACACTTCTCCTATCCTTGATGAGTCAGATAGTGAAGATGAATCAGAATACATACCTAATTTGACAAATCAGCAAGATATGTCTAAAGATTGGGTCCCTTCCACTAATCTCCTTTGGGGATATTCAGATAGTCCAGTCACTCATATGATAGTTGCAACCCTAGAATAAGATGAATCAGATGTATACGATCCTATCAGAGAATGTCAATGAAAGAATATTTTTCATTTGGTGGAGAGAGATGCTACCCTTGATGACATTAGAGCTTCCACATCAAGATGTCCCAAACCTTCATGGTGTAAACATCCCAGTTGGGATTCAGAAATAGATTCACATGAGTATGAATGGGACTCCCTCTCTGATTCTTCCATAGTTGACATGGATGTTGATGTCATCCACACTTATAGTTCTCAACCTGAGGTAGCTGACGAGTCACCTATAGGAATAGAGGGTTTGAACCCACATGTTTCCTTATTGGAAAATTCTTCACTTATTAGAAAAAATATTGATTTGAGTAGCTTAGAAGGATACTTGATAGACTCCGACTCTTCAGTCACCAAAGATGATATCATTCGTATTCACAACCTTGAACTAGTTGTTGACTTACCCCTTGTTCATCCTAACCTCCTTGATTGGTCCCGACACTATCAAGAGCATGAAATCTTAATGTTTCAAAATGATTATGAGATATCTTGTTACTTGAATGCCATCGAACATGTAATCTCTTCCACCAATGAACTGACTACCAATATGATAGAGCCAAACATCAAGTACCTTAGTCACAAAATAAAAAGAAAAGAAATTTTTAAAAATAAGAGTTCTGATGGTGAAAACCACTATGTGGCGGTGTCAGAACCAAAAAAAGTAAAAAGAAATGACATATCCAAGGGTGAAAACCTCTCTGACGTGCTTAAGGATGAGGTACTTGATCGTCTCCCTAGCTAACTTCAAGACAAATCTTTAGTGCTTGTTGAGACAACACCAGTCAATTTTGGTACAGATGAGGCTCCACAAATAGTACACTTGGATTAGTCTTTGTTACCACAAGAAAAAGAATCTTACACTAAGTTCTTACAAAAAAAGAAGATCAATTTTGCATGGAATTTTTCAGATATGCTAGGGTTGGACACTAATCTTATCATACATCACTTGTCCATAGCTCCGGGTGTAAAACTAGTCAAACAAAAATTGAGAAAGATGCATCCTCACATAACTCTTCTAGTCAAAGAAGAATTAGAGACACTCCTTGTTGCAGGATTCACAAGAGCTATTGACTATGCTAAATGGATATCAAACGTTGTACCAATTTAAAAACATGACAAATCCATTTGGATTTGTATAGATTTTAGAGATATCAATAGATAATTCCCAAAGGATGACTTTCCACTTCCCAATATAGACATGATAGTGGACATGACTGTGTATTATGATATTTATTCCTTGATGGATGGTTTTTCTAGATATAATTAGATTAAGCTAGCTCCTTAAGATCAAGAAAAGACTACATTCACTTGTGCATGGGGTACCTATTGTTGGAATGTTATGCCTTTTGGATTAAAAAATGTAGGAGCCACCTATCAACGAGCTATGACAACCATTTTTCATGACATGATGCATAAAAACATGGAAGATTACATGGATGACACCTTGGCCAAGTCTAAGAAAAGAGACACACACTTAGATGATTTATAAGTCATTCTAGATTGCATGGAATAGTTTCAATTAAGGTTAAATCCTAAGAAGTGTGTGTTTGGTTTCACCTCTAGAAAACTATTAGGATGTATCATTTCAGAAAAAGGAATAGAGGTAGACCCTGAAAAGGTCCAAGAAATCATAGATATGCCACCTCCTAAAACATTAGTTAAATGAGGAGTCTTCAAGGACATCTTCAATCCATAAGGAGGTTTATTTCACAATTGGCAGATAGAGCTCAACCTTTTAACAAGAACTTACACAAAGGAGTTAAATGTGTTTGGAATGAGGATTGTCAAAAGAGCATGGATCAAATCAAGAAATACTTGACAAATCCTCCTATTTTGATGCCTCCTATCATAGGAAAACCACTTATTTTATACATTTTAGTGACATAATCTTCCTTGGGGGCATTACTAGCTCAACTTGATGAACATGGGAAAGAAAGATCCATATACTACATTAGTCGTACTCTTTTTTCATATGAGGTTAACTACACCAGCATTGAGAAATCTTGCCTTGCATTTGTGTTTGCTTCCCAAAAGTTGCGACATTACATGCTTGTGCACACAATACACCTCATAGAAAAAATTGATCCACTCAAGTATTTACTCAGTAATGCTGCCCTCATGGGTAGACTTTCTAAATGGATGATGATCCTTTCTAAGTTTGACATAGAGTACATTGACCGTAAAGTAATCAAATGACAAGCCATAGCAGATGAATTGGTTGATTTCCCAATACAAGATAGTGCACCTATTCAAGTTGAATTTTCAGATGGGCACCTCATTTATATGACTGAAAGGGCATGGAAGATGTTCTTTGATGGATCTTTTATGTAAAATAGTTCAGGAGTTGGTGTGTTGTTTGTGTCTCTGATGGGTACATGATTCCTAAGTCTTACAATTTATTGTTCCCATGTACACACAACATTGCTGAGTATGAAGCTTTAAAAAATGGACTTAAGATGGCCATAGAATGGAGAATCATAGAGTTACACATCTATGGGGATTCTTAGCTGATAATCAACCAAGCCAGTGATGAATATCCAACAAAAGATGAGAAATCGGTACCTTATAAGAAAATGGTTGATTCCTTGAAATGATACTTCACATTTGTCACATTCCAGCAAATCCCTAGAGTAGAAACAAAGTATCTAATGCTATGGCTACACTTGCTTCACTCCTTTAGTTAGAGCAACATGAATCCAGATTCTAATTCCTGGTGGAACTATATCAGCCTATTTATGACTCCCAAGAAAGTCATGTTATCTGTACCCTTGTCAGTCGTGAGTCATCTCGTTATGGTGCCATTTACTCATACCTTCATGATGTAATCATTCTGAATGCAAAAACCTTACCAAAATGCCTCTTGACATTCCCTTATCTCTTATGATTTGTATAGGAGGGGTCTAGATGGAACACTTCTTAGATGCTTACAAAAGGAAGAATGTAATCAAGTGCTAGTTGACATTCATGAGGGCATCTATGGGGGACATTCCATGGTCTTGCCATGGCCCAAAGGTTGCTTAGGGAAAGGTACTATTGGCCTATGATGCAAATTAATGTAGTATCTTTTACAAATTCATGTGAAAAGTGTCAAAAACATGGTAACTTGATACATGCTCCAAGCAGGGAGCTCATTCCTTCTATATCTCATTGGCCATTTGAGTGCTAGGCCTTTGATCTTATTGGGAAGATTCATCCCAACTCATGAGGTGGACACAAGTTTATTATCATTGTTATTGATTAATTCACTAAATGGGTAGAAGTTGTCCCACTTTTTGTTACCTTGGGCAAGATAGTCTTGCTATTCATTATGAACCATATCATATGTCAATATGGAGTGCCTTATGAGATTATCACTAACAATGAAGTTCAGTTCAAAAATAAGGACCTTCAGCAAATCTACAAGAAACTCAAGATTAAGCAACATTGGTCCTCCATTTACTTCCCATAAGGAAATGGTCAAGCAGAGGCATCAAACAAAACCATTCTTAAAATCCTACATAGAATAGTTTGTAAGAATGGTAGAGATTGGCATTTACAGATAAATCTAGCCTTGTGGTCTTATAGAACAAGTATTTTTACTCCTACTAAGGCTACTCCTTTCACCCTTACATATGGTATTGAAGCAGTGTTACCTTTAGAGGTTGAGATTCCTTCACTTAGAGTTTCCCTCAAAGGTCTAGTTATAGATGAAGACTATAGTGCCATGAGAATTCAAGAGTTAGAACTTCTAAATGAGAAATGCCAAGCATCATTTGACCATACGAGGGTTTATCAAAAGTGCATGTCCAAAGCCTTAAAAAAAAAGGTTTGCTCTAGAGAATTCCAAGTGGGAGATCTTGTCCTACATGAGAATCCTAAGAATCAACAACATAGAGATCAAAAGGGAAAATTTGAACCTAATTGGCTTGGACCTTACATCATTACGAAATTTTTTAGGATAGGTGCTTATTTATTATCTACTACAGAGGGAGATTAGCTCCCTGATCCTATCAATCTCTTGCACCTAAATAAGTTCTATCCATGATGCCCATTCTTTCTGGGAGCATCCTTTGTACATACTTATTGATCCTGAAAAAAATCCAAAAAATGATATATTGTCAAAAATTCTAAAAATTAGAAAATGTCCTAAAAAAATGATTATCTTAGTGAAAACCTAGCAATAGGCACTTTGATGTATCTCCAAAAAAATATATATTCCAAAAATACAAAAAAATCAAAAAATCAAAAAAAAAAAAAAAAAAAAAGTGCCTTGGTGAAAACTTGGAAACAGGCGCCTTGGTAGGAAAAATATAAAAAAATTATAAAAAGTCCTGAAAAAAAAAATTGCAATAAAATCCAAGTGGTGAAAACTTGGAAACAGGCACTACTTGAGGCCTTTGCACCCTTGTTTCTTAGCACACGTCCTCGACACTTAGCCTTTCTCCATCATGCCTTGTCCTTGTTGCCTTGGTTTGGAATTGGTCTTTGTCTTTGTCTAGGGGGCATAACTATGCTAGCTTTGGTCTCTTGGATGTGTTAGTCTTTAGGACACCTTGCAAACTGTGTTTTTCAACACAACCCCTAACATTGAGTGTTTTTCAACACTTATTAGTTTGGTCTTACCCAGTTTTATCATGTGATCTTACCTGCTTGCAAGCATTTGATACTTATCCTCAGAACTCAGTATCAGTTAACACACTTAAATTTTTAAAACACAACACTTAATGCTTGAGCTATGTCATGATGTTTTCTTTGTTTGTTGACTGTTATTGATTTTCATTGAGTGTCCTTCTCTACTAAGTCTCTCCAGGATGCATAGCTAGAGGACTTGGGGCATGGGGCATGTTTTTATTTGCTTTCTTCTTGTGGGTGCGGTCTTGAAGTTCTAGAGTGTCTCTTGGTGTTCCCTTGAACCACTTAGGAGATTTGAGGTATTATCCTTGACTATTTTTTTTGCACAACCATTCTTTTGGTCATCCTCACATCTTTTCCTTAATGCGAGCGTGGTTTTTCTACATTAAATTGGGTAAGATAACATCGAAGTCATCTTGAACTTTATGTCTTTGATGCTTATGTTAGAATCTTTCCACATTCCACTCCAATATAAATCACATTCATATCTTCATAGTTGCACTTGTGACTAGTGATGATTATGTGATTTTTTGATGTCCGTTAATAATGGCCCAATGACGAGAATAAGTTCCTTAACATTCTCTAGTCAATGATTAACATAAAATACTATGTTACAGTTGCTCTATTGCAAGTACAAATTTGCATTGTCATGTAGCTTGGATTGTTAGACTTCATGTTAATTTGCATTTTTAGGCTGCATTATGAGGTTTAGAGGGTTTTCCTTCATCTTTCTTGTGGACTTTTAATCAACTGTGGTCACATTTTGATCTTCATTTTTTTATCTTCTTTCATGATCTCAATCGAAATTTCCTATCTTAAACAGTTGATTGATTTAAGGCATTCTCTTTCTTGATGCAAATCCCCTCTCTTCTCTCCATTTATTTTCACCTCTTCCAAACTTCTCTCTTCCATTCTCTTTCACCCCACTTCTTTTCTTCTATTTGAACCTTGGCGCATAATCTTTCTTTCTTATATACCTTGGTTTTGTGATCCTCATATCTTTCATCTTACATCAAGAACCTTATTTTTAGTTCGATTTGATCAAATTTATCAATTTTTTGTTTCTCCTCTATCTCATTTTGATTTCGATCATGAGGGGGTAGTACCTATCAAACTTCAATCCTTGATTCAGCTTTATGAAACCTATCAATTAAATCTTTCTTGAAACTTGACAATTACCTATTTACAAGGGTGTTGGCCTTATCTTTTTCAATCATCTTATCTTTTTCCTAATGTATTCCCATTTATCGATCACACATCCAGGTTGTTTTGTGATCCTAAATTGATCTCACATTTCAACTTCATTCTTTGACTACATGCGTTCCTGTGAAGATCACACATTAGTCAAAGAGGGGCAAATGTATGCACCCTAAAATGGTCTCCTAGACTTTGGGCCCCCATTCTTCAATTTATCAAATGATGGAACCAATTTATCAATTTCCCGAATCAATGCTTTGCAATATTTTCAATTCAAATCAATTTCATTGATCAAATTGTAATTAGTTCAATTATTCTAATATTTTCCTAAAGTCTTTATTCTAAGTCTCATTTTAAATAAAAGAACAAATCCCTTTTAAATAAATAAAAAAATGTTTTAATTAAATAATAGAAACCACTTTGCTAAAAATAATAAAATAAAAATAAAAATAAAAATAAAAATAAAAAGAAAAGTGCACTTTCCAAAGAGATTGAATCTTTTGACTCTTTGAAAAAGGTTTATGCCTCTTTATCTCAACCACTCATCTTTTTGCCTCTTAACCATGCCTTTTGATTTTACCACTTGAGAATCTTGAGCACATGGATCAACCAAGAGTTAATCTCCACCATTGCTCATTTCTTTTTGCCTCTTAATCTTGACCATCCATTTCTCTTTAAAAGGAGCCCTCTCCTTCTCATTTGGATATATAGGATTTTATATTGTTATCTTATAGGTTTGGAGAGCGATTTTGGAGAAGAAGTTGAGCACTTGAGTCTTAACATTGCAACTTCTCTTTTCTTATCTTCTTCTCTGATGCCCATGGCAATCCATTTAGATAAATCTGGTACTTGCATATTAGATTCAATTCATATTTCCTTTCATAGAATAATCTTGCATAAGCATTTTCTTTCATAGATTAGTTTTCTTTTATGCATTGTTATCATTTAGAATAGCTTCCATTTTCATTTACATGCATACTTGATGATCATGGACACTAGCATTCTTTCTTTTGTTAAAATAACTGAGAGGGGGGTGAATTAGTTATCTATAGTCCCAATACAAAATGTATATCCAAAAATAAATTACTTAAACTTTTGTAGCTCAGTAACATAATATACTAATCTGTTTGTGCTTTTACTGATTACTAGTTAATCAACTTAGTATATTCACTGATCAAATCAAATATGCAACATGTAAAGTATGATAACAAACAATCATCATAGTAAACACATAACACAAAATATTTAATGTGGAAACCCTGTAAAGGGGAAAACCACCTGGGACTGGCAACCCAAAATATTGTTCACTCTTCTAAAGTGAGTTTGGTGAAGACCCAACCCTATTAAAGGTTACAAAACACACTGTAAGGTTTGAACTAGTTAGAAGATTTAAGACCAATCATTATCATCCAACCAACATTCACTATGGGGCTGACAAGATAAAAAAATGTACATTTTATGAATGACATTACAAGACTTTCTAGTCCACTTTGTTAAGAGATTTATCTGTTTACAATGGTTAAAATGTAACAACAGGTGATCTAATTACAATAAAACTTCTATTGTAGATGTTTAGGTCTATATTATGCTCATTCAAATCCTCTAATCAATATATCAATTTCATTCCAACAATATTCAGTAACTTACTATCTCTCGGTTATAGGTTTCTGATGTCTATAATCTATGCAGTTCAGTTCTCCTTAACCAATCTGATCAGGCATGCATGAAGCTTATTCATGTTGGAAACTACAATTGAAGGAATTTTTGTATTGTTATTGATGTCAAACCTAACTGGTAAGACTATTTATACTTAGGAAATTACTATATCTAGTTGATTGTTGTGAAAGGGAGAAAGCAAGGTTGGTAACAATAGAACCTAAGGAAAGGTTGAGTTATCTTGATACTTCAATGAGTACTTGATTATGTTGTACAATGATTAGACAATGTATTTTTTTTATCTTAGTAAGAATGAAGACTAAATTGGTAGGCTTAATCGAGCAAAAGTGAAGAAATCTAGTTTTAGCGGAGTGATGTTAGTGTCGACCGAGTTAGTATATGCTGAGTAATTTCAGTGTTGACCGAACATCAATTAATTGCTGAGAAAGACAGTGTTAGCTGAGGAAACACTTTTTAGTATTGACCGAGCTTTCTAATGAAGACTGAGAAGTTGAACATAGTATTGACCGAGTGTTAGTATTTTACATTTGAGGAAGAATTTAGATTTTCAGTCGACATCGTTGAATTCTTGGATTATGTAAAACATGTTGACTTTAATTATTGATTGTATGAAATCATTGAATGCACTATAACATGTTTTATTGTAAATCTTTAAGAGATTTGAGATGTTTCTATAAAAGAAGATGAAGATCATAAAGTGGGGTATATTCAATGAATCTAACCTAACCCTAAAATCTACGAAGGATATTAAGCAGAAAAAGATGTATTGACCTAATTGAGGAAGTATTAAGGAAACCTAAGCATGAGATTGAATAAGAAGAGAAGGGAAATCAGAAGGTGGTGCTGGAAGTGTTGTTGATGTTATTGAATGTATAAGTAGAGAAGGCTATAGTGTTGTGATTGCTTGAAGGAGAGTTTTGAGTAGATCAATGATGGTGATGATAAAGGTTCATAGTCAATAAGCCAACATATGTGTATGGAATTGGATCTGATATTTGCAAAGTGAGTTGTATGTTTTTCAGATCAATATTACTGCTACTTTCTAACCATTGTATTAGTCAAAATCCTTTTAATAGAGGTTGACCTAGCACTCATATGTATAAATATTTTGAACAAGGTTTCATTCTAATGGAGTGTATGTAAGTCCTATAACAAGGTGCACTTTTAATAGAGTGGTTGAAATCCTTTAACTGGGTCACACCTGATAGTGTGTTTGTAACCTTTGACAAGGTTGGATTTTCACTGAGCTCACTTTAGAAGAGTGAAAATAATAGTAACATGTTACAAAGTGGTTTTTCCCAAATCAGGTTTCCACTATAAATCCTAATGTCAATGCTTGTGTGAATGTTTTGGTTTGAACATTTATGTGTTTTACAAGTTAGATATAGTTGGGTAGTGGACTGCAATGTTATATGTTTCTATTATGCAATCAGTAATGACCGAGTAGCTATTGGTTGTTAGATCTAATTTGTTGAAGAGTTTTAAAGTTTGTTTTTATACATCTAGACCTAAGAACAACTAATTCAACCCCCCTCTCTATTATTCTAAATCATATTAACAATTGGTATCAGAGCTATTGGTGCTTATAGAAAACAAGTTTGAAGGTACTTGAAGCAAATGATCAGGATGTATAAGAATGAGGTGCCAAAGCTGAATAAGTAGAACTTCCTTGCATGGAAAATCTTGATGAAGCTGCATCTAGCTGGTATTGGTGACTCTGCAAAATAATATGTTGAGAATGAGTATGTCTCACCTGTCACACCTTTGACTATCAAGGAAATCAGAGCTAAGCAAGAACACAATTGGGCAATGTTGGAAATTGCATCTTCCTTAAGCTATCTGAAATTTGAGGACATCAAGGATTGTACAAGTGCTAAAGAAATGTGGGACACTCTTGCAAACATCTATGATGGTGACATAAATGTACTAAAATCCAAAGTTGAGAGCCTTAGAAGTAAATTTGATGAAATAAGAATGCAAGAAGGTGAGAATATTGCACAATATTGTGTTAGAATAAAAGTTGTGAATGCTATTAGAGGAGAAAATGGAACTATTGATAATGAAACTATAATTGGAAAAATATTGAGAACTTTGCATCCTATGTATGCTATCAAAATTTTAGCTATTCAAAAATCTAGGTGTAACCCTACAAATGTACTTACTTTGAAAAGTTTGGTTGGCAAGCTTATTGCTTTTGGACTTTCTAACTATGATAACTTCATTGTTGGCAATGTTGAATCTGCTTTTAAGTCACAAATGGTTCTGAATAAGTCAAAGAAGGAAAAAGAAAGATGCATTAATGAAAGTGAAAGTGAAAGTGACAGTGACACATTTGATGAAGAACTTGAGAATTTAGAAGCCCTTATGACTAGAAGACTCAGAAGGGGAAAAGGAAAATACAAAGGTAAACTCCCTATTATATGTTTTTCATGTAATAAAGTTGGTCATATAGATGCAAGGTGTCCTAACATGAATGATAAGAATGAAGAAAGAAATAGCAAGCACAAAGACAAAAGAGATGACAAAAGCCATTGAAGGTACAAAGACTACAAAGGAAAAGGTAAGAAATCTTGTTACATTGCTGAAGAAGAGATTGACACTGGTAGTGATGATTTTGAAATTGAGGTAGTCTATGTTGCAATGAAAGATGAGTCTGATGAGGATGATAAAAGTACATTGATCTCCTATGTGAACAAGAATGATAAATTGATTATTGACAGTGGCTATTCACATCACATGACTGGTGACAAGAGTAAGTTTGATACCTTACAACATTATAAAGGTAAAAGTGTGAAATTTGGAAATGATGCACCATGTCCTATTAGAGGAAAAGCATTGATTAAGATGACTGATGAGATCACTTGTGAAAATGCATATTAGGTTGAGGGTCTTAACTATAATCTGTTGAGTGTTGTACAACTTAATAGCATTGGTTGCTGAGTGGAATTTCATCACAAGAAGGCTAAAATATTTGATGCTACTGGTGAACTGATCGAAAGTGGATAATAGACTAGAGGTAATTTTTTCTATCTTGACCTATTTGAGGAAACATGTATGATTGCACAACTTGATGATATTTGGTTATGGAATAAGCAGCTATGTCATGTTAACTTTGATAATCTGGTAGAAATTAGTAAAAAGAAGAAAGTAAGAGGTCTACCTAGATTGAAGAAACTTGAGAATGTAATGTGCAAGGAATGTTAGTTAGGAAAGATGACAAAGTCAAGTTTGAAGAGAAAAACCTTTACTTCTAAGAATACTTTGGATTTGGTTCATACTAACCTTTGTGGACCTATGGGTGTACAAAGCTATTGTGGTGCTAGATATTTTATTCTATTTATTGATGATCATACCAAGATGATGCATGCAATATTTTTAAAAGAAAAATCTGATGCTTTTCAATTCTTTAAGTGATATTTGACTAAGGTTGAAAAGGAGACAGGAAGAAACCTGAAGTGTTTGAGATCTGACCGAGGTGGAGAATTTATATCCAATGAATTCAATCTATTTTGCAATGATAGAGGGATCAAAAGACAAATGTCTACACCAAGAACTCCTCCACATAATGGCATAGTAGAAAGAAGGAACAGATCTATCTAGGATTGTGCAAGGACATTGATGATTGAAAAGAATGTTGCACAAAAATATTGGAAAGAAGCTGTAAGTAGAGCTATTTATACTCTTAATCGAGTACAGATCAAGAACGGTACAAATCTGACACCTTATGAGTTATGGTATGGGTATGCACCGAATGTAAAATATTTTAGAATTTTTGGAAGTAAGTGCTACATACTAAAGGAAAATAGGAATGGAAAGTTTGATGCTAAAAGTGATGAAGGTATATTCCTAGGGTATTCTACAAAAAGTAAAGCTTATAAGTGTTTGAACTCTAACACTAACAAAATTGTGGAAAGTGTGAATGTCAAAGTTGATGAGTATGTAGAAAGAAATGAAGCTGATAGTAAAAGAGAACTAGAAGATTATAGATCTTTTGTATATATAGAGGAAAGAGAGGCAAGTGACAGACTTGCACCTGATGCTGAGTCTTGGGTAAGCAATGTCAAGCATCAGGAAAATAATGCTGAGAGAGAATAAGAATGTGCCGAGTGATAGGATGAAGCTACCGAGTATAAGGAAGAGGTTTTCAAGAATTTAGAAGATGAATTTGACAATCTTATTAGGGAAACTAAAGAATTAGAGGAAAGGAGAGAAGAACCTATTTTGGCAAAATATGTAAGGAGACATCACAAGCTTGAACAGATAATTGGAGACAAAGATACTGGAATTCTGACCAGAAGCAAGACAAAGGATCTAACATGTTTACTATGTGAATTCGAGCCTAAGACAACAAAGGAGGCATTAGAAAATGAAGACTAGATATGAGAAATGAATGAAGAAATAGACCAAATAGAGAAGAATGACACCTAGACTCTGGTGCCAAGACTTGAAAATAAAAATGTCATTGGAACAAAGTGGGTGTTCAGGAATAAGTTGAATGAACATGGTCAAATCACAAGAAACAGAGCTAGGTTGGTATGAAAAGGCTACACACAAGAAGAAGGAATAGATTATGGGGAGACATTTTCCCCTGTAGCTAGACTGGAAGGAGTAAGGACTCTACTTGCATATGCTGCTTACAAAGATTTCAAAGTATATCAAATGGATGTTAAGTCTGCATTTTTAAATGATATATTAGAAGAAGTGTACATTGATCAGCCAGAAGGATTTGTTGATCCAAACAAAAGACACATGGTTTTCAAATTGAATAAAGCACTATATGGATTAAAGAAAGCTCCTAGAGCATGGTATGAGAGATTTCATAACTACTTGATATAGATCAAATTCTCAAGGACAAATGATACAAGAAATCTATATATGAAAGATGAAGAAGGTAAAGGAATCTTGTTGGCTAAATTTTTTGTTGATGACATTATTTTTGGTGGACAAGATGCCTTGTGTAAGAAATTTTCAAATGAAATGCAAACTAAATTTGAAATGAGTATGTTTGGTGAGATCAAAGTTTTTGTTGGTTTACAAGTATATCAGATGGAAAAAGGAATTTTCATTACACAGTCTAAATATGTTCATGAGATACGAAAAACTTTTGGAATGGAAGATTCTAGGCCAGTGAGTACTCCTATGGCTACTGGAAAAAACTTGTCTAAAAATGATGATGCTGCAGAAGTAAACCAGACTTTGTACAGATATATGATTGGAAAACTACTATATGTTGTACATAGTAGACCAGACATTGCACTAGCTATTGGGATTGTGGAAATATTCTCTACCAATCCTAAGGAAACACACATGATGGCTGTCAAGAGAATAATGAGATATTTGAAAGGAATTGTTGATTATGGGTTGTATTACAAGAAGCATGAAAAGTTTGAACTGAGAGTATACACATATGCTAATTGGGTAGGAAATGTGGATGATAGAAAGAGTACTAGTGGTGGAGCTTTCTTTCTTGGAAAGAGATTAGTTTCCTGGACAAGCAAGAAACAAAATTGCATTTCCCAATCTACTATTGAATTTGAGTATGTGGCTACTGCAGTGAACTATTCAAATCTAGTATGGATAAAGAAATTATTGGTAGGAATGAAATAAGAAATCACTAAACTAGTTGTTATCTTCTATGATAACACAAGTGCTATCAACATTTCTAAAAATCTTGTAATTCATACAAAGACCAAACATATTGCAATCAAGTATCATTACTTGAGAGAACTGGTACAAGATAAAGAGGTCCGAATGGAATATGTGAATACAAAGGAACAACTAGCAAACATATTCACTAAAGCTTTACCTAAATAATCTCATGAATATCTAAGAAGTCAATTAGGGGTCCTTCCCCTATCTAAGGCTACCTAGTCAAGCTAGGAGCACTGCATCAAATATGCTATAACAAAATATTTGACAGATTGATGTAGAAAAAGGTCACACTTTAGGATTGGCCTAGAGTTGTGAAAAGTATGGCAAAGACAAGAAACAGTCATAAGAAAAGATGACAGAGGGAGAAGTACTATACTAAACTGAAAAAGGTGATATCTACATCTACAGGATATATATATATATATATATATATATATATATATATATATATATATATATATATATATATATATATATATATATATATATATATATATATATATGTTGTTGTTGCTGCTTTGGCATTTTTTTCAAAGAGGGAGATGAACTGAGATGAATGGAAGATGAATTGAGATGATAATAACACATGAAAAAGATGAAAGATCATGAAAGAGGGATAATTTTTGGATGGTTACAAAAGTGAGGCTAATTGATTTTGAATCAGAATGACGCTAAGGATATTATAAATATTTTTGATGGACATATAAGTTTTGGATTGGTTGGTAATCCATGTGTTATTCATATGGTGTTGCCATCAATGCCAAAGAGGGAGATTGTTGGAAACTGCAATTGGAGCAATTGTTGTATTGTCATTGATGTCAAACCTTAATTGGTAAGACTATTGCTACTTAGGAAACTACAATATCTACTTGATTGTTATGAAAGGGGGAAAGCAAGGTTAGTAACAATAGCACCTAAGGAAAGGTTGAGTTATCTTGATACTTCAATGAGTACTTGATTATGTTGCACAATGATGAGACAATGTATTGTTTATCTTAGTAAGAATGAAGACTAAAATGGTAGGCTTAACCAAGAAAAAGTGAAGAAATCTAGTTTAAGCTGAGTGATGTTAGTGTCAACCGAGTTAGTATATGTCAAGTAATTTTAGTGTTGACTGAACACCAGTTAATTGCCGAGCAAGACAGTGTTAGCCAAGGAAACATTTTTTAGTATTGACCGAGCTTTTTAATGAAGATTGAAAATTTGAACACAATATTGATTGAGCATCAGTATTTTACATTTGAGGAAGAATTCATATTTTCAGCTGGCATCATTGAATTCTTGGATTATGTAAAATGTGTTGACTTTATTTATTGATTGCATGAAAGCATTGAATGCACTATAAAACTTTTTATTGTAAATCTTTAAGATATTTGGGATGTTTCTAGAAAAGAAGATGAAGAACATAAAGTGGGGTATATTCAATGAATCTGACCTAACCCTAAGATCTACGAAGGAGATTAAGCAGAAAAAGATGTATTGACCTAATTGAGGAAGTATTAAGGAAACCTAAGCATTAGATTGAATAAATAGAGAAGGGAAATTAGAAGGTGATGCTAGAAGTGTTGTTGATGTTATTGACTGTATAAGCAGAGAAGGCTAAAGTGTTGTGATTGCTTGAAGGAGAGTTCCAAGAAAATTAGTGATGGTGATGGTAAATGTTCATAGTCAATAAGCCAACATATGTGTATGGAATTGGATCTGATATTTGCAAAGTGAGTTGTATGTTTTTCAGATCAATGTTACTACTACTTTCTAACCATTGTATCAGTCAAAATCCTTTTAACAGAGGTTGACCTAATAGTCATATGTATAAATCCTTTGAACAAGGTTGCATTCTAATGGGGTTTATGTAAGTCTTATAATAAGGTGCACTTTTAATAGAGTGGTTGAAATCCTTTAACTGGGTCACACCTAACAGTGTGTTTTTAACCTTTGAAAGGGTTGGCTTTTCACCAAGCTCACTTTAGAAGAGTGAAAATAATAGTAACATGTTACAAAGTGGTTTTTCCCAAATCAGATTTCCACTATAAATCCTAGTGTCAATGCTTGTGTGAATGTTTTGGTTTGAACATTTCTATGTTTTACAAGTTAGATACAACTGGATAGTGGACTGCAATGTTATATGTTTCTATTATGCAATCAGTAATGATCGAGTAGCTATTGGTTGTTAGATCTGATTTGTTGAAGAGTTTTAAAGTTTTTTTTTATACACATCTAGACTTGAGAACAACTAATTCACCCCCGCTCTCTATTGTTCTAAATCATATTAATAGTTCATGCAATATCTCTCTAGTTTTCCTTCTTCCGGCATAAGTTTCATTTTGAAACTCTAGTCTCTTAAATAGACAAGTAAACCATTTTAATTTCATCCATTAGATTTTGCTGCTTAATCTCCTTTGTTGATTTTTCTACTTAAACATTCCTCGGCTGATATGTTTCAATTCCATCCTTTAGATCTTCTTTGAATTATGTTAGCTGTTGATCTCTGTAACAAACTTTATCTCTAACACTAACATCAAGGTACTTTCTAGCTCATCAACTTCCATTAGCTAAATTGATCATTTGGTTCCTTTCTTCATGCTCAGTTAACAAATAAATACATTGGTGAACACAAACTTGGTTTTATACTATGCTCGGTATACACTACACTACTTAGTGTATACTAAAATGCTTCTTTAACCAACCACATTGCCTTGTGCATTTTTGCTCTTTTCTTCATCATAGATGAATGCAACATAATCAAGTCAATAACATAAGGTCATAGAATCATCCATAATTAACCCAATGTATTCCTTATCCTTATCTATTATCTCCATCTTCCTCATGTAGATATATCTATTCTTCATTTCTTTTTCTTCTTTCTACAGATGTTTGGGTATAGTAACTTACAAGATAAATACTGTCAAAACTTAGTTGACATCAATGAAAACATATTACTAATTTAATCATCTTACATATCTAATCAATAAATCAATGATCTCGAATCATAGATCTTCAAGTCATAAAATTTATTTGAATCAGTTGTAGTTCATCATCTTTTTCTCTTTGAATCTCTCATTTTATGGTGTACTTGCATGGCCACAAACTAGGTCTAAGTTGAGGGCCTTCATCATAAACCCTTGCACCCCATGAATAGAGAGCTATGAGTCACCATTTGAGACCTCATTCTTGAGCAATCTTAGATATAATGACTCATAGAAGTGTGTCAAAATTTTAGCACACAGTATCCACTGGCTTGTAATCATCCATCTTGAATTTGTTGTTTCTATAGATGTTTGGGTATAGTAACTTACAAGATAAATACTATCAAAACTTAGTTGACATCAATGACAACATATTATTGATTTAATCATACTACACATCTAATCAACAACTCAGTGATCTCAAATCATAGATCTTCAAGTCATACAGTTTATTCAAATCACTTGTAGTTCATCAATCTCTCCCTTTGGCATTGATGGCAACACAAGAAATATGAAATATCCCATACACATACCAAACATGTATTCTACAAATCTATAAACAAATTCTATCCCTAGCTTAATATGTTTAATCACTACATTACATAATAGCATTTGCAAGTTCAGACTATCTTCTGTAGATATGATCTTTTCAGCTCCTTATGTTCTCTATGTTCTTAGTAACAAATATTCAATGCTCTCTTTTTCAGTTCATGATCTCAGTCCATCAGATTTCTCTTCCTATGACATGTATTTCATTGAATATTATCTCCCTTTGACAACAATGCAAAAAAAAAATATATATATCTCTTTAGTAGCTAATTGACTCACTGTTGTTTGGTGCATTCACTGTATCTCTATATACTGATGTGCAAATCTGTTCTAGTTCTTCAACCTTTCACAACCTTAGAAGAGTCCAAAGATTGAACTATGCTACATCAACATGAATGATCTTCTGATAAGATTAGGCTAATGCAACCTCCAAATCACATTAGTGACTGATAGACAAGGGATGAACCCCAAGTCTAGTCCTCAAATATTCAAAAGTTTCCTTCAGTAGAGGCTTTGTGAAAATATTAGCAAGTTGTTCTTTTGATGTAACAAATTCCAATCTAACTTGCTTCTCCTATAATTGTTCTCTTAAGTAGTGATACTTAATAGATATATGCTTTGTCTTTGAGTGCATCACTGGATTATTTGAAATATTAATGGCACTAGTGTTGTCACAATATATAATCACCAGATTAGTGATTACATCATTCATACCTTCCAACACTTGCTTGATATATGCAATATTTGAATAGTTTGTAGAAGCAGCAACATACTCCGCTTCTACGGTTGATTGAGAAATATAAGGTTGTTTCTTACTTTTCCATGTAACAAGTCTTTCACCAAAGAAAAATTCTCCTCCGGTGGTACTCTTCCTATCATCTATATTTCTAGCCCAGTCTGCATTGGTGTAGACTTTGAGTTCAAACTTACCTTCCTCTAGATACCATAGACCATATTCCTTTCTTTTCTTTAGGTATCATTAGTTCCATCTTCTTTAGTTAGTTTACATCTAGTAGCCATCAGTGTTCCAATAGGTTTAGCATCTTCCATGCCAAATGTCTTCAATACTTCCTTTATGTACTTAGATTATGTAATGAATATTCCATCATTCTGCCGAATCACTTGTAAGCCTAGAAAGAACTTAATCTCTCCAAACATAGACATTTCATATTCACTTTACATTTCATCAACAAATGATTTACAGATGTGATCTTGTCCTCCAAATATTATGTCATCCAAAAAATTTCAGTAATCAAGATAGTATGATCAAAATTTCCTTTCATGTACAGATTTCTATTTTCACTAGTTCTAACAAAACCAATACTCAGCAAATAGTTATGCAGTCTTTCATACTAAGCTCTCGGTGCTTGCTTTAAACCATATAAAGCTTTGTGTAATCTACATACCATATCTTTCTTGTCTGGATCAATGAACCCTTCAAGTTGTTCTATGTAGACTTCTTCTTCAAGTATCCCATTCAGAAAAGAAGATTTAACATCCATTTGGTAAACTTTGAACTTTTTGTGTACATCATATGCAAGTAACATTTTGACTCCTAATCTAGAAACAGGTGCAAAGGTTTCACCATAATCTATTCCTTCCTCTTGTGCATATCCCTTTCATACTAATCTCTCTTTGTTCCTTGTTATCTCTCTATTCTCATTAAGCTTGTTTCTGAATATCCACTTAGTACCGATAACATTCTTATCCTTAGGTCTAGGTACTAAAGTCCATGTCTTTTTCTTCTCTATCTGTTCTATTTCCTCTTTCATTGCATTTACCCATTCATCATTTTCTAATGCAACCTTTACATTCTTTGGTTCATATTCACAAACTAAACATGTACCTTGTCTCATTTTAATCCTTCTCATCATGCCATCTTGTCTGTATCCAATGATTTATGTCTTAGGATGATGTTTCCTGATAAATTGATGAAGGGTGCTTCCCTTAATACCACAAACACATAACAAAAATAGAGAAACAACAACAATAATATGCAAGAACAGAAAATTGGCTTCTTATTATCTCCACAAATGTGGAACTACAAACTTTCAGAATTACAATATGCAAAGCCACATGGGCATTCCCTTACAATATTCTGTAGGACAAAGTCTCGAATCAATACCCAGATCTACTACCCCGAACTGCCCTAGACAACACTACGGGCCTTCTTTATATAGGCAATTTCCACCGCCCGAGAAGGTTCTAGAAATTTAGCCCTTAGGGCCGACCAAACTTTGAATTATTTTATTTTACAATTTATTACATCAAAGTCAGCTCAAAATGAGTTTTGAAACCCAAACAGAAATTTTGAAGAAAAATTATTTTTCGCCATTTCAGGTGACCCAACTTCTGAAGACCATAAGTCATCACCCGTTGACCTGATTGGCTATTATAACCCCATTCTAGAAATGCCATGAAGCACTCTATAGGCTTGACCTATGCAAAGCACCCATCACCCAAATTTTCAACCTCATCTGGGGCCTCTAAAGCCTTCAAAACTGAGTTTGAAGTTTCTGTACCCTGCTGCCAATACCGAAAATCTTCAATATCTTCAAAACTAGACCTGATCTAGCCATGAAACTTTGCTGGCAGGCTGATATGACTGAGATGAACCTCCACATGTAAAATTAGAACATTCCGAGATTGTAAGACCAACTTACTAAAAATAGGAAGTTTCCATAAATAGTAACTCTGTACAAGATAGCCCTTATTGAATACAAAAACATAAATATTTTTGGGTGATGCAAGATTGCTCTCACACCCAGGATGCTCCTGCATCAGATACCTGGGGTAATTTGAGAAGTGACCTTGTCATGACTTAGGTGTGCAGAGGAAAACCAAGATTGTTAACCCCCTCCTTTGTTAGCCATGATGAATGTTCAATAGGTCATCCTTTCCATTTGACCAAATACTCTTCATATGTCCTGTTCCTTGTGCTTTTGCCAACACGACTGTCTAGTATGTCTTCAATCTCCTTGATATCTGAACTGGTTGCTGGAATACTCCACTATGCTGCTACAACCTCATCTTCAAAACCTCCTTCATGATACTCTATCAAATCTAAAATGTTAAACACTGGTGAAATATTTAGCTCACTAGGAAATTCTACCTCATATGCATTTCCTGAATCATGCTTCTTCAATATCTTACATGGTCCAAACTTCCTCATTTTCAACTTGTTATATGTACCAACCGGAAATCGCTCCTTCCGCAAATGAACCATGACTTCATCGCCAACCTGAAATTCCTTATGCCTCCTTTTCTCATCTGCCTTAGCCTTATACTGCGCATTCATCTTGGTAATATGCTTCCTCACCTCCTCATGGATGTTCTTCAAGTGTTCTGCAAAATCCTCAGCTTCAGTACTACTTATTTCTCCTTTATCTATCTTTCTCAATTCAGATGCATTTCTTGGACTACTTCCATATACAATCTGGAATGGTGATTTACCAGTGCTCCTATTGATAGAATTATTGTATGCAAATTCTGCTTGTGGTAAAATCAAATCCCATCCTATTGGCTTATCTCCAACCAAACATCTCAGCAGATTTCCCAAACTTCTATTCACCACCTCTGTCTGTCCATCAGTCTGTGGATGATGTGATGAATTGAACTTCAAATCTATCTTCAACTTCTTCCACAACGTCCGCCAAAAATATCTAGCAAACTTAGTATCTCGATCTGAA
Organism: Chamaecyparis obtusa; assembly: GCA_027943335.1. Lineage (NCBI taxonomy): Eukaryota > Viridiplantae > Streptophyta > Pinopsida > Cupressales > Cupressaceae > Chamaecyparis > Chamaecyparis obtusa. The sequence goes on along the minus strand of BSBK01000520.1, from coordinate 681,564 downwards.
ACTATGGTCTTTGGAAAACCATGTAGTCTCACTAGTTCTCTAAAAAACAATTCTGCTACATGGACAACATCATTAGTCTTCTTGTAGGGAATGAAATGTGTCATCTTTAAAAATTTGTCAACCACCACAAAAATTGAATCATGTCCCCGCCGTGTCCTTGGTAAACCAAGAATAAAGTCCATACTGATATCCTCCCAAGGCTTCTCTGGTATAGGCAATGGCTGATACAACCCTGTATTCTGCTTCACTCCTTTCACCATCTGACATACTTTGCAACTCTGTACAAACTTCTTCACATCTTGCTGCAATTGTGGCCAATAATAATTTTCACTAACCAAAGCAAGGGTTTTATCATGACCAAAATATCTCACCAATCCTCCACTATGCTTCTCCTTGATGAGATTCTCCCTCATAGAACTTCGTGGAATGCACAACTGACTCCCTCTGAATAGCATATCATCCTGGATGAGGAAATCCAACCATTTCGTCCTGTCTAGAGTAACAAGTTCTGTACAAGCTTTTCAAGCTTCACCAAAATCAGGATCCTCTGGATACAAATTCTTGAGTTCCTTGAACCCAAGCATCTCAATCTGTATCTCTATCAGCAGTAGTTGCCTTCTACTAAGAGCATCTGCAACCCTGTTAGACTTTCCACTTCTATGTTTCAAAATAAATGTATAACTCTGCAAAAACTCAACCCATTTCAAATGCCTCTGATTCAACTTTCCTTGACTATTCAAATATTGCAAAGCTTGATGATCAGTATACAAAACAAACTCCTTAGGAAGCAGATAATGTCTCCACTTCTTTAATGCTTGAACTATAGCATAAAATTCCTGATCATAGACATAATATTTTCTCTTGGCATCATTTAACTTCTCACTGAAATAAGCAACAGGTTTACCTTCTTGGCTCATAACAGCTCCTATTGCAGTACCACTAGCATCACAATCTACTTGAAACACCTTATTAAAATTTGGAAGTGCTAAAATAGGTTGTTCTGTAACTTTTTGTTTCAACAATTGAAAACTCTTTTCTGCCCCATTAGTCCACTTAAACTTTTTTCTATCCCCTCTCATTGTTTTAGTCAAGGGTCCACAAATCCTGCTAAAATTTTTGATAAACTTTCTGTAAAAGCTAGGCAAACCATGAAAAGTTCTTACCTCAGTAGCACTCCTTGGAGTAGGCCATTCAAGGATAGCCTGTACCTTCTCTGGGTCCATTTTTAGACCTTCTGCTGAAACTACAAATCCCAAATACACTAACTCTTTCTTCACAAAATTGCACTTCTTCAAATTAATCAATAATTTCTCATCTCTCAATTTCTCAAACACCATAAAAATACGTAACATATGTTCCTCTAATGTCTTGCTAAAAATAAAAATATCATCTAGGTAAACAATGACAAACTTACCCAAATTTTTTTTCAGAACCTCATTCATGAGCTGCATGAAAGTGCTCGGTGCATTGGTTAGCCCAAAAGGCATGACTAACCACTCATACAGTCCTTCCTTTGTCTTGAAGGTAGTCTTCCATTCATCTCCTTCTCTGATCCGAATCTGGTGATATCCATTCTTTAGATCTATCTTTGAGAAATACACAGCTCCACTCAAATAATCCATAATATCATCCATTCGTGGCAATGGAAACCTATACTTGATTGTGATGTTGTTTATTGCTCTAGAATCTATACACATCCTCCACTCTCCATTCTTCTTTGGTGCTAATACCGCTGGTATAGCACAGGGACTCATACTCTCTCGAATCAACCCCTTCTACAATAACTCGTGTACTTGTCTGTTCAACTCTTCACTTTTTGCTGGTGTCATTCTGTGTGCTATCTTGTTTGGCAAACTGGCTCCTGGAATCAAATCCATCTGATGAATGATCTTCCTTACTGGTGGTAATCCATCAGGTACATTATCAGATACAATATCCTAAAACTCATTCAACAAATCTACAACCTCTACAGGTACATCCTCTACTTCTTTACCAACTTTTGGAATTAAAGAAAAACACACATGCTCATGCCTCATACCATCTAGAAATTTTCTTCCATCAAAAAATGTTATTCTTGCATTACCACATACTTTTTCTTCAGTCTCCTTCAATGGATTTTGCTTATGTCGCACTCCATCCTTTGTCAGGGAATAGGTATTCACACAACTATCGTGTATAGCACATCTGTCAAACTGCCAAGGTCTACCCAATAACATATGACATGCATCCAAAGAGATGATATCACATAGTACCTCATCTTGGTACCCACCGATCTTGAACTTTACCAGGCACTATTCACTGACCATGACCTTGTGGTCATCCTGCACCCAGGCAATCCGATATGGATGTGGGTGTTTCTATCTCTTGAGCTTCAACTTTGTCACCATCTCTTTTGAAACCAAATTGTCAGTGCTTTCACTATCGATAATCACATCATAGCATTTACCCTCACACTTACATCGAGTGCGAAATAGGCTCCTCCTTTGTTTAGGTTCATTCTCACCACTCAGCAAGACTCTTCTGTTAATTAGCATTTCTCCTCTTTTAGCATCTTCAGAATTTGATGATCTAGCATCTTCATCTACATGTGCAACTTTGGCCTGGCCTTCATTTCTCCTATCTTTTTTGCCTTGGCACTGAGGAAATTCAAATGCCCTATGACCTTCTTCTCCACAGTGAAAACATGTTCCACGGAAGCCTCCTCTTCCAGATCCTTGTCCTCTTCCTCTTCCTCTCAGATCTCTATGACTCTGATCTTGGAAATGATTGGAATTATTTCCTCTTTGATTCTGATTGCTACTGACTTCATCCTTCTTTTTCAGATCTTCATTTCGGCCACCATATGACCATCCACCAGATCTTCCACCATGACCTCTTCCATTTTGTCTGCTCTCAAACTTCTTGTTCAGCTTTTCCTCTACTTTTAGGGAAAACTGGTATGCCTCCTCAATACTGTTCATTCGAACCAGATTCAACTCCTCTTGAATGCTTGGCCTTAACCCATTAAGGCATCTTGAAACTTTCTCCTTATCAGCTTCTGCATGGCCTATTCTAATGAGGAGTCGATAGAAGTCCTCTGTATACTCCTGAATAGATCTTCCTACTTGCTTCAAACTTTGCATTTTCTTTAGTAGGTCAAGCTCATAATCAACAGGAATGAACTGTCGCTTCAATTTATCCACCATCCAATCCCATCTTGTGATTTTATCTTTCCCTCTTCTATTTCAGTCCAACTAAATTTCTTGCCACCAGATCTTCGCATGACCTTTCAATCTAGCCTTCACAAATTTGACCCTATCAGGATCCTCAACATCTTCGTACTCAAAATATTCCTCACATTCATTGATCCAGTCGATCAATTCCTCTGGGTTAAGATTTCTAGAAAATGTAGGAACCTCAATCTTAGGTCTTTTCCCAATCTTGGAAATTGCTCTCTAACCTCAGGTGTCACAGCACTAGCTCTTCTACCACGTTCTCTTCGTGGAGGCATTTTCACGATGCGTGCTGAAACCCTAACCATGGTCCTGGTGCAAACTGCCTCATAGTCGGTGATCTATTTACACACTCAAGAAATCCTGCTCTGATACCACTTGATGAAGGGTGCTTCCCTTAATACCACAAACACTTAATAGAAATAGAGAAACAACAACAATAATATGCAAGAACAAAAAATTGGCTTCTTATTATCTCCACAAATGTGGAGTTACAAACTTTCAGAATTACAATATGCAAAGCCACATGGGCATTCCCTTACAATATTCTATAGGACAAAGTCTTGAATCAATACTCAGATCTACTACCCTGAACTGCCCTAGACAACACTACGGGCCTTCTTTATATAGGCAATTTCCACCGCCCGAGAAGGTTCTAGAAATTTAGCCCTTAGGGCCGACCAAACTTTGAATTATTTTATTTTATAATTTATTACATCAAAGTCGGCTCAAAATGATTTTGAAATCCAAACAAATTTTTTTTTAAAAAATTATTTTCTGCCATTTCAGGTGACCCAACTTCTGAAGACCATAAGTCATCACCCGTTGACCCGATTGGCTATTATAACCCCATTCTCGAAATGCCACGAAGTGCTCTATAGGCTTGACCTGCGCAAAGCACCCGTCACCCAAATTTTCAACCTCATCTGAGGCCTCTAAAGCCTTCAAAATTGAGTTGTAAGTTTCTGTACCCTGCTGCCAATACCGAAAATCTTCAATATCTTCAAAACTAGACCTGATCTAGCCATGAAACTTTGTTGGCAGGCTGATATGACTGAGATGAACCTCCACATGTAAAATTAGAACATTCCAAGATCGTAAGACCAGCTTACTAAAAATAGCAAGTTTCCATAAATAGCAACTCTGCACAAGATAGCCCTTATTGAATACAAAAATAGAAATATTTTTGGGTGATGCAAGATTTCTCTTACACCCAGGATGCTCCTACATCATAAATCTTGCTAGTACTTGATCTGTTCTTTGTTTTTCATCTTGCAAAAGTTCATTTTCTTTCTCGGTAGATCCTTCTGCTCATCGGTTTCTCTTTCTTGTTCTTCAGTATTATTTACTTGTTGACCGATTGTCACTATCTGCAGCTTTAGTAGGTACTTTGGTTGTTCAATGTAAATGAATCTACCATAATCTTTCGGTTCCTTTGTGCTTTCTTCTACATTCTTATCATCAAACTCATTAACCCGAACATTAACACTTTCAATCATTTTATTTGTTACTTTGTTAAGACACTTGCATGCTTTACTTTTAGTGGAATATCCTAGAAATATCCCTTCATCACCTTTTGAGTCAAACTTTCCATTTCTTTCATCTTTTAGAATAAAGCATTTACTTCCAAAAATTCTGAAATAACTTACAGTGGGTTTTTGTCTAAACCATAACTCATAGTGTATTTTTTTAGTGTCCTTCTTTAGTTGTACTTGGTTTAGAACATAAATAGCTATGTTGACTACTTCTATCCAGTATGTCCGAGCAACATTCTTTTCTAACATCAATGTCCTTGCACAGTCAACAATTGACCTATGCCTCCTTTCAGCAATTCCATTTTGTTGAGGTGTCCTCGATGCAGAGACCTATCTTTTTATACCATGCTCATTACAATAGTTAGTAAATTCATCAGAAATAAATTCACCACCTCTGTCAGATCTCAAACATTTTAATTCTTTACCAGTCTCTTTCTCAACTTTTGGTTTATACCACTTGAACATCTTAAATGCCTCTAATTTTTCTTTGAAGAACATGACTATCATTAATCTAGTGTAATCATAAAAAATAATAATAAAATATCCATCTCCATAGTAACTTTGAGTTCTCATAGGACCACATAGGTCGGTGTGAACTAACTCAAGAATATTCTTTATTGAATAATATTTTCTTTTGAAACTAGATTTTGTCATTTTACCTTTCTGGCATTCATGGCACATAACATGATCAGGCTTTGTTAAGTTAGGCAAACCTCTAACCTTTTTCTTTTTACTGATCTTAATCATGTTATCAAAATTCACATGACATAACCTTTTATGCCACAACCATGCATCCTCATTTTTCATTACTAAACAAGACTCACCATTATCAAGATAAAACAAGTTACCTTTTGTTTGTGCTCTTGTTCCAACTAGTTTTCCACCATCATCATAAATCTCTACTTTCTTTCTCTCAAAAGCAACTCAGTGACCATAATTGTTTAGTTGTGCCACACTTAGTAGATTATAGTTTAGTCCTTCTACCCAATAAGCATGATCACATTTAATTTTATCATTTATCATCAAGGATCCTTTTCCTCTAACCATACAAGGTGTATCATTACCCATTTTTATAGATCCTCCATTGTATTTCTCAAGATGATCAAATTTTTCATCATCACCAGTCATGTGATGTGTACAACCACTATCTATGATCCATGTATCATTTTTATTTACTTTTGAAATCAGTGCTATTTCTACATACCTCTCTTCTTTTGAATCATCCTTCATCGCAACAAATACTACTTCTACATCATCATCTAAATCAGTGTCAGAATCATTCTCATTAGCAATATAACAAATCTTTTTACCTTTGACATTGTTGTCTCTATTGTAGTGTCAGTAAATTTTTTTGCTTCTTCTCCAATAGCTTCCTTCACTAGATCGGTCTTTATTTCTGTCATCTTCCTTCCTATTTGGACATGTAGCAGCAATATGACCAACTTCTTTATAGTTAAAACATGCTAAAGGTAATTTACCCTTATATCTACCTTTACCTTTAGGTAATCTTCTAGCCATAAGAGCTTCAAGTTCATCAAGCTCATTATCAATATTGCTATCATTATCATCATGTCTACTACTAGACTTACCAATCTTTGGAGAAGTCATGAAAGAAAACTCAACAATCGGTACAACACTATTATCATAGTTATTAAGCTCATATGTAGTTAGCATACCAATCAGATTGTCAAGTGTGAGTGTATTACCAGGTGTAGATCTCATTTCATGGATTGCAAATATTCTGATTGCATAAACCGGTAATAAGGTTCTAAAAAATTTTCTTGGCACTGTGTCTCCTTCAATAACACCATCAGATCCTCTTATAGCATTAACAACTTCTTTTATTTTATTTGTATACTGCACTATGTTTTCACCTTCTTTCATCTTCATGTTATCGAATCTTCCTATTAATCTTTCAGCTCTGGCTCTTTTGACATTATCATCACCACTATAAAATTTAGCAAGTTTATCCCACATCTATTAAGAAGCTGTACAGTCCTTGATATCTTCAAATTTTACATCGGTCAGGGTAGCAAGAATCTCCATCATAGTAACATTATGCTCATGCCTATCTCTTAGTTGATCAAGGGTCAAGGGACTAGTGGGCGGTGCAAGGTAGCCATTCTCCATTAGTGTGAGAGCAGAATTCCCAATTCCAGATACATGCAGCTTCATTCGGCTTTGCCATATTGTGAAGTTATCCTTGTTTAGCTTTGGCACTTCCCTCTTATACATTTTGTGATCTTTGTGCTGAAGTCCTTAAAACTTTGTTCCAAGCAACCAGTATGCTCTGATACCAATTGTTAGAATAACTGAGAGGGGGGTGAATTAGTTATCCATAGTCCCAATACAAAATGTATATCCAAAAAAAAATTACTTAAAATTCTGCAGCTTGGTAACATAAAATACTAATCTGTCTGTGCTTTTACCGATTACCAGTTAATCAACTTAGTATATTCACCGATCAAATCAAATATGCAACATGTAAAGTATGATAACAAAAAATCATCATAGTAAACACATAACACAAAATATTTAACGTGGAAACCCTGTAAATGGAAAAACCACCTAGGACCGACAACCCAAAATATTGTTCACTCTTCTGAAGTGAGGTTGGTGAAGACCCAACCCTATTAAAGGTTAAAAAACACACTATAAGGTGTGACCTTGTTAGATGATTTACCACCAACCATTATCATCCAACCAGCATTCACTATGGGGTTGATAGCATAACAAATGTACATTCTATGAATGACATTACAAGACATTCTAGTCCACCCTGTTAAGAGATTTATCTGTTTACAATGGTTAAAATGTAACAACAGGTGATCTAATTACAATACAACTTCTATTGCAGATGTTCAAATCTATATTATGCTCATTCAAATCCTCTGATCAATATATCAATTCTATTTCAACAATATTCAGTAACTTACTGTCTCTCGGTTATAGCTTTCTAACGTTTAGTAATCTGTGCAGTTTAGTTTTCTTTAACTAGTATGATTAGGCATCCATGAAGCTTGTTCACATGATATCTCTATAGTTATCCTTCTTCCGAACATAAGTTTCATTGTGAAACTCTAGTCTCTTAAATAGAAAAGTAAACCATTTTAATTTCATCCATTATATTTTTCCACTTAATCTCCTTTGTTGATTTTACCACTTAAACCTTCCTTGGCTAATATATTTCAATTTTGCCCTTTAGATCTTTGAATTATGTTATCCGTTGATCTCTATAACAAACTTTCTCTCTAACACTAACATTGAGGCAATTTCTAGCTCATCAACTTCCATCAACTAAATTGATCATTTGATTCCTTTCTTCATGCATGGTTAACAAAGAAATGCATCGGTGAACACAAGCTCAGTTTATACTATGCTCGGTATACACTACACTACTCTGTGTATACTGAAATGCTTCTTTAATCGACCACATTTCCTTGTGCATTTTTTATCTTTTCTTCATCAAAGATGAATGCAACATAATCAAGTTAATAAGATAAGGTCATAGACTCATCCATAAGTTACCCAATGTATTCCTTATCCTTATCTATTATCTCCATCTTCCTCATGTAGATATATCCATTCTTCATCTCTTTTTCTTCTTTCTACAAATGCTTGGATATAGTAACTTACAAGATAAATATTGTCAAAACTTAGTTGACATCAATGACAACATATTACTGATTTAATCATCTTACATATCTAATCAGAAACTCAGTGATCTCAAATCATAGATCTTCAAGTCATACTATTTATTCAAATCAGTTATAGTTCATCATCTTTTCCTCTTTGAATCTCTCATTTTATGGTGTACTTGCATGGCCACAAACTAGGTCTAAGTTGAGGGCCTTCATCATAAACCATTGCACTCCATGAATAGAGAGCTATGAGTCACCATTTGAGACCTCATTCTTGAGCAATCTTGGATATAATGACTCATAAAAGTGTGTCAACATTTTAGCACATAGTACCCACTAGCTTGCAATCATCCATCTTGAATTTCTTCAATATCTCTTTCACATACTTGAAATGATTAATGAAAATACATTTCTATGTCTTCTTCACATTTAATCCCAAAAAGTATTTGATAGGTCCAATCATGCTCATCTCAAATTTGCTCTGCATCTCCTTAGCAAATTTTGCACTAAGTTTTTCATTACCCCCAAAGATAATGTCATCAACAAATATAGCTACACGAAGTAAACCTTTTGATGTAGTCAAGGATGGTGGATCCAATTAAGGATAGTCCAAACCTTGCATCCAACAACCAACACAATGGAATACTCAATAACACAATTACACAACAATTGTTTAACTCTGATTTTCATTAACATGCCTGGCTGTAAGGCCTTCCGGGTTAGGGCCAATTACAATCAGAAACAATTTTGCAACATGATTGCATCCAATTACAACACTAGCTAGTTTTGTTTTGAAACAAATCAACAACTGATGGAAACCCTAAGGTAGATCTAAACTTGAGCTCGCAAGCCTCCAAGCAATCTCCTTATCTCTAAGTGTGCAAACCACTAGCTCTGCTACGATAAATTATCAGAAAACTATTCTAATCTACTAGATCATGCAAGATCTTTTCCACAAATTCACCAACTCCAACTTCCTAGATCTGATGTCATTCTACTCTTCCTTCTTCGGATCTCATGTCCTTAAAAAACTACCCAAACACCTATTAAATATTAATCATAAGCCACAAGTCAGTTGGATGAAACCATTAACTCCCCCCTAACAAATGTTAAATGCAATTCAAGTCAGCTTATAAATCACCTTACACACATTTAATACAACATGTCCACCTCCATATCCACATAGGAGAATCCAACAAAAGATACAAACAATGAATGCACCAAGTCAGCCCAACAAATCACATAGAACTCCAGTCAGTAAACTAGAACTACCAAGCAATAGTGAAATAACCGAGCATGCTTAGCATCACTAAGCACCAATTTTGACCAAGCACCACAGGCATCACTGAGTAACACTTTCACTAGGCACTAGAGGTTACTGAGTTCCTTTAGCGATCAAGCTTTCTTCAATAAAAGAGATCATCGGTTAAGGCCACAATCGAGTAACACCGGCCAAAATACCACACCCCCATACAAATTCACTGAGTACCCTAGAATGCCTCTGCATCAGACACCCCAAGATTGATAAGATGTTCATATGTGAGAAGAACATCTTCCAAGATTCAGCACATAAATCTTGAACTGGTTCTTCACATACAAGTCCTCCAACTTTTCAGATTGCATACTCTTCCACTTCAGCTTTCTCTGTTTCTTCAAGTCTTTTCTTGACAACACACAGGCTTGATCTCCGAGTTGATCATTCATTCTCTTAGGATCTACCAAATCAACTCAGGTACTGATATTTAGGCTTCTCCTATCGAGTGTTGTATCCATCAAAGGCACCAATGAAAACTTCTTGTCATCCTTCTCAATAGTAAACACATTCCTTACAAAATCATACATAGCTCTCCAATCGAATTACCAAAGTCTACTGAGAAATATATGACAACTATTCATATCCACAATGTCACAAAGGAAAAGATCCTTATACTAGCCAATCTAAACATAAATGAAGCATTGTTCTCTTACTTCCAAAGCATGATCATCTTGCAACCAACCAATCCTATAAGGACATGGATGTTTCATTCTATTCAAACCAAGTTTTTGAACCATGTCCTCAGCAACAAGGTTATTAGTACTACCACTATCAACAATAACATCATAGATTTTACCTCCAGACTTGCATCAAGTCATGAACAAATTACTCCTCTGACAAGGTTCATCCTTTGTACTGAGCAATGTTCACTGAAGTAGCAAGTTCTCAGATTGAGGTTCATTCTGAATGTTCTCATTCACCACAACAGTTCATTGGTCAACCTTCTTCTCTATACACTCAAAAGAGTAGTGTCCTTCTTCTCCACATTTATATAAAGTATCCTTAAAGATAACTCTACCTGTCTTGTTCTTCAGTTTCATAGGTTTCGATTCATCTTCTGCATCAGTCAGTTTATCCTTCACTGAGTGATCAAACTTTTCCTTCCCTCAAGAGTTACTATGTTGTTTCCTTTTCAACTTATCTCCTACCTTCAGAGCATGCTGATAAGCATCTTCAACATAATCAATCTTCAGCATACCAAGCTCATCCTAAATATTGAATCTCAGACCATTCACATACCAAGCTATCTTTTCCTTACCAAGTTCTCTATGTCCAGACTGAATAGTAAGTCTGTAGAAATACTCAGTATAATATTCAATAGACAAATCCTTCTGCTTCAAATTCTACAAATTCTTAAACAAGTCAAGCTTATAGTCAACTGGTATGAACTTATCTTTCAACTTAGCCACCATCAACCTCCACCGCTTGATCTTCAGTTCAACTTCATCTTATCTCACTCTTTGTAGTTCTTTCCACAAAAAAAAAAGCATGTCCTTTCAACTTTATTTGTGCCAACCTCACTCTAAGAGGATCTTCAATTTCTTCCAACTCAAAGAAATCTTCAAGTTCATTGATCCAGTCAATCAAGTTCTCAGGTTTCAAAGTTCTAGAGAAACTAGAGACTTCCATTCGGGAACTACTACTTAACCAAGCTTTAGATCTATGTAATGGATAAGTTCTATCTTCACAAGATCTATCCCTCTGGTCATCACCACTAGATCTAGCAGCTTCAAATTCTTCACAAACTTCTTCATAGCCATCCTTAGTACCAACATTCTGAGGTACACCTGCAACAACTCTCATGCTCTCAATGACCATGTCATTCTTCATCAGTTCCATCTTAGATCTGAATTCTAATTTCACCTTCTCTGTAATCCTAGATTCCATAGTATCATAGAGATTTGCACTTACTCTAAGGTCTAATCTTCTCAGAGGCATCCTTAAAGATAAGAGAAACCCTTTGCAACAAACCCTACAATGATCACCTTGTGGAAATCTCCAAGTTTTGTGCAATTCAGATCAACCTGCTACCTTGCATGATCAACTAGGGAAAGATTACACAAGTTACTTCCACAGATCTACAACTAAGATCATACGATCTCTACACCAACAAGATCAATTTCACAAAATTACCCTTGCTAGCTCAATCCACATGATCTACTCTGCTCCAATAGGAACAAACTTCACTCTGATAGCACTTGATGCAGTCAAGGATGGTGGATCCAATTAAGGATAGTCCAAACCTTGCAACCAACAACAACCATAGTAGAACACTCATTAACAAAACTACACAAAAATTGTTTAACTCTGATTTTCATTAACATGCCCGATTGTAAGGCCTTCTAGGTTAGGGCCAATTACAATAAAAAACAATTCTACAAGATCACTAGATTGAATTACAATACTAGCTAGTTCAGTTCTGAAACAAATCAACAGCTAATGGAAACCTTAAGGTAGATCTAAACTTGAGCTCGCAAGCCTCCAAGAAATCTCCTTGTCTCCAAGTCTGCAAACTACTAGCTCTACTATGACAAATTATCAAAAAACTATTCTCATCTACTAGATCATGCAAGATCTTTTCCACAATTTCACCAACTCTAGCTTCCTAGATCTGATGTCATTTTTCTCTTCCTTCTTTGGATCTCATGTCCTTAAATAACTACCCAAACATCCCTTAAATATTAATCATCAACCACAAGTCGGCTGGATGAAACCATTAACTCCCCCCTAACAAATATTAAACACAATACAAGTTGGCTTATAAATCACCTTACAAATATTTAATCCAACATGTCAGCCTCTAGATCCATATAGGAGATTCCAACAAAAGATACAAACAATAAATGTACTAAGTCAGCCCAATAAATCACACTGAACTCCAGCCAGTAAACCAAAACTACTGAGAAATAGTGAAATAACCAAGCATGCCAAGCATTGTCAAGCACCAATGTCAACCAAGAACTGTAGGCATCATTGAGTAACACTTTCACCGAGCACCAGAGGTTACCAAGTTCCTTTAGTGATTGAGCTTCCTTCAATAATCGAGACCGTCAGTTAAGGTTGCAACCGAGTAACACTAGCCAAAATAGCACACCCCTATGAAGATTCACTAAGTACCCTATAATGCCCCTACATCACCTTAAGATGTCTCTTTTATGAATAGATTAGAATCTGCTACTCCCTTTTTTAGTCCAGTTTTTGTTAGATATCCATCAAGTCTTTCATACCATGCTCTAGGGGCTTGCTTAAGTCCATAGAGGGCTTTCTTTAATTTGCATACCATATCATGTTTTGTCTTATAAGGTGAATCCTTCTGGATTCTCAATGTATCCTTCTTCCTTTAGCTCTCCATTCAAGAATGTTAACTTAACATCCATCTGATAGACTTTGAAGTTTTTGACTATTGCATAAGATCAAAAAAACTTAATCACTTCTAATCTACTCACAGGTGCAAATGTGTCTAAATAATCAATACCTTCTCTTTGCACATATCCCTTACATACTAACCTTGCTTTATTCCTTACTACTATGCCATCTTCATTCATCTTATTTTTGAATATCCACTTTATTCCAATCACATTCTTATCGCTAGGTCTTACGACCAGTTCCCAAGTATCATTCTTAATAATTTGATCTAGTTCTTCTTTCATAGCATCATGCCAATCTGAATCATTACATGCATCTTCAACACTTAAGGGTTCAATCTGAGATAGTAAACATACTGCTTCATTGTTTGTTGAACTCTTTTCTTTTGATCTTTTTTGTAACTTTTCCACTCTTATCTCTAATGATGTCATCCTTAGAGTGATATCTAGATGTAAACTTTGGAACTTTAGGTGGAACTCTCTCATTTTCCTTCTGAGTTTCTTCTTCACTTGATTCAGGGTCATTGAATAATACATCAATACTGTCAAACATTTCTTCAACAATTGTCTCACTAGTGGAAGGACTAGGTTTTTCTTCAATTATAGGTGCATAATCATGATATCTTTCTTGAACCATAAACTATTCATTAATCTTAACATGAGGACTTTCAATGATCTTGTTCAATCTCAAATTAAAACATCTATAAGCTTTTCTTCTAGTAGAGTAACAAGGAAAATACCTTCATCTCTTCTTGCATCAAACTTGCCTGTTGCTTCATCCCTCTTGATGTAGCACTTACTTCCAAAGATTCTGAAGTATTTCATTGTGGGAACATTACTAAACCATAGCTCATAAGGTTTCTTGTCCGTGTGAGGCCTTAATTGTATTCTATTGATGGTATAGACTATTGTATTGACCGTATCTCTCCAATAGGTGTGTGCAACTTTTCCTTCAATCATGATGGTGCACGTTATATCAAGAATGATCCTATTCCTTCTCTCTGCAATCTCATTCTGCTAAGGGGTTTTCGATGCACTCAACTGTCTCTTTATGCCATGTTCTTTGTAGTACTCATAGAATCTATCAGAGGTGAATTCTCCTCCTCTAACCGATCTTAGACACTTTAGCTTTAGTCTAGATTCATTCTCAACCTTAGCTTTGAATATTTTGAGCTTATCAAATGCTTATGACTTATCTTTTAAGAATGCAACCCACAACATTATAGAATAATCATCAACAAACAAAATGGAATACCTTTCACCATAGTATGATCTTGTTTGAGTTGGTCCACATAGGTCTGTATGAATCAGATCCAACTTTTTCTTTACTAAATTATTCTTTCTTTTGAATGAATTCCTCACATGCTTTCCCATCACACATTCCCTGCAAATAGTATCAACTAGCTTTGCTATGATAGGTAGATCTCTTACTACCTTCACATTGCTTATCTCTACTATGTTATCAAAATTGATATGACAGTCTTTTATGCCATAGCCAACTGTCATAAAATTTAGCAACAAAACAACTTGCTTCTAGATTAAGGTGAAAAAATTACCTTTAGTCTTTGAACCCGATGCAATCATAACAACATCCTTATTGTTAATGATGCACTTGTTGTGAACTCCAACTGATAATCTTTTTCAAGCAACTTCCCAACACTAAGAAGGTTATGCTGCAAACCATTTACATAGAGAAAATCATCAATGTTTTTTTTTCCATCCAATGTGATAGCTCCTCTACCAATGATAGGTTTAGGAGCGTTATCTCCAAATCTAACCATGCCACCCTTGTATTTGTCCAGATGAAAAAATATTTCCTTATCACTTGTCATGTGATGTGAACAACCGCTATCTATAATCCAATATGTTCTTATGTCAACTTGTGAGATCAATGCTAGCTCTTGTTCCTTTTTCTCATCTTCACGATCCATCTCATCATACATATTCTCCATAATAGTAATTAATCCAATTTCATCTTTAGCTAAATCCTCATTTGATCCTCCATCTCCAGAAAAGTAACATTCATTTGTATCCTTAGGCTTGTAGTTATTTTTGAACTTCTTAACTCTTGTGGGACACTTAGATGCAAAGTGACCGATCTTATTAAATGAAAAGAATTTGAATGGAAATTGACCTTCATATTTACCCTCTCCTTTCTTTTCTATTTTAGAAATCATAGCAATGCAATCATCTAGTGCTTTCTCTTCATTATCATCATCAAAATTACCAAAAGTGTTTACATTTTTCTTACCATGGACTAATCCTTTGAAGGCTATCTCACTTTTAGGTTCTGTCTTCAATCTTGAAATCTCAAAAGCTAAAACTTTGCTGATCAAGGTCTCTCTCTTTATTTTTATTGTAAGCTGCATGGTCTCATGAAGGATGTTGAGCTTGTTTTCATAATCTATTGTAAGAGTAGTCATCAACTTATCCATAATGTCTTCCTCCAAGATCTCTCCACCATTGTTCCTGATTCCAACAACTGCTTCATTAATCCTTTGATTGTAAGCTTTGATGTCTTCTTCATGTAGCATCTCTAATGCATTGTATCTTTTCTTCCATGTCTTTCTGTGTGCATTATTTTCTTGTGTATCTCCTTCAAACATGTCTTATAGGTGCTTCCATATCTTGTAGACTATGTCTACTTTCTTAATTTCTGAAAACTCACTATCAGATAGGGTACTGATAAGGGCTTCTTTGGCTATTGCATCCTAATAGAATAAATCTTTTTTCTTGCCAGTAGCATCACCCTTTGAAAGATATTGTAGAGAGGGAATTTTAACTTCTTTGATAGCCACTTTTGAAAGTTCAAAAGCAATGCACTACAAATGTGTCACCATTTTATTCTTCCAATCAAGATAGTTATCTCCATCAAACTTAGGACTGTCTTTTCTAAAGAATTCTATCTGATCAACCTCAAGCTATTAAAATTTCTCTCTGAGGCACTTGGCTCTGATACCAATTGTTAGGAATAGTCCCAAGAGATAATTGAGAGGGGGGGGGGGAGTAAATCAGTTATCTACAAGTTTTAATTATTTATCCAATTAAGTATACTTAAGCATTAAGCATAAACACAATGAAAGAACACTTGAACATGTTGGAGATTTGCCAGCAGGCCAGTATTGACTATATGTTTATCATTGATGACAACATATGGAAAGTAGCATCTGTAGAAGTCTTATGAAGTAAGATTTTAGTATATGTAGCATGGACATTATATCAACATGATATCATGGGCGCAAAGGTTAACTATTAGTGCAGATAGTTATATAGTAGCTTGTATCAGTAGTGTTCCTGATAGAGTAACAGACAGTGTTTTGAGTATGGTTGTCTATACAGTTGTCATAAAGCCTTGTGCCCTTGCATAGGTGATGGAGACATCTTAGTGATATTGCATTCATGGACACATAGTCTGATATTTAGTAGAAGAGAAGTTATGTAGTCGTTATTCACTAGTAGTAGTTTCCTGTGTTTATTTAGAAGAGCCTATAGAGATTTTATTGGTTCTAGAGTTGCACCTATCTTGTGGATATGCACCCTTGGATTTAAGCTTGGAGAAGAGTTAGTTATGTTTGGTTAAGAGCGCATGAGTTAATTCAGCTTGAAGTGAAAGATCTAGTTGTTTTGGTAGAGCTAACAGTGTGTAGCATGCGTCTACAATTATCTTATTTAGACAAGTCCTTGAATGTGTTGCGTGCATAGTAGAGCCGACATAATGTTTATATAAAGTTGTTATGGTTTCTCTAATATGATTTCAAGGTGGTTATAACAAGCCGACTTGATTATATCATTTAGCGAGAAGATACTTATAGGCAGTCATTTGTGATTGCTAAAGCGTGGTTCATGGTTGAGAAAGAAGAGCAGTAGAGTGTGCAAAGTGCTAAACCATCAAAAGAAGGTCTATGTGACCAAGTGAAGTATGTGTGCTATTTATTGGAACTGATCCAAACAACAGGTCTAAGCATAGTTCACCAAGATCTAGATATAGTCTGTATATGTTAAACATAAGGTTGTAGCCTTCACCCCATTGAGCAATGAGCTCTTGGACAATGCATCCTCTCCCCTAATAGGGAAAATTGTAAAAGATTCCTAACAGGGTCTGACCCTTGACCAAGTCTACTATACTAAATATATTTTAAAGCAACTCCTAACAGGGTTAAGGATCTTCTAGCAAGGATCATAATACACTAGTACATAATATTAGTTGGTGTCAATTCCCACTAGGGTTTTTACCTATTTGGGTTTCCTTGTAACCAAAATATTAGTGTTGTGTTCAAGTGTTCTTTCATTGTGTTTATGCTTTATGTTTAAGTATACTTAATTGGATAAAGAATTGAATCTTGTAGATAACTGATTCACCCCCCCCCCTCTCAGTTATCTCTTGGGACTATTCCTAACAATTGGTATTAGAGCCAAGTGCCTCAGAGAGAAAGTTTAATATCTTGAGGTTGATCAGATGGCATTCTTCAGAAAAGAAAGTCCTAAGTTTGATGGAGAGAATTATCTCGACTGGAGGAACAAGATGGTGACTCACTTGTAGTGCATTGGTTTTGAAGTTTTTGATGTAACTATCAAAGTAGCCAAGATCCCTAGCCTTGAAAACCTTGGAAAGGAGGATGCAACTAAAAGACAAAAAGAATTATTTCATCAGAATGTTATTGCTAAAGAAGCCCTTATTTGCACCCTATCTGATGGTGAATTTTCAGAAATAAAAAAGGTAGATACAACCCATAAAATATGGAAGCACCTAGAAGACATATTTGAAGGAGACAAACAAGAAAAGGATGCATGCAGAAAGACATGGAAGAAAAGATACAATGCAGTAGAGATGCTTCCTAAAGAAAACATCAGATCTTATAATCAAAGGATCAATGAAGTAGTTGCTAGAATCAGGAACAATGGCGGAGAGATCTCAGAAGAAGACATGATGGACAAGCTAATGACTACTCTCACTCTTGAATATGAAAAAAAAATCAACATCCTTGATGAGACCATGTAGCTTACATCTTATTTCAAGAGAGATACCTTGATCAACAAAATCTCAGCCTTTGAGATTTCAAGATTGAAGACAGAACCAAAAAGTGAAACAACCTTCAAAGCAACAATTCATGGTAAGAAATTTGTAAGCACTTCTAGTAATTTTGATGATGATGATGAAGAGAAAAATTTAGATGATTTTATTGCTATGTTTTCCAAAAGAGAAAAGAAAGGAAAATGAAAATATCAAGGTCAATTTCCATTTAAGTGCTTTTCATGTAATAAGATTGGTCACTTTGCATCCAAGTGTCCTACTAGAGCTAGAAAGTTCAAAAAATATTACAAGCCTAAGGAATGCTACTATGCTGGAGATGAAGTTTTTGATGATGAATCAAGTGAAGAAGAAATTGGATTCATTTATATTATAGACAAAATGAATAATAAGACAATTCATAAAGATGAGAAAGTAGAACAAGAGCTAGCATTGATTTCCCAAGTAGATATAAGGACAGACTGGATTATAGATAGTGGTTGTTCTCATCACATGATAGGTGATAAAAATGAATTTGTTCATCTGGACAAATACAATGGTGGCATGGTTAGATTTGGAGGCAACACTCCCAAACCAATAGTTGGTAGAGGAGCCATCACCTTGGATGGAAAGAATAGTACTGATGTTGTTCTCTATGTTGATGGTTTGAAACATAACCTTCTCAGTGTTGGCTAGTTACTTGGAAAGGGTTATCAGTTGGAATTCAAAGATGAAAAATGCATCATTAACAACAAAGATGGGGTTATGATTGCATCAGGCTCAAAGACAAGAGGTAATGTTTTTCAACTCAATTCAGAAGCAAGTTGTTTTATTGCTAAAGTTGATGATAGTTGGTTGTGGCACAAAAGACTATGTCATATCAATTTTGATAACATAGTAAAGATAAGAAATGTAAAGGTAGTAAGAGATCTACCTAGCATAGCAAACCCAGTTGATACTATATGCAGGGAATGTGTGATGGGAAAGAATGTGAAAAATTCATTTAGAAGCAAGCTTAATTCAGTAGAGAACAAGTTGGATCTGATTCATATAGACCTATGTGGTCCAACTCAAACAAGATCATACTATGGAGAAAGGTATTTCATTTTGTTTATTGATGACTATACTAGGATGATGTGGGTTGCATTCTTAAAAGACAAGTCAGAAGCATTTGAAAAGTTTAAAATATTCAAATCTAAGGTTGAGAATGAATCCGGACTAAAGATAAAATGTTTGAGATCAGATAGAGGAGGAGAATTCACCTCTAATAGATTCTATGAATAATACAAAGAACATCGCATAAAGAGACAATTAAGTGCACCTAGAACTCCTTGATAGAATGGTATTACAGAGAGAAGGAATAAGATCATCCTTGACGCAGCGCGCACCATTATGATAGAAGGAAAAGTTGCACACACTTATTGGAGAGATGTGGTCAATACAACAGTTTACACCATCAATAGAATTCAATTGAGACTAGAAATTGAAAAAACACCATATGAGCTATGGTTTGGTAATGTTCCCATAGTAAAATACTTCAAAATTTTTGGAAGCAAGTGCTACATCAAGAGGGATGAAGCAGTAGGCAAGTTTGATGCAAGAAGTGATGAAGGTATTTTCCTTGGTTACTCTACTAAAAGTAAAGCTTATAGATGTTTCAATTTAAGACTGAAAAAGATCATTGAAAGTGCTCATGTTAAAATTGATGAAAATTTCATGGCTCAAGAAAGATATCATGATTACTCACCTATGATTTAAGAAGAACCCAGACCCCCCACTAGTGAGACAATTATTGAAGAAATGTTTCACAACATTGATGTGTTATTCAATGACCCTGAGACAAGTCAAGAAGAAACTCCTAAAGCTAATGAGTCAGCATCAACCAAGGTTCCAAAGTTTACATCTAGAAACTATTCCAAGGAAGACATCATTGGAGATTAGAGCAGCAAAGTCTTAACAAGATCACAAGCAAAGAACTTAGCTAGCAGTGAAGAGGTATGTTTACTATCTTAGATTGAACCCTTAAGTATTGAAGATACTTGTAATGATTTAGATTGGCATGATGCTATGAAAGATGAAATTGATCAGATTATTAAGAATGACACTTGGGAACTGGTCCCAAGACCTAGTGATAAAAATGTGATTGGAACAAAGTGGATATTCAGAAACAAAAGGAATAAAGATGGTACAATTGTAAGAAACAAAGAAAGGTTAGCATGTAAAGGATATGGACAAAGAGAAGGCATTGATTATTCTAATGCATTTGCACCTATGAGCAGATTAGAAGCCATTAAGTTGTTTCTAGCTTATGCTACAGTCAAAAACTTCAAAGTTTATCAGATGGATGTCAAGTTAGCATTCCTAAATGGATATTTGAAAGAAGAATATACATTGAATAGCCAAAAGGATTCACCTTATTAGACAGACTTGATATGATATGCAGATTGAAGAAGGCCCTCTATGGACTTAACCAAGCCCCTAGAGCATGGTATGAAAGACTAGATGGATATCTAACAAAGATTGGATTCAAGAAAGGAGCATCAAACTATAATCTATTCATAAGAGAGACATCTGAAGGTTTGTTACTTGTAGCTATATTTGTTGATGATATTATCTTTGGAGGTAATGGTAAACTTAGTGTTGAATTTGGTAAGGAGATGAAAAATGAATTTGAGATGAGTATGATTAGTCCTATCAAATACTTTTTGGGATTGAATGTTCACTAGATAGAGAAAGGAATTTTTATTAATCAGTCCAAGTATGTGAAAGAAATATTAAAGAAATTCAAGATGGATGATTGCAAGCTAGTAGGGACTTCTATGATTATTGGATGCAAGCTTACAAAAGAAGATGACTCACCAGCAGTAGACACAATGTTGTACAAGTCTATGCTTGGAAAAATTATCTATCTTACACAAACTAGACCTGATATTTCCAATGCAGTCGACATAGTTGGAAGATTTGCAGCATAGCCTAAACAAAGTCACCTCATGGTAGTAAAAAGGATATTCAAATACTTGCAAGGAACTATAGACTATGGTCTATGGTATCCTAATTCAGAAAATGTTGAGCTTCATGTGTACACTGATGTAGATTGGGCAGGATGCATTGATGACAGAAAGAGTACATCATGAGGAGCAGTGTTTCTTGGTGATAGACTTGTCACTTGGATAAGGAAGAAACAAAATTGTATTTCTCAGTCAACAACAGAAGTAGAGTATGTTGCAGCAGCCTTGAATTGTTCTACAATTATTTGGATCAAGTAGATGATAAAGGATTTTGGAATTCAGATTGATTATCCTATTATTATTCACTGTGATAACACTAGCACTATCAATATGTCGAAGAACCCTATGATGTGTGCAAAGACAAAACACATTGAGATCAAGTATCACTTCCTAAGAGAGAAAGTGGCAGAGAAAGAAGTCAATTTGGACTATGTGAGAACTAAAGATCAGTTGGCAGATATATTCATAAAGCCCTTGCCTAAGGATACTTTTGAGTATCTCAGGGAGAAGTTGGGAGTAATTACCTTCCCTGATTCTACCTAGAAGGAAGAAGGAAAGGCATCAATCCTTAGGGACTGATGGAAGGTTGAATACTCTACCTCAGGAGTAGTACTGGTGCTAAAATGAATGGAACCCTTTTCCATTAATGTCAAAGAGGGAGTATTATAGAGTCATGAAAAATAGAAGTAAAAAGAAGAAGTAATATACTAAGGGGGAGTAGTGTTTAGCAGTACAGTTGAGGAAATGGAGACTATTAGAAATCATTGCAGCAGATGGATGATTCATCTTTGGGGGAGTTTTGAAGAGGAAATGGAGAATGTTATAAAAGAAATGTTCATTTGGGTTGGTGATGGTTTTTCATTCCACATATTGCCATCAATGCCAAAGGGGGAGATTGTTGGAGATTTACCAGCAGGCCAGTACTAAGTGTATGTTTGTCATTGATGACAACATATGGAAAGTAGCATGCATGGAAGTCTTATGAAGTAAGCTTTTAGTATATGTAGCATGGACATGATATCATGGGTGCAGAGGTTAACTATTAGTACAGATAGTTATATAGTAGCTTGTATCAGCAGTGTTCCTAACAGAGTAACAAACAATGTTTTGAGTATGGTTGTCTGTATAATTGTCATAAATCCTTGTGCCCTTGGATATGTGATGGAGAAATCTTAGTGATGTTCCATTCATGGATGCATAGTTTGATTTTTAGTAGAACTAAAGTTATGTAGTCACTATTCACCAGTAGTAGTTTCCTATGTTTATTCAAAAGAGCCAACATAGATTTTAATTGTTCTAAAGTTGCACCTATCTTGTGGATATGTACCCTTGGATTTAAGCTTGGAGAAGAGTTAGTTATGTTTGGTTAAGAGTGCATGAGTTAATTCAGCTTGAAGTGAAAGATCTAGTTTTTTTGGTAGAGCCGACAGTGTGTAGCATGTGTATATAATTATCTTATTTAGATAGGTCCCAGAATGTGTTGCGTGCATAGTAGAGCTGATAGAATGTTTATATAAATTTGTTATGGTTTCTCTAATATGATTTCAAGGTTGTTCTAATAGAACGACTTGATTATATCATTTAGAGAGAAGATACTTATAGGTAGTCATTTGTGATTGTTGAAGCATGGTTCATGGTTGAGAAAGAAGAGTAGAGAAGAGTGTGTGAAGTGTTGAACCATCAGAAGAAGGTCTATGTGACCAAGTGAAGTATGTGTGCTATTTATTGGAACTGATCCAAACAGTAGGTCTAAGTGCAGTTCACCAAGATCCAGATACAATGTGTATCTGTTAAACAGAAGGTTGTAGCCTTCACCCCTTTGAGCAGTGAGCTCTTGGACAATGCGTCCTCTCCCCTAATAGGGACAATTGTAAAAGACTCCTAACAGGGTTTGACCCTTGACCAGGTCTACTGTACTAAATATATTGTAAAGAAACTCCTAACATTGTTAAGGATCTTCTAGCAAGGATCATAATACACTAGTATAGAATATTAGTGGGTGTCAATTCCCACTAGGGTTTTTAGCTATTTGGGTTTCCCTGTAACCAAAATATTGGTGTTGTGTTCAAGTGTTCTTTCATTGTGTTTATCCTTTATGTTAAGTATACTTAATTGGATAAAGAATTGAATCTTGTAGATAACTGATTCACCCCCCCCCCCCCCCCCCCCCTCTCAGTTATCTCTTGGGACTATTCCTAATAGAACACAACACCAATATTTTGGTTATGGGGAAACCTGAATAGGCAAAAACTTCGGTGGCAATTGACACCCACTAATAAACTTCACTTGTGTATAATGATCCTTGTTAAAAGATCTTACAACCCTGTTAGGAGTTGATTTTTACAATGCAATAAGTACAGTGACCTGGTCAAAGGTCAGACCCTGTTAGGATTATTTTATGATTGACCTCATTAGGGGTGAGGATGCACTATCTGAGAGCTCACTTGTGAAAGGGGTGAAGGTTACAACCTTTTCAATAATAGATATACACTATATCTAGATCTTGGTGAACTGCACTTAGACATGTTTTCTAGATCAGTTCCAATGAATAGAAAATACTCTTTACTTGGTCAGATAGACCTTTTTTTGATGGCTCAACACTTCACACTCTCTGCTCTGCTCTTCACATTCAACTCTGAACCATACTTAGCAATCACAGATGACTACCTATAACTATCTTTCCTCTAAATGATGTAATCAAGTTGGCCTATTATAACCACCTTGAAATCATATTAGAGAAATAATAACACTCTCCAATAACATCTCAGTCAACTCTACTAAGCATGCAACACAAACTGGGACCTATCCAAATCAATAGGTGTAGACACACGCTACACACTGTCGGCTCTACCAAATTAACTGATACTTTCTCCTTAAGCTAAATTACATCATGCACTCTTAACCAAACATTCTTAACTCTTCTCCAATCATTAATACAATCAAACATATCAAAATGATATGCACAACTCCTACACCAACATAATCTCTGTCGGCTCTTCTGGATAAACACATGAAACTGCAACTAGTGAATAGCAACTGCATAACTTCACTTCTACTGCACTTTAGAATCTGCATCCATCAATGTAACATCACTAACATGTCTCCATCACATATCCAAATGTGCAAGGCTCCATGATAACTATACGGATAATCACTCACAGAACACTACCTATAACTATGTCAGGAACACTGCTGACACGAGCTGCTATATAACTGTATGTACTTTGAATTAACCTCTACGTCCATGATATCATGCTGATAACATGTCCATGCTTCATATACACAAAACTTACTGTACAAGTCTTCCATGCATGCTACTTACCATGTGTTGTCATCAATGATAAACATATAGTCAACATTGGCTTGCTGGAAAATCTCCAACAAGAGTACCTCACCACATTTCAATTTCACTCCCAAGGGGGCATAATCCTAATATATACAATCCAATGATCACATCATCAAATATTGAGAATCCTTAAATCAAGAAATGTGAACATCAAATCAAACAAGACATCATTGCTAAGGGAATCTCAGCTTCGTCACATCAAGTTGAGATTCTTCATTAACATCAAATCTCTAGGGGCATATGAGATTTATCACTTCACATCAAACTGGTATTGTCCTTGTCAATCCATTTGGCTTCATCACATAGAATCAAGTCAATGACGCTATCAATCTCTTAATGATAATCATTTTCATCACTTCACATCAAACTACTTACTCATTCAAACCAAACCAATGGTTTAAGAGTCTCTTTGACATTAATCAATTTCATCGCTTCACATCAAATTTGTTAGTTGTCATATCAAATCAGATAGGTTCTTAGTTTCATCGCATCACATCAAACTAAAAATTCTAGTCTTCCTATCAGTTCTTGTCCAATCAAGTTCAAAATTGACATCTTTTGAATCAACCAACTTGAGGATAGCTTCATTAATTCACATCAAACTATTCTCAGTCTCAACACTACCTATTCTTTGAATCAATGCACTGATCGTACATCAATTCAAAGAGGGGAAAATGTAATCACCTAAAAATAGTCACCTAAATGATAAGCCCCTAATCTAAATTGTTCATCACAAAACCCTAATTTTGATCAAATTTCCTAAGTCCTAACCTAAGGAAATCTAATTGATCAATATGATTTGATCAATACCCTATTCAATTACTGCACTTGATCGTGTTTAACTAATTAATTCCTAAACCTTAAGTATTATTTGCAATTAAATCAACCCTATATCATTTATTTAATTAATATTCTAAATGTTGATTAAATAAATAAAATAATTGTCAATTAATCATAAAAGGAATTCAAATTAATTATTTCATCACTTTTGAGGAAAATGCATTAAATCTATTAATAAATCCTAAAAATAAATTTAATGTCATAATTCTCTAGTTAATTGAATATGATTTTGGCAACAAACCAATTAACCAAATCTCATTTTGGAAACAAGCTAGTTAATTGGAAAATCAGTCTAGTTGACTCATTGGTCATTTTGGAGATTCTCACAAACAGTTCATTGAACTTACTAGACGATTTGGAAAGTTTTCACCATGATTGATTCTTCAAAACAATCTTTCAAATACTTCATCTAGGTCTTGTTGTTGTCACTGGTTTGCGATGATCTGAGAGCAAACCTACACTCAAGTCTACTAGAAGGCAATGAGTCACCTTGGTCTTTCTTAGATTAGATTAATTAGTTTCCTTTATTTAGATTAGCCAAATAATGACTCATTGAAGTGTGTTGTAGTTTAGAGCACGTTTTCATGTACACAATTAGTATTCATCAACATTGTCAGGATTAAGGTATAATCTTGTGATATTTGACATTCTACTTTAGATAAGCTTATTTCCTTATCATCATTATTTTTGGGAGGGTTGAATCCTCCCATGGCTTGACTGAGGCAAGCACCTATAGAACATCAAGCACCATTTTTTTATCTCTCGTGAACTAGACCCATGATTATGTAGTTCAAAGTTATGTATCTTTTGTTTCTATTTAATATATATTTTTTATATTAATGTTATCTAGATTTCAAATAGGACAAGACCTAGAATGATGGATTATTGAATCTAGTGTTAATATGAGCAAAGCTCATGATTGTAGGGAAAAAAAGAATAAAAAGTAACCTAATTAATGAATTAAGACTAATATTTAGATCACAATTTCTTTTATGACCTTGTGGATTATTATTAGATCTAACTATGAGAGTATTGGTTGACATGGATAGGCCAAATCATATTGAATGGGGTTCCTTTTCTCTAGGGAAGTCTACTCATGTATAATGACAATGCATATATGTAAGTTCATTAGAATAAAAGTAAAATACCAAATGTTGGATGAGGTACATATGAAAGCTAGGTGTCTATTAGAAATGCTATCCTAGACCCTAATCACATGATCTAATTAACCTAATAAGGTTTAATGGTAGTACGGTCAAAATAATAAATTAATGTAAAATAAGGAAATCCCTAAAATTTGAAGTGAGCAAGAAAATACAAAGATGACATGTGAATCCCACTAGTGATTGTGTAAAGGAAAGATAAGGGAAAATGAAAGTTAAAATGAAATGACATGAGAGCGATAATTTTCCAAATACAATACTAGAATAATATGAAGATTAGGAAAAGTGGCATAAGAAATCTCAAGGTCTAAAACAATTGTTTGACATAAACATGTCCTAGATAAGTATTGAGTAAAAATACCTCTCCTCTTGGCCAATAGAATGCAATAGGTACGAACTCAAGAAAATAGTATCATTAGAAAATAGATTGTTGAATTAGAGTATATTTGAAGAAGCAAAGAAAGTGAAGTTAATCTAAACGTTATATCATAGATCTTCTAGCACTAAAGTATACTATGATGCTATAAAGTGAATATAATCCTTACAAGTATTTTATTTTTGCAACTCTAGGTTGAAGGCTAATGTGTTAGAGCTATGATCTAATTATTATGTTCTTATGGTTATGTGCATTAATATTGTATCGAGGTTGAAACCTAAATATTAAATTTGTTACTATATTCCCATGCTTATGTAATCTTGTGTGTCATGTTGTTAAGTTTGTGACTCAATGCTTTTGTATGTGTATGAATTGATAAGCATAGGTTGCATATGAGTCTTGACAAGGAAGACCCCATGAATTAGTACCTTGAATCATACTTGGCAAGGGGAATAAAAATGTTCTTTGCAAACATGAGGCCTCAATAAAGTTGCATAACCATTCATGATTGAGAGAGGAACTCCATGATTTTCAAAGTTCAAGCCACATGGAGCCCATCTTTGGTTGTAGCTAGAAAGTGGTCATTTTCATTGTAGCAAGATGGTGGTTGTACTCATTGTAGAAAGATAAAGTTTCCATACAATAGCTAGATGCCTTGTCATGTCAAGATGATTCTATTTATTAAAACAAGAAGTTCCTTAGACAAGTGTGCCTAAGACCAACATAGTACTTGTAGCTCTACTAGTTTGTACTACTTTGAGTGTACTTTAGATGAATATCTATCAAGAATATCCACAACTTTTGACTATAACAATTGTTATTTTTTGTTCAAGACAAATAGTATGTCAAATTAAGAATTATATATATTTAAAATTAACCATTTAGCAAAGAAGAATGACAACTAAGAAGACAAAAGGGAAGATATAAAGACAAAAAGACAAAAAAAATTGTCTTGAAAATCCAAAAATTTATATTATACATCAAATTAAATAAAATGACAACCTATCAAACAAAGAAGATAATAAGGGAAAAAGGCACAAAATTGTCCCTTGAAAACCCCAATATTTATATTATGAATCAATCTAGACTCCCTTTGCAAACACATACTATATCACTATAGTGCAATTTTATAATTTGATACCAAAATTGAAAAAAAATGACAAATACTGCTTGATTCCGGGACAAGAGGCAAAGGTGCGTTCCGAAGTAAAATTACAACTATATGGAACAAAAATCAAATACAATAATTCACCCCAATTTGAGGATCTTAAGAAGAGTTTTCCATTGACAATTGAAAAAAGCCAAAAAAAAAAAAAACGGATCACTCCAAGCACAAAATTATGCTAATTTCCAGACAAATGCTCTTCTTTGAAGACAGAAAGAAAATATTAAATACCACCAAATTACGGATTATTAGAAACGTGTCTCGGATATTAAAGTAATCAAATGGCAGCTTTATTAAAAATGCATGTCAATTCAAATATCAAACATTAAAGTAAGGTGTGTAACACAGATGCACTGTATTACCTTTTGCCAGCATATTAAAGTAAGGTCTGTGAAGAAAAGAAAGATGGGACAAACAAGGACGGCTTGAAGAGTATAATGGGCCATCACACTGTTTGATGGAGGACTGGTATATTTGCAAAAAAAGGCAAATGGAGGTGATAATGGGCGATTTGCAAATCCAAGTAGTCGGCTATAAAGTCCGTGGCATGTGAATAATACATATAGATGTTACTGGCTTGGATAAATGGAGAGGGGCTCATAACTGAATTGTATGCCTTTTATTAATTGTATGTACATTCATAAACTATAGTAGATCTTGATATAAACATGTACATTTTAATACCATTTCAAGGGGATGGTAATGTTGAACTAACTGTTTTCTTTTGGTTTTACTATATTCAACTAAAATATAATTGGTTTTGAAGTTCATATTTTAAAATTTAAGTTAAAACTTCAATTTCGGCTAAGACTCAAGGACTAAGAGGTATCCATTCTGCCAAAATCCGTTCAGACACGATCCCTACTATAAAATGGATTGTAAAAATTACTAATAGAAATGAACTATTAAATTTTTTTGTTTGTTATTGTATCATTGAAACTTCTTTTAAAAAGAAGTGGTAAGCAATTAATTAGCTAGATAAAATCCTCAAGCCCCCCTTCTTTAAGATGAAAGTGTCTTTTTCATTTGAGTCTTCATGGAAAGCTTCGCAACAAGTTTCTCACTTTTTGAAGTGTAGTGCTTCTTCATTGCAACATTTTTTCATTTTTTCCCTCAACTTTAATTTTATGGAATAAATTATCGATTATCATAATCAACCACTGGTCATAAGCTTTTTGATGGATGCTTCTATTAGTTTAAAAAATGAATTTGACAATTTAAGAATATTTGAGATTGAACACTTTTGACTGAGTCCCATGGAAAACTATCAAAGAGAATTATAAGCTCGACAATAAGAATAATGAGTTTATGTTACTTGCGCAATCTTTAGTGTCAATTGAACTCCCTATCAAGTTTTGTAATCTTAGGGAATGCAATTTCTCTAAAGATTAGAAATAGTTGGCTTGTAGACACTTTAATCATCTACCTTCAAAGAAAGTTTATATACAAAGCCTTCCTTATTTTCCTCTTATTTGTTTCCTTCATCATAAATAGAAGTTTGGATTTAGTTCCAAACTTCAGACAAAAATGAGTACTCAAATTTAGAAATAAAAACCAAAATTTTGTAGATAAGTTTTTGCATGAATTAAATGCTTTGTAACCTACCCCTTGGGGATAAATTGAGATGTATCATGGTTTAACCAAAATAATTTTCTTTTTTTCCCATATACTAATTGCATAAATCATATATTTTTGGACTACTATTTACCCAAGAAAAAATGGAGTGTTTCCTTTACAAATTTTCCCATTATCTTAAAAAATAATCTTACTATCTTTTGCCATGAGTTGAGTTGGAAATAAGTTTTGAGTTTTGCATAATATTATAATTGCTGACATTATTAGAAAAATCATTCTAAAACATAGAAAAATTAGATGTACTAATATATTTCCAACATTATTTATTAGACAATCACGATTCTCAATCTATACAGCTATAACATCTTTCTTTAAATTATCTTCATTTTCTTGTAGCTTCAAGTCTTATCCAAGAAGAATTATAAAGTCATGGATCAACTCTAGCAAATTAAAGAATGAGTCATACAATTTTCAATATGTAATAAGCTTGGCCATTGCTAGAAAGTGCTTCAATTGATGATATGACTTTATCTTTCAGCCTTCTAGTGGTTTCTATGCATCTATGGATGGGCTATTTTATGTATTTATTTCATCTATTGATTGGTTTCTCCCATTCATTGTATTTTTCTTTGTTCAAAATAAAAAAGTTTTCTTAGAATGATGCTTGTGAAGATCAAAGTTTAGTAACTTATTTTCTATTTGAATGAATATTTTGATTAATTTTATCTTGATTTCAAAGAGGACATAAGCTTCTATAGATGATCAATGAATCTAGGATAAGTTTGAGCCAAATTCATGATTCTAAAATAATTATGATTCAAAGTAGTAACTTTGATTTATGATTTTCACTCTAATGTTTAAATCACAATTGTTAAACAATTTTATATTCTTTTGTACATGTTTAAGAATTGTCTTATTCTAATGGATTTATCTAATTATATAGGTATTTAATGTCACAAATAGGCCAAATCAACTCGAAGGGAAGTACTCTATTCTGAGGAAGTCTATTACTTTCTAGTGATAATGCATAGAAAATATCATCGAAAGAAATCTAGGATGCCAAATGTTAAATGCAATATGTAACAAGGATATATTTATATAAAAAATGATAGCAATTTTATACTGATTACATCATGTAAATAGCCTTAGTTGTGAGTACATATAAGGAACTTAAGGTAGTAGAGAAACATCCTAAACTAACCTTGAGAGGAGGGTTATGTAAAATCTTTCTCAGATCTTTACAAAAATAATAGAAACTTTACAAGATTAAACATATATATCATGCATACCAAAATTCACTAATTTACATGGGGAAAACCCTTTCAAGAGAAAATTTACACACTCCAAAAGTCACCCAATATATTATCCAAAAATCAACAATCTATATTGTCTTAAAATGGACGCACTCCTCATTTAAGACCTTTTATCTCCCATCCTTTATTGACTTTTCAGACCATGGATGGATTCGTGCTCAATCACCTCTTTCTCCTATTCTGTCCCATATTCTCTATTTTCAACAATGCAGTATCAGAGACCTGATGGTTAGCTCCTTGTGGGCTAACCCTGGAATAGGTCAAGTCGACCTATTCTGGGAATACATTGACCTAAGTTGACCTATTACGAAACATGTTGATCAAGTCGACCTATTCCCTAAGGTTTGTGAGCCTCGATCCTAGTGTTGTCTCAAGGATTTAATTCTTAAAATGTGGTGACCCCATTGGCTTGATTTTTTTTCCTTCCCAGAAACTTGTATAAAAGGAGGCATGGGCACCTCATTTTGCAAGGTATGGGAAAAAAGAAAAAGACAAGGAAGCACGATGAAAGCATGAAAAAAGCATGAAGGAGTAATAAAGAAAAGGAGGACAGTTTGAGAATTCAAACGTTCAAGTCTTCAAAGATTCAAGGATCCTTTATAGACATCTTTCCTCCTCAAGATCTAGCATATTGTTGGCCATCAAGGGATGAGATCTACATTGAGGAATTCATCATCTTCTTCATTGATTCACATTTACATCCATGGCTCCTTGAAGTGATTTTGGTAGATCCATAGCATTTGTGTCCATATTTCCTACATTGTAATTTCAAGATCAACATACAAACATAATAAAATACTTATTTACAAGGGTTTCTTCAAGAAAGGTAAAATTTTACATTGCTCTTGTTTCATTTACACATTTACATTTCAATTCAAGGTTGATTCCTCAATCTAGGGCTTGACCAAGGTAATCCCTTATCCACCCCAACCCTAAAAACCTAGTTATCTTTATGCAAGATTAGGATCTTAGAATTGCAGGTACAGATCTGGAAGTTGTAGATAGAGATCTATCAAAGAAATTTGGTTCAAATTTAGAAAAGTGCCTCAAGAACATGGTGACTTAGGTCAACCTATTCTCAAACATAGTGACATGGTCAACCTATTCCTCGTAGCTTGATATTTTTAGCATTTTTGGGTTTTCAGCCTTGATCGCAGATCCGCAGTCAAAAATTCAGTTATAGGTCTAGAACAATAATTTCCAAAGTAGAAAAGAATATTCCTCATCATATTTAAAGGTGAGTACCTCATTATCTATTTCATATCTTTTCTTCGATCTATTTTCACATCTTAATTGCGTTGACTGCTTAGATTTAGCACCTAGATCTCTATTGCTTATCTTGCTAAATCAATTAGTTCAATTTTACAAGTACATTTATACAACCTTAATTGAATCTTACATTGCATGAAAGAGTACTTTATTTTGTACTTCCTTAGTATAATTTTGGTTTAGCATTGGCATCCCTTTATCTTCTTTAATTTTTGCTAATCTAACTTAGGTTATATTAAGAGTTGCGCCTGGAAGCCCCTCTTTATTGTATTTTGAATGTTAGTGTGGGAATGGTTAATTAATGAATACATCTCACATATTTTAATTCACTAAATTAATCAACACCATTTCCTCCCTAAACATTTTGGTGAATCTGACATGTTACAACTACCTTTTGAATTTAGATTTAGATTTAGCTATATAATTTTTGTGTGGTTAGATATTTCCTATCTCTTGATTACATTGAAAATTGTGCAGTTAGATCTCATTAGATTTTCCCTTTGTGGTCTCCTCTATTATGAGCTTTATTACACTAAGTCCAACCTCTAACATTCCCATTAGGAGAAACCATAGACTCATGTTCTCTTTTGACCATGATTCCTCTTTCCTTCCTAGGACCCATGATGATACTAATATTTTACCTCTACAAGATCTCAATCCCATAATGGAGAATAATTCTTCTCATTCCTCCTGCGATGAGGATGAAGCCTTAAAAATCCTCCTTCCCAAATTGATAAGATCTCTCATGAGTTTGATAAATTAGAAAATTGGCTTGTGCAAGAGAACCCAAATCTTGCTAGTGTTTCTTCTATTGAGGCTATTAAGAAGATTATTACTAATGATGACAATAACATATCCATTTTGTGTGGTATCTCACACCTTATTGATACTCATACTAAGCTTTTGACAAAATTTTCTCAAGAGTTAGGATACACTCCTTCCACAACCATTGAACCTTCTATCTCACTTTCTACTACCATTCCTAGTATTCCTACTTATACTCCACCTCTCATGAAAAATTTTACACAAGTTTCCACTCCTTTTAGTTTTTTTCTTCATAATCCTTCACTTCCTTTGAGTGTTCCTCCTACCTCCATACCTTCCTCATTACCCTCATAAAATGTTGTCCCTTTCACATATTCCAATCCTCTTCCCATTCCTTCTAATCCTCCACCAACATCCTTGCATTTTACTTCGGCTTCCTACAACTTTCCTAGTACATCTAATATATCTATGTCTACTATTGGGTATTCTAATTCCACCATTAGTATCTTAGTTCTAACTGTCACTACTTTACAACAATAAGTAGCTCAATTCACTCAATCCAAGTACAACATCCCTACATGTGATATTTCTAATCCCTTTTCCTTAGACATCCTTCGTGTTGTTATCCCACAACATATGGAGATACCTCATCTATAGACCTATAATGGTAAGAATGATCTTGTGATTCATGTTAGGACTTTCCAAACTAGATGTAGTGATTTTTCTTATGACTTTAGGCTCATGGCTAAGTTTTTCACATGCACTTTTAGGGATAAAGCTTTGTAATGGTATTTATCTTTATCTCCTTACTCTATTAATTCCTTCCAAATGGTCACTAATACCTTCATTCAACAATTTCAAAATAACATTGGTCCTCAAATTTCTTTGACTTATTTAGTGCATCATAAGAAAAATATTAAAGAAAATTTAGTGACTTCATTGGTAGATTTAAGCATTTGTATGCTCAAATTTCTTATCATGTGCCTGATCATGATATTCAACATATTTTAATTTCTAATTTTCAAAAGGACATTAGAGATAAGATTCTCCTTACTAAGTATACTTCCTTTTAACATCTTTGTGCAGTGCTTCACCACTATTAGTTACAAGGGTGTCATGCCCCACAAGGGAACTGGGGAAGAGAACAAAGATTCTCTTTATAAAAGAAAAACCCAAGTAATGATTTATGAAAAATTTTGAATTTTTAAAACAATTATATGAACAAAACTTAAATTTAGTTTCCTCCCAAGGTTCCCTTCTATCTAATGCATGATTCATTTAAGTCCATTAAGTAAACTAACAACAAGATATACTTCTCAAAGCAAATTACATCATATCACTATAAGATTCTTTATTAAGAACTACATAGTACTTTCATTTCAATTTTCCATTTAAAATCATCTATATTCCTAAGTATTCTTTATGAACAATATAACCTTTAAATCAAATAGAACCATCTAAATCATTTGATACATTGCAAATAATACATTTGTTCTTCAATAGTCTTTCCTTGAATCATCACTAATTAAAATCATACTACTTAACTAAAAATCATTTTCTTTTCCAACATACATCTTATACATATAGTTCACATCCCCTTTTTCCCTTTTTCCTAAGTCTACCCATTTCAAATACATCATTTTGAATTACATCAATGATTACATTACATTCATCTCCACTCGGGAGGTAACAATAACTTTACATCATGAAAGATAATTACAAAGCCTTTATTCTTCAAAAACTGGTACATAAGCAAGCATGAATCTTCAACACTGCATCCGCAAAAGATACCTTGATAAAATTTTTACTACCCAACCACGTGGACACCCAAAGGCCCACTCCCCCATGCTAGGAGATAGACACTAGGGTCCACAAAGAAGGAATAGCTAGGCCAAACCTAGGGTTGGGTTACCTTTCCCAAATAACAAATGAAAAGAAAGCCAAGTATAAATCTTTTCCCAAACAGGTTTTAAGGCTTGGTAGAAACTCTAAGCAACAACCTAAGTGAGTGTCATCATATAGCCCTCACCCCTTGGGTTGTCCTAGTACTAGCCACTTCAAGCCCCGGCCCCCAAGTAGGCACATGTGGAACCAAATGCCTTTCATACAGACAAGCACCATTTGATCGTACCTACACATAGGCACCTTCTCCCACTCCCATCCATAGCCTTTACTAGCACTAATGGCATGGGTGAGGCACATTTAATATTTTTACATGTTTGAACCCATTCCCATAAGTTTTAATTAAATTATCACATGTTAAAATAACTCTTCAGTCGGTTATCCTAGTACTAGACACTTAGGGCCCCGGCCCCGCACTGAGAGCCACTCACTAGGTGTCGTTAGGTTTTCTACCCTTAACCCACATATCGCAACCACATCATACACATAGTAAAAACATATCATAAACACTTTTGTAAGACTGCATCAAAGAGTAGAAAATAATAAGATAATTTATGGATGTTTTAGAGGAAATTAGGAATGTTTAAGGATGTTTAGAATGGTCCTAATCTTCTTAGACAACCCTAAACCCTAAACTGCTTCCTACACACATCCTAACCCTATTAAGGCATCCAAACACACTGAACATAACCTCTACCAAACAAGGAATGAACACATTTACAATTTACTCAAAGTTCCATATTCCAAAAGATAATGTTCCATGAACTTCATTCTAAGCCCGATATTTGACTAAGCCTGAAATTTGACTAAGTCTGATTTTATTAAAAATCTAAAAATTAAAAGTTACAACTTAACTCCTAGGAAGTTGAAACCTATCCCAATCAATCCAAAAGGTACCTAAACCCTTTATACAAATCAGATATATCCAAGCAGATGACCAGGATGGATACATCATGTGGACCTCAACTAAGTGAGTAACTACGACTTCGTCCTGAGTCATGAAAACACATCCGACACATATCCATGAAACATAAAACATCATGATAATGGTTAGATTCAAATCATTGGGTTAGATCCATAAAACATATAAAAATAGATGGTTTTCTAATCTCATAAATGTATAAATGATAACCATAAATGAGCATATCCATCATATCATCATTCACAAAACATAAATGTAAATGTATAGTCCTGACCATCATAATAAAAATGTCAAAATAAGAAAAGTCTAAGTATCACCATAGGAGAGGTATTACAAAGGGAGCCATCTTGAGAGCTCTATTCCAATGACTCCTATTACTATGGATAAGAGAGACACCATCGTTCAGTAAAATAGGTTCTCCAAACCTAACAACTACATAAATATTCACAAGTCAACAAACATAGTTGATGATCAAGTGGATGCTACATCTAAAGGTATGACTAATTCTTCCTCTATATATCATCCTAATCATAAGTGTACTTCTTTATGTGAACCTTTTCATGTGATGATGATGAAGTTAATTAATTCCAACATTCTTAAACTTCATCCTATCTGTCCTATTAACACTAGAAAACCAATACCTAAGTCATTTGATCAAAATCATTATTTTCAATACCATTGTCAACCTGGTCATGATACTCAAAGGTGTTATGCTTTGAATAATTCTATTCAAGACCTTATTAATTCCAATGCTATATCTATTTATGCCAAGGTTAATAATACATATAATTTTATAGCACCTCCTAACTAGAATTTTCAAATTTACACCAATCCTTTTCCTTTACATTCAACAAATGTCATTAATCAACCTTCTTCTTTGGTTACCAACATTAGTTACGATGATAAGGTAGAAGAAGCTAATCATGTGGTTAATCATGTTGAGTCTCAATCTCAAGCTTCTCCTAAACTTTCATCTCCTATCACCTTTGATGACAATGATATGTTTAAAGCACCTAATGTCCCTCTTTACATTACTACTAGGGTTTCTCATATCCCTTCTTTTGGTATTTTGATTGATCCATCTTCCACCATGAATGTTATCACTAAAGAACATATTTTTAGTAAAGGATTTCAAGGATACCTATGATACATCTAGTATTTGGATTCAAACTTCCAATGGTTTTATTTATCACCATCAATTTTCTATTTATATTCCCATTAGTATTCAATGTGGGGGCATCCAAGGTTAAGGTAGGGGCACTCTTTGTCGTCGGTGAAACTACATGGGGTGTTGGTATTTTAGCCGATGTTACTCGGTTGCATCCTTGACTGACGGTCTCAGTCATTAAAGGAAGCTCGATCATTGAAGGAACTCGGTAGTCTCTGGTGCTTGATGATATTGTTACTGAGTCATGCCTGCGGTGCTCGGTCGATACTGGTGCTCAGCGATGGCTGGCGTGATCGATTAATTCATTGTCTCTCGATAGTTCTAGCTTATCGACTAGAGTTCTGTGTGATTTATTGAGTTGACTTGGTGCATTTATTATTGGTAGCTATTGTTATAGGCCGACATGCTGAATTAAATGTTTGTATACATTTGTAATCTAACTTGTATGACATTTAATTATTTGTTTGGGAGAGTTAAGGGTTTCATCTTGCCGACTTGTGGCTAATGATTAGTATTTAAGGAGTGCTTGGGTAGATGTTTAGGAACATGACTTAGCAAATATGGGATATCAGATGTGAAGCTTGAAAGCTGAAGTTCGCAAAGTTGTGGAAAAGTTCTTTATGATCTTGCAGATCAGATTGATATCTGATAGTTGTTTGTAGTAGAGCTAGGGGTTGCATACTTGGAGACAAGGAGATTTCTTGGAGGCTTGCGAGCTCAAGTTTAGATCTGCCTTAGGGTTTCCATTAGCTTCTGATTATCTTCAGAGCTGAACTAGCTGAGATTGTATTGGATTTGTTTGTGGATCTTGCAGAATTGTTTCATTTTGTAATTGGCCCTTATAGCTGGACATGTTAATGCAAATTACTTGAAGCATTTGTGGTGTTATCTATTGTGTTGAGTATTCCACTGGGTACTTCTATTGGCTGCAAGGTTTGGACTATCCTTCATTGGATCCACCATCCTTGACTCCATCAGGTGGTATCAGAGTGAAGGTTTGTTCCTGTTGGAGTTGATATTGAAGGTTAACCTAGCAAGGATGATCTTGCAAAGTTGATCCTATTGAAGTGGAGATTGTG
This sequence comes from Chamaecyparis obtusa, assembly GCA_027943335.1. Lineage (NCBI taxonomy): Eukaryota > Viridiplantae > Streptophyta > Pinopsida > Cupressales > Cupressaceae > Chamaecyparis > Chamaecyparis obtusa. The sequence goes on along the minus strand of BSBK01000520.1, from coordinate 643,597 downwards.
CAGAATTTGGATTGTAGATCTGAAGCACTGAACTTGTGAAATTGTGCCCTAGCTATTTGCAAGATTGCAGGTTGCAATATGACTTGTTTACAATTTGGAAATTGTCACAAGGTGGTCAATGAGGGTTTATTAGAGAGGGTTTCTCTTATCTTTAAGGATGCCTCTAAGAAGATTGGACCCTAGAGTTATTTCTGATCTTTGTGATACTGTTGAAGCCCAGATCACAGAGAAAGTGAAATAAAATTTCAGATCTAAGATGGAATTGATGAAGAATGACATGGTCGTTGAGATTATGAGAGTTGTTATTGGTATACCTCAGAATGTTGGTATTGAGGATGGCTATGAAGAAGCTGCTGAAGAATTTGAAACTACAGGATCTAGTGGTGATGACTGAAGGAACAGATCTAGTGAAGACATAACTACTTGGTTACCTAGATCTACTACTCGGTTTAGTAATTACTGAATGGAAGTTTCTACTTTCTCTGGTACATTGAAGCCTGACAATCTGATTGATTGGATTGGTGAACTTGAAGATTTCTTTGAGCTGGAAGAAATCGAAGATCCTCTTCAGGTGATATTAGTATAGGCAAAGTTGAAAGGACATGCTACTCTTTGGTGGAAAGAACTAAAAAGAGATCGAGAAGATGAAGGTGAAACAAAGATCAATCGGTGGAGGTTGGTGGTGACTAAGTTGAAAGCTAAGTTCATACCGACTGACTATGAGCTTGACTTGTTTAAGAAGTTGTAGAATCTAAAACAGAAGGATTTGTCTGTTGAAGATTATATTGAGGAGTTCTACAAACTTACTATTTGGTTTGGACACCGAGAGATTGGTAAGGAAAAGGTAGCTCAGTATGTGAATGGTCTGAGATTCAATATTTAGGATGAGCTTGGTATGCTAAAGATTGATTCTATTGAAGATTCTTATCAGTATGCTCTGAAGGTAGAAGATAAGTTGAAGAGGAAACAATAGAGTAACTCCTTAGGGAATGAAAAGATTGATCACTCAGTGAAGGATAAGCTGACTAATGCAGAAGATGAACAAAAACCTATGGAATCGAAGAAGAAGACAGGTAGAGATATCTTTAAGGGTACTTTCTATAACTGTGGAGAGGAAGAACACTATTCTTTTGAGTGTACATAGAAGAAGGTTGACTGATGAACTACTGTGATGAATGAGAACATTCATAATGAACTTGAATTAGAGAACTTGCTGCTTCGGCAAACATTGCTCGATACAAAGGATGAACCTTGTCAGAGGAGTAACTTGTTTAGGACCCAATGCAAGACTGAAGATAAGCTCAATGATGCTATTGTTGATAGTGGTAGTACTAATAACCTTGTTGCTGAGGACTTGGTTTAGAAACTTGGTTTAAATAGAATGAAGCATCCTTGTCCTTATAGGCTTGGCTGGTTACAAGATGTTCATGCTTTATAAGTTAGAGAACAATGCTTGATTGATGTTCATATTGGCCAGTACAAGGATCTTGTGCTTTGTGATATTGTAAAGATGAATAGTTGTGATATACTACTCGGTAGACCTTGGCAATATGATTGCAGAGCTATTTATGACTGTTTCTGAAATGTGTTTACTATTGAGAAGGATGACAGAAAGTTTTCACTACTACCTTTGATGGATACAATACTTGGTAGGAGAAGCCTGAGTATTGGTAGATGAGTGTAGATTGTGGATCCAGAGAAAATGAATGATCAGTATGGAGAACTGACCTATACATTATCAAGGAAAGACTTGATGAGATAGAGGAAACTAAAGTGGAAGAGTTTTCAAGTAGAAAAGTTGGAGGAGTTGTACGTGAAGAACAAGTTCTGGATTTATGTGCTGAATCTTGAAAGATGTTCTTCTCACATATGAACATCTTTTGGAACCTGGGATGTATGATGCATGGGTATCCAAGGTTAAGGTAGGGGCACTCTTTGTCCTTAGTGAAACTACATGGGGTGTTGGTATTTTGGCCAGTGTTACTCGGTTGCAGCCTTGACCAATGGTCTTGGTCATTGAAGGAAGCTCGGTCACCTGAGGAACTCAATAGTCTCTGGTGCTTAGTGAAATTGTTACTCGATCATGCCTATGGTGCTCAGTTGACATTGGTGCTCAGTGATGCCTAGCATGCTCAGTTAATTCAATGTTGCTCGGTAGTTCTGGCTTCCCGACTGGAGTTCTGTGTGATTTGTTGAGCCAACTTGGTGCATTTATTTTTGGTAGCTATTGTTATAGGCCGACATGCTAAATTAAATTTTTGTATACATTTGTAAGATGACTTGTATGGCATTTAATTATTTTTTTGGGAGAGTTAAGGGGTTCATCTTGCCGACTTGTGGCTAATGATTAGTATTTAAGGAGTTCTTGGGTAGATGTTTAGGAATACAACTTAGTAGATCTAGGATATCAAACGCAAAGCTTGAAAGCTAAAGTTGGCAAAGTTGTGGAAAATTTCTTGATGATCTTGCAGATCAGATTGATATCTGATAGTTGTTTGTAGTAGAGCTAGGGGTTGCATACTTGGAGACAAGGAGATTTCTTGGAGGCTTGCGAGATCAAGTTTAGATCTACCTTAGGGCTTCCATCAGCTTCTGATTATCTTCAGAGCTGAACTAGCTGAGATTGTATTGGATTTATTTGTGGATCTTGCAGAATTGTTTCATTTTGTAATTGGACCTAACTTGGAAGGCCTTATAGCCGGGCATATTAATGAAAATTACTTGAAACATTTGTGGTGTTATCTATTGTGTTGATTATTCTGCTAGGTAATTCTATTGGCTGGAAGGTTTGGACTATCCTTCATTGGAACCACCATCCTTAACTACATGACTATTGTTGGTAAGGTTGTTTATACTTCCTTTGTTATCATTCCTACTTCGGATCAATTTCATGTTAAGCTTGTAATTCTATGGCTTTCCTCCATGTAAGCTATAGAATCTCGTATTCATAAGTGAATAAAGTTTCCCCACAAAGGATAATTTATCACCATTAATCATTCCCTTTACAAACCTTCACATCCTTGAGATTGTGTTGATATGGATTTCTTTTGGCCATCTCTCCCTTGAAAAATGGCTAGCTATCATGATCATCTCTTTCAATCCTATCAATGTTACAAGGTAGAAAAGATTCTTGAGCTTATCCTTCCTAAGGATTCTATTCTTGAAACTATCTTACCTACCCCACATATTCCTCCACCTATTATTTGTCAACTTGTAGTTTTTCCCTCTCCGAAACCTATGATTATGGAACCTAATCCTTCAATTTTTTCTCATAAACCATTTGTAACCAACATGATCATCAACATTGCAAAAATAGGCTCATGCCCTTCTTGCACGTCTTCCTCTCAAAAGTTTCCTTTGATCAACCCATGCTTGAGCCCTTAAAGGAAGTTAATCAAAATAACAATATGAAAAAGGATAAACATAATGATTTTATTTGTATTTTACATTCTATTAATATTGATATGGAAGATACTATTGATTATGATTCTAATACACATGTTAGGGATGAAAAAATATGAGAATATTCATATGGATTATGATTTTCCTAACATGCTTTCTACACATTTTACAATCAATCATAGCGAAGAGCATAGTGATTCCCACTACAGTCCTTACTTAGATCTGGCAGTGGTTCTTACTATGTTGAATGTTGTTCCTCTTCTGAGTTTCTCACCCTTCCCTAACATTTTAAATCAAGATGGGGTGGCATGTAGAATGCTTGATGTGGACTTCTCTAGTATGGTATTCTTTGTTTGTTTGTGTTGTGTTTCCCTTGTGTTGTGCTTTTTTTAATGTGTTTTGCCTATATTGATTTAGATGATTCTTGACTTCTCCATTGGCACAAGATGATAAAGTAGTCAAACATGTTGTGCGGCTATTCTATTTGTATCTCTTTCCTTCTATGTTGTTGTTACATGTTGTGTTGTATATGTTATATTATTTGTAAATGTTCCCTTGTGTAGTCTACTTGGATTCTTGTGACATAGATACACTGATTCCTTTTGGTCTCTATGTTCCTATCCCAAAAAGACTCTTCTTTGTATATCTTATTTGTTTTTCCTCCATTGCATTGTAGTTATACTTCATTTGGGGAATGATGGCATTTCATACTTGATATAATATTACATATTATCATATGATCATATTGACCCAAAAGTTAGTGGATCGCATCATGTTCTCTCTTTTGTTATGTCTTCATTTCTCTTGGAATGTTCTCTCCTAGGGGCATTTCCTAGTGGAAACATTCTTTGTGCATACACTCTGCTCAATTTTTCATAGACACAGACACACACTGATAGTTTCATCTCCTTTATCAGACTATTGACAATTCTTGGGGGTTATTTTCTCTTTTGGATCTCTCTTTGGATTACTAATAGTCTAGGAGGCCCGATCCTTATTTTTGATCCTTCTTCAGAGTATTGATAGTATAGGAAGCCTCATCTCCTTTTTATCCCTTAAGAACACACTCATCCTTATGCCTCCATCATTTTTTGATTCTTCTTTTTGGGACATGGAGTTCCCTTGAAGTTGAATCATTTGATGAGTTGACTAGCATGTCATACACACTTTCTATACCATTCAATTCATTTTCGATGGGTTGACTAGCATGACACACACACTTGCTAGACTATTTAATGCCATCCTTTGTTTCACCCATTTTCTTTTTCTTTTGTTTCATGTAGTTCACAATAAGGAACACAAACCTTATTGGGCAAGTTGGCTACACTTTCTTGTTAGTGAAATCTCTCTTATTTTTTGTCTTTGGATGTGATCAAGACTCAAGTCTCTTGGGGGATTGATAGTTTCTTTGTCTCCTTATCCATAATAAGATCATCTCTTTCTTTTCGATCGACTTTACCATGAGTTTGAGGTAACTCATACTCTCCCTAAAGTATGGGCTAAATGTACCATCTTAAAATGGACATACTCCTCATTTAAGAGTTTTTAGCTCCCATTCTTTATCAACTTTTTGGAACATGGATGGATTCATGCTCAATGACCTCCTCTTGTTCAGTCCCATATTCTCCCTTTTCAACAATGTAATATCTAAGACCTCAGGGTTAGCTCCTTGTGGGCCAACCCTGGAATAGGTCAACCAAGTTGACCTATTTTGGGAACACATTGACTTGTTCCAGGAACACATCGACTAATTTTGGGTTTTTTAACCTCGGGCTTGGAGTTGTCTTGAGGATTTAATTCTTAAAATGTGGTGACCCCGTCATCTTTCTTTGTTCTCCCACCTGAAAAATTAAATAAAAGGAATCCTAGGCACCTCATTTTGCAAGACATGGAAAAAAAATACAGCCACAAGGAAGAACAAAAAAACCATGAAAAAATCATGAAGAATTAATAAAGAAAAGGAGGATAGTTTGAGCATTCAAGCATTCAAGTCTTCAAAGATTCAAGGATCCTTTGTGAGCATCTTTTCTCTTTAGGATATAGCATATTATTGGCCATCAAGGGAGGAGATCTACATTGAGACATTCATCATCTTCTTCATTTGATGCACACTTACATCCATGGCTCCATGAAGTGATTTTGATAGATCCATAACATTTGTGGAGATTTCCTACATTGTAAGTTCAAGATCAACATACAAACACAACAAAATCCTTATTGACAAGGTTTTATTCAAGAAAGGCTAATATTTACATTTATCTAGTTTCATTTACACATTTACATTTCAATTTAAGGTTGATTCCTCAATCTAGGGCTTGACCAAGGTAAGCCCTTATCAGCTCCAAGCCCAAAAACCTATTTTTTTGTATGCAGGAGTAGATCTCAGAATTGCAGGTACATATCTGGAAGTTGTAGACAAAGATCTATAAAAAAAACCTGGGTCAACTTCATAAAAGTGCCTTGGAAATATGATGACTTAGGTTGACCTATTCTAGAACAAGGTGACATGGTCGACCATTTCTTGACAACTTGATATTTTTAGCATTTTTGGGATTTTCAGTAGTGATCGCAAATCTTCAGTCAGAAATTTTGCTATAGGTCTAGAAAAACAATTTTCAGAGTTGATTGTTAGAGTAGTCATATTATAGCTAATAATTAATTAATTTAATTATTAGTCTATTATTCTCTACACTTAAGTTAGACTTAGGCATCTTATTATTCTTTAGGGTTTTCTCCTTTAGGGTTTCGGTATCCTTTTATAAGGATTCCCTCTTTGTATTTTTCAGCAACTCAATGCATTATTCATAATAGAATGTTTTTTGAATGTGCATATGATGTCTCTATCTTTTTGGCCTCCATGATTTTCTTGCTTTCTGTTCTTTGCTTCTTCCATGTGATAGGGTTATGCATGCAGGTGTTCTTGGGAGATTAGTCTTTTACCTAATCTAACATGGTATCAGAGCCATCTTGCTGCTCGCTATTCATGTTTTGTTGAAGTGCTTCAGAAGCAGGAGATTTTCAAGGGTTTCAAAGTTTTTATGTGGTTTTACAAGGGGTGCTTTGTTTCTGGTCACTTTGGGCTCAAACGGACATCTCCATTGAGCTCAGAGCACCCAAAAACCCCAAAAACCATATAAAATTTGTCCATTTTGGACAACTTGGCTTTGAGGTAAAAATTTTTTTGGTTTTTGTGCCCGTACGACACAAAAACCAAGAAAAAAAAATCAAATTTTTTTTAAAAAAAACATTATTTAATGTTTTTTTGTGTTTATAAACAACGTGGCCTGCTTTACATAAAAGGCGCCGGCCACCGGCCACTCGCGCACCATCGACGCCCCCTGCACCACGGCTTGCGTTGCCTCTATGGCTTCCCAGCGGCCGTGCTGGCCACCCACAGCTGGCCTCCTTCGCCGGCCCCTCCCGGCTCCCCTGCACTGTGTGCCGCCTCTCGGCCCCGCTCTACTCTGCCCTGCCGGCCCGATGGGTTTTAAGCCCCGTGGTGGTCACATGGGTGACCAGGAGTTTCGGGTTTAGCCCCCTACATGTGCCATGCGCCCAGGGGCTTTGTTTTTTCCAGCCCCAGGGTCTTAAAAATTTGTTTTGAAGCCTTTTAAGGGTACCTGGGCCTATTTTGCTCTATCTGGAGCATACGGAGGTCTTTTTTGGACTTCTTTATATCGTCGGAAAGCTCTTTCTGAGATCTTTCCGATTATGGAGGTTAAAGTTTTTGGCTCTACTATTTTGATAGTGTTTTTTTATGTCAAATGTGATGTTTATTTTTTGCCTTCCGGGAGCCATATCTCGCTCATCCGGACTCATTTTTGGGCTCACCAGATATCGTCGAAAAGCTAGTTCAATGAGTTTTTCAGTTGCAGGGGTATTTTATCCAGATTCTACTCCAGGTTTTCTCTCCTCTGAGTTTTGCACTTTCTCACTCTAGCGGATTACTTGGGTTCTACAGGTCCTGGGATCTCTTCTTCTGTTCTTCTAGCTCACTCTTCTTTCTGACTTCTGAGCATTGTATGCTTCTCTTCTGTTGCATTCCTTTTTTCTATAAATGCACTGAGATAAAGTGCCTACTTTTGCATATCTGGGATCTTGTACTCCTTGTGTTTGTTTGTACTCGCACTCAGTTATAAAGTGCCATGGGGGGTTATGATGTTTTACCTTTTGTGCTCATCCACCTTTGTCAAGTGAGTGTACATTCCATGACATTAGCCCATGTTGTGTGTCTATGACACTGCCCTTTATCTTGTGCTTGTACTTCTGTTGCACTGTTGGTGTTCCTGATTCTTCTCTTTGCAGATGTTTCTAGCATTGCATTTCAGTGTTCCTGTCACCCCTCTCCTTGTTCATCATTATGGGGGGGGTTCACCTGTTGGTTCTATTGCTTCCTTGGTTCGGTTGAGTGATCTACGTATTTAGTTTTTGTTCCTATGTACTAGGTGGATGAAGTGGCTAGGAACCTATGCATTTCGGTGAGATGGTTCATCTACTATATAGACACTTGTTCATTCCTATTTTGGAGGTCACCTCTTCGATTGATCAACTCTTCAGACTTTGTCTTCTCTACCTAGTCATGCACTATTTCAGTGGGGGTTCCAGCAGTTTCTTCTGACAGTGTTTGTAGCTTCATGCTTCGGAGATGCTTCATGCTCTTTCTTGTTCCTTTCTTTGGGACATTCCCTAGATTGGAGGCTTTGTTTCCTTCATCTAGTTTATTTCTTGTACTTGGATACCTGATCAGGCCTTGTTTCCGGGACCCATTGCTCTTTCATGCATTTTTGTTTTCATGCATCTTTTAGTCCTTAGTTGTTTAGCTTCTCCCTAAGTTAAACTTAAGGGGGGGTGTTAGAGTAGTCATATTATAGCTAATAATTAATTAATTTAATTATTATTTTATTATTCTCTACACTTAAGTTAGACTTAGGCATCTTATTATTCTTTAGGGTTTCGTTATCCTTTTATAAGGATTCCCTCTTTGTATTTTTCAGCAACTCAATGCATTATTCATAATAGATTATTTTTTGAATGTGCATATGATGTCTTTGGCTTTTTGGCCTCCATGATTTTCTTGCTTTTTATTCTTTGCTTCTTCCATGTGACATGGTTATGCATGCAGGTGTTCTTGGGAGATTAGTCTTTCACCTAATATAACATTGATTGATTACATTTATAGCCTAGATCTCTATTTTATTATCTTGCTAAATCAATTAGTTCAATTTTACAAGTACATTTATACAATCTTAATCAAATCTTACATTTCATGAAAGGGGAGTTACTTGTGTACCTCCTTAGTATAATTTGGGTTTAGCATTGACATCCCTTTATTTTCTTGGATTTTTGCTAATCTAAATTAGGTTATATTGAGAGTTACACTTGGAAGCCCCTCTTTCTCTTGTATTTTGAATGTTAGTGTGGAAATAGTTAATTAATCAATATATCTCACATAGTTTACATTACTATTCATCAACACCATTTTCCCCATAAACACAATCAATTACAATATACTCGTAGAATAAACTTCTCATAAGAGTATCACCAATTAGAGGTATAGATGTAACTCAATAGCTATCAAAATCTTACACAAGCCATATATCTCAAGAAGCTAATATATATAAGATATAATACTTAAAACTGTCAAATGGTATTACAAAACCATGGACTAAAAATCACTTGAATTGTGGCATCCATCTAATCTCTAGCCTAAGATTCCCTATGATGTGTCAACACACACACACACACACCATATACAACTCTCTTTTATAGATCATTTATTTCAAGAGACCCAACTTTTGGAGGCCACAAATTTTGAATGAGTGTCCAATTGAAAAGCCATTTGAAGCATTGAAAATATTGGGATATTCTCTATCAAGTTATAAAAAGATATGCTATGTAAGGATACTTTTGGGACATTTATCAACCTCTAAGGTGTTTGGAATTGAATTCATTAAATTTAACTTTAATATCTTCATATCTAGACGTAATCTTGCAACAAAAATTTACTTGCACCATTATCTATCCCATACAAAGCTTTAGGGAAAGTTTAGGCAAAAATTGTGCTCAAATATTAAATTTTTATAAATAATAACCATATGTATTAAATTTTGTTAATTATTATCATTAATGTTTTGTCATTGAGTTGGTTAGTCCATCAATCTTATCTCCATTCTTTATCTGGGCCAGACAATGATATTACCAATAGCGTATTACCGATAATTTTTTTGGTCTATTTCATGGCGCAGCAATGTTTTTGTCTAGACATATTTTTCATAGTGTGAGAATTTTTTTGATTTGGCCTACATCTCCTACCATTTTTGGTAGCATGCTCACCAGATTTTATCTTTGGTCCAAGATGACATGAAATGATATAGCTTTGGTGCTTGTATATATTGGTAGCAACATCAACATAAGAATATAGATTATTATGTTGATATGATAGATGCGATGCTATATGTACATTTGATCTATTGATTATATAGAAAATTTATATATTTAATTTAGTGACTATATCGAACGATTTGTGTACTTCAATGAGAGCTATATTTTATGCATTTAAAGATGCAACTGTGACAGTTCAATTTTGTATTTCATAATTTGGCTATAAGCTACTTATCATCTATATTAGATAGTTCTTGTAATTTGGATAGTGATCCCCACCAACATTGATCCACATCGGTGGTGAGACACCCCTTGTATTTAGAAATTAGTTACCTAATACTTATGAGTTAACCCTCTGCATGGTTTTTCCTATCTTGGTTTTCCACAATAAAAAAACATGGTGTTATGTGACATTTTTAAATTTTCTTTGTTCTCTTTCTTTGATAAGTTTAATTGTGTTATGTGCATAACTATTTAAAAAATTTAAAATTTTCAACGGAACATTGATTCACCCTCCCCCCTAGTATTTTGGATGTTCAATAATTGGTATCAGAGCTAGTTACTTTGGAAGAGTCTAACAACTCGAAGGAGATCCAAAAGGTTGAACATTCTATGTTTTGATCTACCATGGATGAGAGAGAGATCATGTCCATATATGAAGATCTTAAATTTGTTGAAGATGAAAATAAGGAACTATTAGAAAATATTCAAATAGGAAATAATTGCATCTGGAAATTAAAAGACTAGATCGATAAATTCAAGCTCAAACGTAAAGAATTCAGTAATGAACTGAAGATATAAAATGATACTACCATTGATCTTAGAGATAAAAGTAAAGAAGATGGAAAGACCAAGAAACATCTGAACAATATGATCAATGAAATAAATTAGAAAAGGAGGTTAAGCCTCTCAAATAAAATCTGGAAGAATCAAATAAGAATGAAGATAGGTTCTATTGATACCTAAAATTTCTCTTATGTGTAACGATCTAAGGGAAGCTTTAGTGAATGTGGGACTCTAGTGTTTTTTGCTGAGCAACTTCTGAGATTTTAGAAGCCGGCTCTTCATACTATGTTTTGAGGGAAAGAGTTACAAAATGATGAAATTGGGAAAGGTGATATGCCAAATCTTTTAGAACACTTTAAACAACTAAATAAACATGCTATTCCCAACAAGGAATCTAAAGGCAACTTATGCAATCAACCAAACTTAGAACATAAGCACACCGAGTCAAAGATTATCTCACAAATATAGAGTAGAGAACACGATAATGTATAAGAAATAGAGAAGCTTTAAAATCATAATCTACTTCAAATATTCTATAAAGATGCTATGCTAAAGTTCTAAAAAATACACAAATTTGTAAATGAAAAATGAGCCACTAGATATACCAAAAGGAAGAATACATGATTGATTTGTATTAATGATTTAAAAAGCATATATAGTTTTAGAAAAAATAGGGTTGCATCTATAAGTATGAGGATTAAAAGGCTCTCCTCATTATCTTTCACTTATTTTTATTATAAATAAACATTATGCAACACTAGGTAGGAAGAACCCCACAATTCAAAGAAATAAAATGACCATTAAAGAGATGCGGTACTAGACACTTGAAGGAATTGAGAGGTCACTTTCTTCATTGATCCTAAGAGATCACTAGCTAACACAATCTTATCCCCTAGAGAATTCATCTCACCATAGTGGTGTTTGGGTTGAAAAAATAACTCAAGATTGCCACCGCTCCTAAGGAATAATCATACTTTACTCAGGTGACTCTAGAATTTTTGGTATCTAGATGTGCATATAGATTCAACTACAGATTTGATAGGCACATGGAAGAAAACTAATAAACATGCAACAAAATTCAGTCAATGAACAAACTTTGACACGTAGAGAAATGATATTGAGAGTTCGGATGGAAGGGATCCAGTCTTCTTAAAATGCCCATGAGAAGGCCACATGTACAACTATTTGAATAACTCATCACATCAGTGAAATGAACTATAGTTAGCCAAGAAAGGACCACATGGCACTTGAGTGGGGACTCATGTCTTTTCTTTTCTTCCTTTTCTTGCGCACACCCACTAGGTCAACACATGTACAACCCTTAAAAATTTTGGTCTCACAAGAAAAAGAATACTACAAATGACATGATGGACATGTGACAATAAAGATGGGAGTCTTTCTTAAAGGGATGTAAATCCACTCTAGAATATGCACTAAAGTGACATGTGGAAAGATGCATGTTTCTACTCACATACTCATCACAAAGAATAAATAATGTAGGAATTTGAAAGGATGCTTTGGTGATGTAGGAGCATCTCAGCTCCTTGGCAATCCTGTGTCACCAAAAACATTTTGGAGTTTGTCTGTGTTTCTCAGTTCCTACTTTGACTGAGTTGGTTGGTTTCTTTTGGTTACCGAGTGTGGTTGGTTATCTCCTGGGTGGTTGGTTGTTTCACTGGCGCTTGACGTTACTTGTCTACTGCTTGATTATCTTTGCTCACCGGTGGGTTTAGTTTTAGTTTTTGTTGTGGCCGACTTGTGCATTTATGTTGGGTCATGGATTTAATGTTGGAATCCATCATTGGGAAGTGTGTGGTCCCAAATCTAACCCTTCCTTTTGCTGATTGTGGATTTGAAGGTCGACTCAGTTCGGTAGACTTTTGTATAAATGTAGTTGTTTGGTTGTAGTTTAGGAGGTAGTTTTTAATGGAAGATAGAAGATAGTGTTTTAGAGATTGTTGGAAGATCCTCGCATGTTTGATGACTTCTATAAATTATTGTAATATCTAGGCCTAACTAGGAAGGCCTTATAGCCTGGCATGTATTATTCTATTTGATGAAAATATATCTAAGCTTTTGCATTCTCTCTCTCACTGTTGTGTTTGTTTTCTTTTGCATGTGTTGAGCAGGCTTGGATCATTAGGGTGTGCCATTGTTTGGCCCCTCTTTTCCCTTTCTCATGTTAGGTGGTATCAAAGTGAGGTGAGATCTTGATCTAGGTCTGCAGAACTAGGTTTGTAGGTTCTTCTTGAAGCCCTAGTTGATTGTTGTGGGGTAGCAGATTGCGATCTGACCTACAATTGTAGAGGGTTGTCAAGATGGTTTGTGGGAGGTGAGAGGCATATCCAAGATTGGAAGATATGCTAAGGTAGATTGTTGTTAGATTAGAAGCTATTGAAATAGCCCAAGGAAGAGGTAGACATCTTGAAGATGTTTGTGATGATGAAGTTGAGGAAGAATAGGCGAATGTAGAACTTGCACCTTTTATGGATCAAGGTGAAGAAAGATTTTTGAAGGCTATGAAAGGTTTGAAGTCAACACCACATTTCAATCCTCTTTAGTATGGTGGAAAGCTAGATTCTAATGAATTGGTGGACTAGATCACCGAGATGGAAAAGTATTTTGAATATGAAAACATTCCTGAAGACAAGAAGGTGAAGATTGCAAGCACAAAGTTGAAAAGTCATGCATCCTTATGGTGAGAACATTTGTAGTTGGATAGGAAGAGGAAAGGAAGAGATGAAATCAAGGTATGGAATAAAATGGTAAATGGATTGAAAGTAAAGTTCTTACCTTGTGATTATCAGATTAACCTAGTTTGGTGAATGCAAAGTTTGAGATAGAAAGATAGCTCGGTAAAGGAATATACTGAGGAATTCTATAGATTAGATATCAGATCTAGACATGATGAAGATGATGTGGAAAGAATTGGTAGATACCTTAATGGTTTGAGAGTTTCCATGCAAGAGGAAATTAGTATGGTCAAGTTGGAGAACATTGAAGAGTCTTATCAATTTGCATTGAAGGCTGAGGAGAAATTGAAAAAAAGACATGAGCAAAGAAAAAGAGGTCAAGGTGGTAGATTCCCTAGAGGAAGAGGTAGATCCAATGGTGAAAATCATAGATTTGAACCAGAAAAGACAAATCTGGACAAAGGAAAGACCAAGTGGAAAGGTGAAAGTTCATCTAGAGGTAGAGGAAGTAACTACCAAGGTGGTTATAGTAGAGCAAGTTTCTAAGGAACAAGTTACAATTGTGGAGGAGAAGGACATAGATCTTTTGAATGTACACATGTAAGTAAGAAGGCTAGTAGTAGTAGAAATGCTTTAGTGCAAGAAGAGTCACCGAATGAACCTGAGAAAGAAAATAACTTGATGGTAAGGAGAGCACTGTGGAATTAAAGAAAAAAGGAAGATTTGGTAAGGAAAATTTTGTTCAAGACTAGATGTAGAGTTTCTGATAAAGTCTAGAAGGTAATCATTGATGGTGGTAGCTTGAAGAATTTGGCATCTGAAGAGATGGTCACAAAATTGCAGTTGGAAAGGTTGGTACATCTGAAGCCCTACCAAATTTCATGGATCAAAGATTAGCATACACTCCTGGTAAGTAAACAATGTTATGTGAATTTGAAGATTGGAAAGTACTATGATAAGGTGTTATGTGATATCATGCCTATGAATTGTTGTCATATTTTGTTGGGTAGACCTTGGCAATATGATAGACATCCTATATATGATGGAAGATTTCATAAGTATACTATTGTGGATGATGGAAAGAAAAAAATCTTGTTACCATTTATGGAAGAACTTGTTAGTAATGTTTGCACATTTGTGAAAGTTTGTTTGATGGAGGGAAGAAATTTTTTTAACTCTTTGAAGAAGAATGATGTATGTTTTGTTGTGATCCCTAACAAACTGAGTAAGAAAATAGAAGATAATGTTCCTGAGGAGATTGATAAGTTACTCACCAAGTACATTGATATCATTTTTGATAATGTACCTGATGGTTTTCCATTGAAAAGAAGCATCGACCATTGTATGGATCTAATCCTTGGAGCTAGTTTACCGAATAAGGCACCTCATTGGTTGACACCTACTGAGAATCGGGAATTGAACCGACATGTCCAAGAGTTACTGGAGAAAGGTTTGATAAGAGAAACTTTGAGTCCTTGTGCAGTACCTATTGTATTGGAACCAAAAAATAATGGAGAATGGAGAATGTGTACCGATTCTAGAGCAATCAATAAGATAACAGTGAAGTATAGGTTTCCTATACCGAGAATGGATGACATAATGGAAAGTTTGACTGAAGAAAAGTATTTCACCAAAATTGATTTGAAAAGTGGGTATCATTAGATCAGAATCAGAGAAGGTGATGAATGGAAAACTTCTTTCAAGACAAAAGAAGGTTTGTATGAGTGGGTGGTTATTCCCTTTGGTTTAACTAATGCCCCGAGTACTTTTATGAGGCTAATGAATGAAGTTTTGAAGAAATTCTTGGGTAAGTTTGTGATTGTATATCTTGATGACATTCTGATATTTAGTAAGACCAGAGAAGAACATTTATTTCATGTTATACAAGTTTTGTAGAGATTGAAAGAGGAAAAGTTGCTGATAAATCTAAAAAAGTGTTCATTCATGAAAGAGGAGGTTGTGTATTTGGGATCTGTTATTTCAGTTGATGGTCTAAAGATGGATCTTGAAAAGGTTGAAGCTATTTTGAATTGGCCTACACCTGTGAATGATAGTGAGGTAAGATCATTTCATGGTTTGGCAAGTTTTTACCAAAAGTTCATAAGGAATTTCAGTTCAATTTTTAATGCTATGACTAAAACTATGAGAGGAGACAAAAGAGAATTCAAGTGGACACATGGATCTAAATTTTTTTTTGAGACTTTGAAGTAGAAGGTTGTTGAATTACCTATTTTGGCATTACCTGATTTTAGTAAAGTATTTCAATTAGAATGTGATGCAAGTGGAAGTGCAATTAGAGCTGTATTGAGTCAAGAAGGTAAACCTATTGCTTTGTTTAGTGAAAATTTGAATGATGCTAGAAGGAAATATTCTATGTATGATCAAGAATTCTATGCTATTTTTCAAGCACTGAAGAAATGGAGACATTATTTGATACTGAGTGAATTTGTGTTGTATATTGATTATAAGGCTTTATAGTATTTGGGTAGTCAAAATAAGTTGAATTAGAGACATATGAAATGGGTTGAGTATTTGCAGAGTTACACATTTGTGATAAAGCATAAGAGTGGAGTCACTAACTGAGTTGTTGATGCATTGAGTAGAAGAAGATCTTTGATGACCGAGATGAAAATTGAAGTTCTTGGTTTTGATGAGATGAGAGATTCTTATGAGTCTGACCCTGATTTTTCTGAGCCATGGAGAAAGTTCAGAGCACCTATTCAAGATAAATAAGATACTAAAATGAGATGAATATTTGATTCAGGAAGGTATGTTGTATAAAGGCATTTAGTTGTGTATACCAAGAGGAATAATGAGAACTAATCTAATAAAGGAGAAACATAGTAGTCATTTGGCTGGACATTTTGGTATTGATAAAACATGGAATTTTCTTAAGGAGAGGTACTATTGGCCGCAGTTGTATAAAGATGTTTAGAAATTTGTGAAAATTTGTGGAGTTTGTCAAGTTGTAAAAGGAGTAAGTCAGAATACTGGATTGTATGTATCGATTGTTGTTCCTAAGAAACCTTGGATTGACATTAGTATGGATTTTGTTCTTGGCTTACCAAAGACAGTAAGAGGTAATGATTGTATATTTGTTGTTGTGGATAGATTTTCTAAGATGAAACATTTTATACCTTGTAGAAAGACATCAGATGCAGTACAAGTAGCAGATCTTTTCTTTAAAGAAATTATCAGATTGCATGGATTATCGAGGAGCATAATCTCTGACCAAGATAGTAAATTTGTTGGATACTTTTGGAAGACCCTTTGGAAGAAATTTGGCACTGAGTTGAAATATAGTTCTACATTTCACCCACAAAATGATGGACAGACTGAAGTTGTGAACAGAAGTTTTGGAAATCTTTTGAGATGTTTAGTTGGAGACACACCGAGTAATTGGGATTCTATGTTAGCACAAGCATAATTTGCATACAATAATTCAATGAATAGGAGTACTAGAAAGACACTATTTGAGATTGTGAATGGCACACAACTGAGAGGTATATCTGATTTGAGAGACATTACTAATGAGAATAAGAAAAGTGTTGAAGGAGTAGAATTTTCTGATTACATGAAGACATTGTATGAAGATGTAAAGCTAAAGCTGGAACACAGTAATCAGAAATACAAAGACAAAGCTAATATATCAAGGAGACATAAAAATTTTGATGTTGGTGATGAAATGATGGTTCATTTGAAGAAAGGCCAATTTCCTATTGGAACATATGGGAAGCTGAAGATGAAGAAGTTTGGACCTTGGAAGATTTTGAGGAAAATTGATAGTGGAAATGCATATGAAATTGAGTTACTTGATGACATGGACATATCACCTATTTTCAACATTGCTGATTTGTATGAATATCATGAACTAGATGAAGAAGTGACAGTACCGACATAATATCCTAAGAAGCAGAATGAAGAAGTTGAATAGATTTTGAAGGAAAGGATTGGCAAGAGTACAAAAGGAAAATAGTATATGGAATATTTGGTAAAGTGGAAGAATAGACCGATGGAAGACAGTTCATGGATTTCTCAGTCAGAGTTGGACACAGCTCAGACTAGACCTACCAAATGATTCAAAGAATCATTTCAAAATAACCCTAGGTTTCTGATGCAGGAGCATCTCGGGTCCTTGGCAATCCTGTGTCACCAAAAACATTATGGAGTTTGTCTATGTTTCTTGGTTCCTTCTTTGACCGAGTTGGTCAATTTCATTTGGTTACCAAGTGTGGTCAATTATCTCCTAGGCAGTCGGTTGTTTCACTAGCGCTCATCATTACTTGTCTGTTGCTCGGTTATGTTTGCTCACTAATGGGTTTAGTTTTAGTTTCTGTTATGGCCGACTTATGCATTTATGTTGGGTCATGGATTTAATGTTGGAATCCATCATTGGGAAGTGTGTGGTCCCAAATCTGACCCTTCCTTCTGTTGATTGTGGATTTTAAGGTCGACACAGTTCGGTAGACTCTTATATAAATGTAGTTGTTTGGTTGTAGTTTAGGAGGTAGTTTTTAGTGGAAGATAGAAGATAGTGTTTTAGAGATTGTTGGAAAATCCTTGCATTTTTGAGGAATTTTGTAAATCATTGTAATATCTAGCCCTAACAAGGAAGGCCTTACAACCTAGCATGTATCATTCTATTTGATGAAAATACGTCTAAGCTTTTGCATTGTCTCTCTCATTATTGTGTTTGTTTACTTCTGCATGTGTTGAGCAGGCTTGGATCATTAGGGTGTGCCATTGTTTGGCACCTCTTGGCCCCTGCTTGCGTCATTTGGGGAGATGGAAAAATTAATGTTTATATCTTTTGGCAACTCTGGGGGATTTGGGCCTACTAGATAAAACCCTAAATCTATGGCTTCCCCAAAGTTATCTATCTTTATGCATCGATGTCTAAGAGGCTATTAGTTTGAGCTTCCAACAGTTGTCACTCTTCCTCCAAGGGTAGTTTCCATATCTTCAGGCACTAGTACTCTTGGTCTAAGTCAATCAACTCTTGAAAGGAAATGGAGCTCATAACACTGAAGCTAGACTCAAAGGGAACCTATAAACACACTATTGGGTGGATCAATCTGTCAAAGAATGCCAAATTAGGATTCATGTGGAGTGTTTGGAGGTTATAATTATGCATTTGATGGTCTATTATCACTATGAGGTCCTTTGGAACCGAAATTAAATCATTTGTGATGAAGGGAGAGGGAAACCCGTGCTTCTCCAACTCTTTAAATCTCTCCCTCGTTCTTATCATTGTGGCCTCAAAAGTTGAGAGTGTAGTTTACGTCTACAAGACTACCTTACGAAAGTTGATTAACACATTCAAAATGTAAATGGTGCATGACTAATCTATGAATCTAGCCTCCACGAGGACTTGGTCTATTTCCACATATACCTATCTTCTAAAAAACTAAGCATTCAAGAACTTAGGTGATGTGAACTTTGAAGATTGGTCAGTTATGATCTTGAACATAGTGCACAAAGCATATACCTCCTTCAAGAATCGAGAGGAAGGCCTACTCAAAATAATGAAGCTCTTCATTCAATCCCACTTAGTAAAAAGCATATGTTTAAAAATGGGGAACATGTCAATGGGGAGTGGAGTGAGTGGACTGCCCTATTAACACCTAATTTTGCAAAAACCAAAATTTAACAGGAAGTATTTCAATACCCAAATATTTTATGATCCTATATCCTGAATTATTATAAACCCTAATATTTACTGTACACTTACATAAATATGAGGAATATTTAGGATAAAATATTTGAATACTTATCATGATTATAAATAGATTTTTTCAAATAGCATAGTTCTAGAATTTATTTATAGTTTAATGCTATGTTGAAAATTTGAAATAATTATTCTTTCTTGATTACCCTAAAAAGATGAAATAGGGTTGTAATAATGATTCTATTTAAATAGTTTGGGAAATTTTCTATTAAATATTGTCAAAATGAATCAAAATAAAATGTTTTAAAAAAAGGGGTGATTCAATAAAATATTCCTTTTTGAGAAAAGGATGGCTAGAGGGAGTTGAACACTCGACCTCTCAAGCCTACCCTCTTTTCCTAACTACCCAAAATTACCCCCCCTATCCAATTAGTCTATGTTATTCCTTGAAAATATAAGTTAGAGTGAAAGGATATGAACACATGGTTTTCACTCTATGTTGAAAAATTTATAGTTGGGTAAAATTTCCTTTTTATAGAATAATATGTCTTAATATCTTATAATAACATAAAGTACTTCTATGGAAAAAACATTAAATCATTCTCAAGATAAAAATATAAATTACCCTCATTGCTAAATAAAATATCTTATTAGGGTAATTTATTCCTTAAACTAATATTATCATCTTGATTAATTCCAATGATGAAGTATGTATTAAAAAATTATTTTGAAAATAAATAAGATGAAATTTGATCTATCATGATGTTTGACTATGTTATTTATGTGCAGAAATATGATCCAAATAAAAAAAAATTCAACATCGTACTTCGAGATGTTGATAGTGTAAAGGGAGTATTCCTTGCCCAAATATGTTTTTGTTAATATTTTGAAATATATTTTATGAGAGAAATTAGAATATAGGGTTGATAAATTAAAATCATTTCTCCCTTGGAGTTTTATTTTAATAAATTATTAAGGAATAATTACTTTTATTTGTGAGGGGTATGATATAAAATATTTTGATAGTAATGGTGAAATCATTTAATTCAAATTAATGGAAATTTATATCATGAATGAAATAATGTTTTTAATATTTGATTGCATATGTAATTAAATGTTTACAATATTATAAGAATGCAATATTGTTTGTAAATGTGTTTACCTTATATAAATTAAACTTGATATATCATTTTAGGGTGAACTCATTCTTGTATTGTTTTAAAAAATGATAATTTATTTCATATTACTTTCTGGAAAACTATATTTTTCAAAAGAAGAAATATATTTATATTGGTATGATTTGCAAAGTAATAAAACTTTTATCCTATAACAATAGCTTGGGGATTGAGTTGAATATTTTTTATGAATTTAAAGTTTCCCTAAAAAGGAAGGATATATATATATATATATATATATATATATATATATATATATATATATATATATATATATATATATATATATATATATATATATATATATATATATATATATATATATATATATATATATATATGACATCATAGCAATGTTATCCTTTTATATATTATTGAATATAATGTTTTTTTGGGGGCCTTATATTAAGTTTTGAAAATTATTAGTAGGAAAACCTCATTTAACATATACAATATTTTGATTAAGTTTTATAAGTGTATTTTTCAAATGATAAAATATGTTATAAAGGATTATTTTGGAAACTATACATGGATTAATTATAATATTTCTTTTCTAGAAAACCCTAAATGAAGACTAAGGTTAGATATCTAATTAATTTATCTTATGTGCAGAAAGTGTTCGCATCAAATAATATTTCAAAGGGGATTATTTTACGAGATGAAAGAAGAGAGATATTCTGAATAGAAGAATTACTAAAGATCTTATAAATTAAATATATTAACCTTCAAAATGGTTAATATTTTGCATTGTAATTATATTTTTGTTGTAATTAGTGATTAGGATTTTGTTTTGAAACAACACCTCAGTCCGAAGCTTGTTTGCATTCATTCAAAAACATATTAATATAGATACCAGGACTGAGGTAAGGGTCACTATCATTAGATTAGAAATTATTTTTGAAACTCTTGAGAAGGATTCAACTCACAACTGCAACTATGAACTCTTATGTACCAATTTTTCAACATCAATAAAGATAAGTTCCATTTCTTTTATTTGTGGTTATAAGTTATTTGTATGCTTTCAATTAGTCTTTCGGATATTCTATTTAATAAAGTGTTTCATTGTGCTAAATTCCCTAAGTGTTATAATTCTAAATCACTATAAAGTTCCAATATTAGTAGAGAGGTTTGTGTAAGTCTTTAATCTGATTTGATAGAACTAGTTGTATAATCTGATTTGAATTATACTTTAAGTGGAAGCCTCTGAAATGATGGTCTTGTCTTATTAAAGCAAGTCTTTTTTTTTAAACCAACTCTAATCGTATGTAGGATTGAAAATTTTATGACTCCATAGCCCAAGTATTTAGAAGGTACTAATCTAATTATTATTTAGAAATTGTCATTTGGTTCATACTTTGTGGTTTGTAGATTATGTAATTATTATTTCAAAAGCATTACTTTTCAATCCTTAGTATAATCCATTTTAGTGAAGCTTTATAGAGTAGAGATTATCATAAGATTTGTTTCTTTTCTCTAAGGATCATTCACCACCTTTGGAGGAACTTATTTTTGTCTACACAGTTGTGCAACATAGAGAATTTGATTGTTTAAGGTTAATTTAGGCCTACTAGCCTTGGCTTGATTAATCCAAAATTATAGAGGTATCAATTTGTACCTGTCAATTGGCCAAATCTAATCCATCATTTTTGGGCACCAACAATTTGGCGACTCTTCTGGGGACAACTATCTATGAAAGATATTTGTAGAATCTTTGGTTACAGCTGTAAAATTCAAAAAGACTCTATCGAGAGAGAGGACTCAGAATAGTTTATTTCCTCATAGAAAGTGAGGTATGTGGCGACTCTCAATTTTAGTTTCAAGAAAGATTGAGAGAAGTATATGTTAGGAAGGAGATCCCTTAAACAAACTAAATTTGTTGAATTAGAAATAACGAAGAGGAATAAGAATCCAAAAAATAAGATGTTGTACGTGCCACATAAGTGATGCAAGAGCATCCTGGGTGTAAGAGCAATCTTGCATCACCCAAAAATATTTCTATTTTTGAATTCAGTAAGGGCTATTTTGTGCAGAGCTGCTATTTATGGAAAGTTACTATTTTTGGTAATTTTTGTATGTGCTCAGAATGATCTGATTTCTTTCTTGGAGGTTCATTTTGGTCATATAAGTCTGCCAGTAAAGTTTCATTGCCAGATCAAGTGTATATTGGAAGATATTAAAGATTTTCAGTATTGGCAGCAGGGTACAGAAACTTTGAACTCAGTTTTGAAGGCTTTAGAGGCCCCGAATGAGGTCAAAAATTTGGGTGATGGGCGCTTGCACGGGTCAAGCCTGTAGAGCACTTCGTGGCATTTCTGAAATGGGGTTATAATAGCCGATCGGGTCAACTGGTGATGACTTATGGTCTTCGGAAGTTGGACCACCTAAAATGGCAGAAAATAATTTTCTTCAAAATTTATGTTCGGGTTTCAAATGTTATCTTGAGCCGACTATGATGTAATAAAATGTAAAATAAAATAATGCTAAGTTTGGTCGGCCTTATTGGCTAAAATTCTAAAACCTTCCCAGGCGGTGGAAAATTGCCTATATAAGGAAGGCTGTATTATTGTCTTAGGCAGTTTAGAATAGTTCTGGGGTAGTAGATCTGGGTAATAGTTTGAGGCTTTGTCCTACAGAATATTGTAAGGGAATGCCCATGTGGCTTTGCATATTGTAATTTTGAAAGTTTGTAATTCCACATTTGTGGAGAGAATAAGAAGCCAATTTTCTGTTCTTGCATATTGTTGTTGTTTCTCTATTTCTGTTATGTGTTTGTGGTATTAAGGGGAGCACCCTTCATCAAGTGGTATCAGAGCAGGGGTTCTTGAGTGTGTAAACAGATCGCCGATTGTGAGGTAGTTTATACCAGGACTGTGGTTAGGGTTTCAGCGCGCATCACGAAAATGCCTCCATGAAGAGAACGTGGCAGAAGACCTGGTGTTGTGACACCTGAGGTTAGAGAGTTGCAAAGACAAGTGCGAGCATTACAAGAAGAGATTCATAGAGGAATAAATCTTAATGTCAGAGACGAAAGTGAGGATGAAGCCGAAGAAGAATATCAAGAAGGAGAAGTTGAAATTGTGAACCAGGAGGAAGAAAGACTTTTTCGGGTGATTTCCAAAATTGGGAAAAGACCTAAGATTGAGGTTCCTACATTTTCTGGAAATCTTAACCCAGAGGAATTGATCGACTGGATCAATGAATGTGAGGAATATTTTGAGTATGAAGATGTTGAAGATCCTGATAGGGTCAAATTTGCGAAGGCTAGATTGAAAGGTCATGCGAAGATCTGGTGGCAAGAAATTCAATTGGAGCGAAATAGAAGAGGGAAAGATAAAATCACAAGATGGGATCGAATGGTGGATAAATTGAAGCGACAGTTCATTCCTGTTAATTATGAGCTTGACCTACTAAAGAAAATGCAAAGTTTGAAGCAAGCAGGAAGATCTGTTCAGGAGTATACAGAGGAGTTCTATCGACTTCTCATCAGAATAGGCCATGCAGAAGCTCATAAGGAGAAAGTTGCCCGATACCTTAATGGGTTAAGGCCAAGCATCCAAGAGGAGCTGAATCTAGTTCGAATGAACAGTATTGAAGAGGCATACCAGTTTGCCCTAAAAGTAGAGGAAAAGCTGAACAAGAAGTTTGAGAGCAGACAAAATGGAAGAGGTCGCGGTGGACGATCTGGTGGATGATCATATGGTGGCCGAAATGAAGATCCGAAAAAGAAGGATGAGGCCAGTAGTAGTCAGAATCAGCGAGGAAATAATTTCAATCACTTCCAGGATCAGAATAATAGAGATCAGAGAGGAAGAGGAAGAGGACAAGGATCTGGGAGAGGTGGCTTCCGTGGAACATATTTTCACTGTGGAGAAGAAGGTCATAGGGCATTTGAATGTTCTCAGTGCCAAGGTAGAACAGACAGGAGAAATGAAGGCCAGGCCAGAGTTGCACATGTAGATGAAGATGCCAGATCATCAAATTCTGAAGATGCTGAAAAAGGAGAAATGTTGATTAACAGAAGAGTCCTGTTGAGTGGTGAGAATGAACCTGAGCAAAGGAGGAGCCTGTTTCGCACCAGGTGCAAGTGTGAAGGTAAATATTGTGATGTGATTATTGATAGTGGAAGCACTAACAATTTAGTGTCAGAAGAGATGGTGGCAAAGTTGAAGCTCAAGAGACAGAAACACCCACATCCATATCGGATTGCCTAGGTACAGGATGACCACAGGGTCATGGTCAATGAACAATGCCTGGTGAAGTTCAAGATTGGCGGATACTAAGATGAGGTATTGTGTGATATCATATCTATGGATGCATGTCATATGTTGTTGGGTAGACCATGGCAGTTTGACAGATGTGCTGTACACGATGGCCGTGCGAATACCTATTACCTGACAAAGGATGGAGTGCAGCATAAGCTAAAGCCATTGAAGGAGACCGAAGAAAAGGTATGTGGTAATGCAAGGATAACTTTTGTTGATGGAAGAAATTTTCTAGATGGTATGAGGCATGAGCGTGTATGTTTTGCTTTAATTCCAAAAGCTGGTAAAGAGGAAGTAGAAGATGTTCCTGTAGAAGTTGAAGATTTGTTGAATGAGTTTCAGGATATTGTATCCGATAACGTGCCTGATGGATTACCACCAGTTAGGAAGATCAGTCATCAGATGGACTTGATCCCAGGAGCGAGTTTGCCGAATAAGGCAGCACACAGAATGACACCTGCAGAAAGTGAGGAGTTGAACAGATAAGTACATGAACTGTTACAAAAGGGGTTGATTCAAGAGAGTCTGAGTCCCTGTGCTGTACCAGCGGTATTAGCACCAAAGAAAAATGGAGAGTGGAGGATGTGTACAGATTCTAGGGCAATAAACAAGATCACAATCAAGTACAGGTTTCCATTGCCACGAATGGATGATATTATGGACTGTTTGAGTGGAGCTATGTATTTCTCAAAGATAGATTTAAAGAGTGGATATCATTAGATTCGGATCAGAGAAGGAGATGAATGGAAGACTGCCTTCAAGACAAAGGAAAGACTATATGAGTGGTTAGTCATGCCTTTTGGGCTAACCAATGCACCGAGCACTTTCATGCGGCTCATGAACGAGGTTCTGAAAGAATTTCTAGGTAAGTTTGTCATTGTTTACCTAGATGACATTTTGATTTTTAGCAAGACATTGGAGGAACATATGATGCATATTCGTATGGTGTTTGAGAAGTTGAGAGATGAGAAATTGTTGATTAACTTGAAGAAGTGCAATTTTGTGAAGAAAGAGTTAGTGTATTTGGGATTTGTAGTCTCAGTAGAAGGTCTAAAAATGGACCCAGAGAAGGTACAGGCTATCCTTGAATGGCCTACTCCAAGGAGTGCTACTGAGGTAAGATCTTTTCATGGTCTAGCTAGCTTTTACAGAAAGTTTATCAGAAATTTTAGCAGTATTTGTGGACCTTTGACTGAAACAATGAGAGGGGATAGAAAAGAGTTTAAGTGGACTAAAGGAGCAGAAAAGAGTTTTCAATTATTGAAACAAAAAGTTACAGAACAACCTATTTTAGCACTTCCAGATTTCAATAAGGTGTTTCAAATAGATTGTGATGCTAGTGGTACTGCAATAGGAGCTGTTATGAGCCAAGAAGGTAAACCTGTTGCTTATTTTAGTGAGAAGTTAAATGATGCCAGGAGAAAATATTCTGTTTATGATCAGGAATTTTATGCTATAGTTCAAGCATTAAAGAAGTGGAGACATTATCTGCTTCCTAAGGAGTTTGTTTTGTATATTGATCATCAAGCTTTGCAATATTTGAATAGTCAAGGAAAATTGAATCAAAGGCATTTGAAATGGGTTGAGTTTTTAAAGAGTTATACATTTGTTTTGAAACACAGGAGTGGAAAGTCTAATATGGTTGCAGATGCTCTTAGCAGAAGGCAACTATTGCTGACAGAAATGCAGATTGAAGTGGTTGGGTTCAAGGAACTCAAGAATTTGTATCCAGAGGATCCTGATTTTGGTGAAGCTTGGAAAGCTTGTACAGAACCTGTTACTCTAGACAGGATGAAATGGCTAGATTTCATCATCTAGGATGATATGCTATTCAAAGGGAGTCAATTGTGCATTCCACGAAGTTCTATGAGGGAGAATCTCATCAAGGAGAAGCATAGTGGAGGATTGGCTGGACATTTTGGTCGTGATAAAATTGTTGGTTTGGTTAGTGAGAATTATTATTGGCCGCAGTTGCAGCAAGATGTGAAGAAGTTTGTACAAAGTTGCAGAGTATGTCAGATGGCGAAAGGAGTGAAGCAGAATACAGGATTGTATCAGCCATTACCTGTACCCAAGAAGCCTTGGGAGGATATCAGTATGGACTTTGTTCTTGGTTTACCGAGGACACAGTGGGGACATGATTCAATTTTTGTGGTGGTTGACAAATTTTCAAAGATGGCACATTTCATTCCCTGCAAGAAGACTAATGATGCTGTTCATGTAGCAGAATTATTTTTCAGAGAAGTAGTGAGACTTCATAGTTTGCCAAAGACCATAGTTTCAGATCGGGACACTAAGTTTGTTGGATATTTATGGCGTACATTGTGGAAGAAGTTGAAGACAGATTTGAAGTTCAGTTCATCACATCATCCACAGACTAATGGACAGATAGAGGTGGTGAATAGGAGTTTGGGAAATTTGCTGAGATGTTTGGTTGGAGATAAGCCAACAGGATGGGATTTAATTTTACCACAGGCAGAATTTGCATACAATAATTCTGTCAATAGGAGCACTGGTAAATCACCATTCTAAATTGTATATAGAAGTAGTCCAAGAAATGCATCCGAATTGAGAAAGATAGATAAAGGAGAAATAAGTAGTGCTGAAGCTGAAGATTTTGCAGAACACTTGAAGAACATCCATGAGGAGGTGAGGAAACATATTAACAAGATGAATGCGCAGTATAAGGCTAAGGCAGATGAAAAAAAGAGGCATAAGGAATTTCAGGTTGGTGATGAAGTCATGGTTCATTTGTGGAAGGAGCGGTTTCCAGTTGGTACATATAACAAGCTGAAAATGAAAAAGTTTGGGCCATGTAAGATATTGAAGAAGCATGATTCAGGAAATGCATATGAGGTCGAATTGCCTAGTGAACTGAGTATTTCACCAATGTTTAACATTTCAGATTTGACAGAGTATCACAAAGGAGGTGTTGAAGATGAGATCACAGCAGCACAGTGGAGTATTCCAGCAACTAGTTCAGACACTAAGGAGATCGAAGATATACTGGACAGTCATGTTGGCAGAAGCACAAGGAACAGGACATATGAAGAATATCTGGTCAAGTGGAAAGGACGACCTGTTGAAGATTCATCATGACTAACAAAGGAGGAGGTTAACCGTCTTGGTTTTCCTCTGCACACCTAAGTCGTGACAGGGTCACTTCTCAAATTACCCTGGGTGTCTGATGCAGGAGCATCCTAGGTGTAAGAGCAATCTTGCATCACCCAAAAATATTTCTATTTTTGAATTCAGTAAGGGCTATTTTGTGCAGAGCTGCTATTTATGGAAAGTTACTATTTTTGGTAATTTTTGTATGTGCTCAGAATGATCTGATTTCTTTCTTGGAGGTTCATTTTGGTCATATAAGTCTGCCAGTAAAGTTTCATTGCCAGATCAAGTGTATATTGGAAGATATTGAAGATTTTCAGTATTGGCAGCAGGGTACAGAAACTTTGAACTCAGTTTTGAAGGCTTTAGAGGCCTCGGATGAGGTCAAAAATTTGGGTGATGGGCGCTTGCGCGGGTCAAGCCTGTAGAGCGCTTCGTGGCATTTCTGAAATGGGGTTATAATAGCCGATCGGGTCAACTGGTGATGACTTATGGTCTTCGGAAGTTGGACCACCTGAAATGGCAGAAAATAATTTTCTTCGAAATTTCTGTTCGGGTTTCAAACATTATCTTGAGCTGACTATGATGTAATAAAATGTAAAATAAAATAATGCTAAGTTTGGTCGGCCTTATTGGCTAAAATTCTGGAACCTTCCCAGGCGGTGGAAAATTGCCTATATAAGGAAGGCTGTATTATTGTCTTAGGCAGTTCAGAATAGTTCTGGGGTAGTAGATCTGGGTAATAGTTCGAGGCTTTGTCCTACAGAATATTGTAAGGGAATGCCCATGTGGCTTTGCATATTGTAATTCTGAAAGTTTGTAATTCCACATTTGTGGAGATAATAAGAAGCCAATTTTCTGTTCTTGCATATTGTTGTTGTTTCTCTATTTCTGTTATGTGTTTGTGGTATTAAGGGGAGCACCCTTCATCAATAAGACACCTTCTGAATCAAAGAAATGAGAATTTCCTTGTGAGCAGTTTCTAGATTCAAGCCATCACAGCCCTGCCGGTGAAAGTGAAAATAAAAATCTATTCCCATACCTCAGTTGAAGGAATAGTGATATGCCTGAACATGAAGAACGAATTCAACAAGATGAAATTATGGATATTGTGGCACAAGAAATGATTGCTTTGGAGAACAAGGATGAAGGAATGATTAGAGCATTTAAAAGATAACCAGATGAGATTTTAAAAAGAATGGGGATTCGGAGGGAGGACATTGAATCACTGAGTAGTGCCCTTAAAAATACAGAAGTCAATACAATGAATGAAATGAGGATTGATCAAAACAATAAGGTTCCAAAATATAATCCTCCCCATGGACAAAAATAACAATGATCCTTTCAAGAATTTTCATTCAAATACTCTGCACAACATAGATGATAAAAGAAGTAGCGCAAGTAATAGACATGATAATGATGGTGGAAGAATTAAATACCTGGGAATTTGTTGGCAATAAAATAATGTCGAACTATTCCCAAAAAATACTTACAAAAATCCATTGTTTGATACTAACACTGGAGGAAGCTACAACACACAACAAAATGGTTATGGTACACAAAATTATTTCAAAGTACAACACCATGGATATAGTGCACATAGTGAACAACTAGACCATGTGAAGTTTCACGATAATGAAAGGAATCATTATCCTCTAATGTAGGAGCATCCTAGGTGTAAGAGTAATCTTGTATCACCCAAATATATTTCTATTTTCTTTTCAATAAGGGCTATCTTGTGCAGAGCTGCTATTTTTAAAAATTTACTATTTTTAGTAAGTTTTCATTCGAGCTCAGAATGGTCTATTTTCTATCTTAGAGGTTCATTTTGGTCATATCAGCCTGCTAGTAAAGTTTCACTGCTAGATCAAGTCTAGTTTTGAAGATATTGAAAATTTTAGGTATTGGCAACAGGGTATAGAAACTTTGAACTCAATTTTGAAGGATTTAGAGGCCTTGGATGAGGTCAAAACTTTGGCTAAATGAAGCTTGCTTGATTTAAAAGTTGTACAGCACTTCGTTCCCTTTCCGAAATGGGGTCATAATAGTCAATCAGGTCAATGGGTGATGACTTATGGTCTTCGGAAGTTGGGTCACCTAAAATGACAAAAAATAATTTTTCTTCAAAATTTATGTTTGAGTTTCAAAAGTTGTTTTGAGCTGACTATGATGTAATAAAATGAAAAATAAAATAATTCTAAATTTGGTCAGCCTTTATGGCTAAATTTCTGGAACCATCCCAGGCGGTGGAAAATTGTCTATATAAGGAAGGTTGTAGTCTTGTCTTAGGTAGTTCAGAGCAGTTCATAGTAGTTCTGGGTAATAATTCGAGGCTTTGTCCTACAAAGTATTGTAAGGGAAATGCCCATGTGGCTTTGCATATTGTAATTCTAAAATTTGTAATTCCACATTTGTGGAAATAATAAGAAGCCCATTTTCCGTTCTTGCAAATTGTTGTTGCCTTCATTATCCTTGAAACCAAAATTATACTTAGATTGAAGATGATGTTGTAGAAAAAAATAACACATGTGACAAACTAAATATAAGTCAGCATCAAGATAACCTAAACCTAAATACCCCAGGTTGTCCAAATGAATGGCTATGGGATAATTGGAATGGTCATCCATAACATTATAAAACAACACGCAATGAAGGGAATGATGATCAACATGGGCAAGCATGCAGTGTTGAGCAGAACATAACTAAGGAGAAAGACAAATATAATTTGTGTTATACACAAAATGAATATGAATTGCTAGATAAATGTAATGTGCATATTGATTTGAATATGCATCATCCTCATCCCACGCGTTATGGTGAGCAGAAAGATCAAGGTGATTTGAACGTGTAGGGTCCAAATGATTCAAATTATTATAACCTATGATTTGAACCTAATGCTGGAAGGAATAACATTGTGGAACAGAGAGATAGTCATAATGGAAATCATTTAAATAATAGAAATAACCAACATTATAATATCATTGAGCATCATATGCAGCACCTAGGCAAGGATGATGTTAATAATTTGGGGAACTACAATACACAACACCCTAGGATCTACACGCAAGGTAAGAACAATTCATACCTCCAGTCAAATAAGGATGCATGTGACCAGTACGTTAGTGCTGGGAGGTAATGCAAAGATGCACATCAATATGAACATACAAATGGTTGTCAAGCGCATCACTATACACAGTAGATAAAACACGCACATCAATATAAACATACACATTGTTTGTATAATGATAATATGCATTATAAAAAATAGAGTCACGTGCAATACAACGATACGCACGGTTTTCCCAATGATGATGTCAATCATAAAAAATATAGTCACGCTCAACATTCTGAGATTTATATGCAGTCTTATGGAGATTGTACGCAGGCCAGAGATGATATTAATATACCGGAGTGGAGAGTCCATACGCAAGGCAAATAACATATTTGTTTTGATACACAACATAAACATGAATACCATTTAAATAGTGAAAATGGCCATAACTTGGAATGGTATAGGCACACGCAACCATATGGAGATTGTATACAAGGAAAGAGTGCTAAGAGATATTTTTATATGTAGCTCCCTAGGAATATGGTGCAGCATTAACATGAAGATCACGTGAAAGTTCATGCTGATGAGAAAGATCATTATCACCTGAGCCAACATCAATATGGCAGTAACCCTATACATTAGCGTCAAACACCTATAAGTGATCAACACCATATGCAAGGCCAACAAAATATGTGGCATCAGAACCAGAATCATGGACATCATAACCAGAAAGATGATTATCATCATAATAATGGTATCACAAATGATAATGTTAACCATTGGAACCAACAAGAGGGAAGTCTCTGAACAAATAACCCGCCTGGAGATTTGAGATAGCAAAATTGTTGTCATCAGAGTCCTAAGAAATATCAAGGTGGTTACATATAGCATGGGCACAAAGGATATGCACATGATTAGGGGAATGTGGCCCAAGAAGTTCACACTGGCCAATATGGTAATCAAGGAAATCAAAATAATAGAGGTAACCCAAATTGTCAAAATCAAATTTTTGAGAATAATAGTCAAATAAGAAATCAAGTGATGTCAGATTTCCAATGGTTAATGAAAGATATAGACAATTGGATTTTTCAAATATTATATTCTCTCCTGACCTAATACCAAAAAAATTAATGTTTGTGATTCCCAAATTTAATGGTGACACAGTTTAGTCGGCAGCACAACATGTGATTAATTTAAAAAATACAATTGATGAGTTTGAAATCAATTATGAGGATGTTTCTATGAAACCTTTTGTGCAATCCATGAAAGATGGTGCAGATGAATGGTACAAAAATTTTCCTGGAGGCTCTATTAGTAGTTGGAATGATTTTGTTAATCTATTTTCAGAAGAATTTGCAGATCATAGAGATCCATCTTTTGCATCTCACGAGTTAATTGACATAAAAAAGAATACAAATGAGACAGTGAGAGAATTCAACAAAAGGTTTAACAGGGTGTTAAATAAAATTCCAAAAGAAATTTGCCCCGTGGATTCATTTTTAATAATTTTTTATCTAACAACTTTTGATGTCAAGACAATGATGAAATTGTTTAGGAGTTCCCAACCCATCGTCAGTATTTGAAACCTTTCTTCTCTTGAAACGGGAAGTATTCTCTAAAGTTGTACGTTATTTTTTCTTTATCCTAGTTTTGTGATTCTTTTCTTACTATGGTCTCCTTCTTCCAGAGATAACTAGACTATTGTTGCATCTAGGCATGAATGCACATCCCCAATTGGAGCCACTATTGACACCTAATTTTACAAAACAAAAATTTAACAGGAAGTATTTCAATACCCAAATATTTTATGCTCCTATATGTTGAATTACTATAAATCCTAATATTTACCATACACTTACATAAATATGAGGAATATTTAGGATAAAATATTTGAATAATTGTCATGATTATAAATAGATTTTTTCAAATAGCATAGTTCTAGAATTTATTTATATTTTAATGCTATGTTGAAAATTTGAAATAATTATTCTTGCTTGATTACCCTAAATAGATGAAATAGGGTTGTAATAATGTTTTTATTTAAATAGTTTGAAAATTTTTCTATAAAATATTATCAAAGTGAATCAAAATAAAATGTTTAAAAAAAAGGGGTGATTCAAACTAAAATATTCTTTTTAAAAAAAGGGGTGGCGAGAGGGAGTTGAACGCTCGAACTCTTAAGCCTACCCTCTTTTCTTAACTACCCAAACTTACCCCCCTATCCAATTAGTCTATGTTATTCCTTAGAAACATAAGTTAGAGTGAAAGGATATAAACACATGGTTTTCACTCCATGTTGAAAAATTTATGTTGGGGTAAAATTTCCTTTTTACAAAATAATATGTCTTAATATCTTATAATAACATAAAGTACTTCTATGGAAAAAACTTTATATCATTCTCATGATAAAAATATAAATTACCATGGTTGCTAAATAAAAAATCTTATTAGGGTAATATATTCATTAAAATAATATTATCATCTTGATTAATTCCAATGATGAAGTATGTATTAAAAAATTGTTTTGAAAATAAATAAGATGAAATTTGATATATCATGATGTTTGACTATGTTATTTATGTGCAGAAATTTGATCCAAATAAAAAAAATTCAACATGGTACTTTGAGATATTGAGTGTAGAGGGAGTATTCCTTGCCCAAATATTTCTTTGTTAATATTTTGAAATATTTTATGAGCAAAATTGGAATATAGGGTTGATAATTTAAAATAATTTCTCCCTTGGAGTTTTATTTTAATAAATTATTAAGGAATAATTACTTTTATTTGTGAGGGGTATGATATAAAATATTTTGATAGTAATGGTGAAATCATTTAATTCAAATTAATGGAAATTTATATCGTGAATGAAATAATGTTTTTAATATTTGATTGCATATGGAATTAAATATTTACAATAGTATAAGAGTGCAATATTGTTTGTAAATGTGTTTACCTTATGTAAATTAAACTTGAGATATCATTTTAGGGTGAACTCATTCTTGTATTGTTTTGAAAAATGGTAATTTATTTCATATTACTTTCTAGAAAACTATATTTTTCAAAAGAAGAAATATATTTATATTGGTATGATTTGCAAAGTAATAAAACTTTTATCCTATAACAATAGCTTGGGGATTGAGTTGAATATTTTTTATGAAGTTAAATTTTTTTATTGAATATAATATTTTTTGGGGGCCTTATATTAAGTTTTGAAAATCATTAGTAGGAAAACCTCATTTAACATATATAATATTTTGATTAAGTTTTATAAGTGTATTTTTCAAATGATAAAATATGTTATGAAGGATTATTTTGGAAACTATACATGGATTAATTATAATATTTCTTTTCTAGAAAACCCTAATGAAGACTAAGGTTAGACATCGAATTAATTTATCTTATGGGCAGAAAGTCTTCACATCAAATAATATTTCAAAGGGGATTATTTTATGAGATGAAAGAATAGAGATATTCTGAATAGAAGAATTACTAAAGATCTTATAAATTAAATATATTAACCTTCAAAACGGTTAATATTTTACATTGTAATTATATTTTTGTTGCAGTTAGTGATTAGGCTTTTGTTTTGAAACAACACCTCAATCTAAAGCTTGTTTGCATCCATTCAAAAACATATTAATATGGATACCAGGACTGAGGTAAGGGTCACCGTCTTTAGATTAGAAGTTAGTTTTGAAACTCTTGAGAAGGATTCAACTCGCAACTGCAACTATGAACTTTTATGTACAAATTTTTCAACATCAATAAAGATAAGTTCCATTTCTTTTATTTGTGGTTATAAGTTATCTATATTCTTTCAATTAGTCTTTCGGATATTCCGTCTAATAGAGTATTTCAATGTGTTAAATTCCCTAAGTGTTATAATTCAAAATCACTATACAGTTTAAATATCAGTAGAGAGGTTTGTGTAAGTCTTTCTTCTGTTTCTATTGGTCTCTTGAATAGAGTTAAATTCAATAAAACTAGTTGTATAATCTAATTTGAATTATAATTTAAGTGGAAGCCTCTGAAATGATGGTATTGTCTTATTAAAGTAGTTTTTTTAAAAACTGTCTCTGATCGTACATAGGATTGAAATTTTTCTGACTCCATAGCCCAAGTATTTAGAAGGCACTAATCTAATTATTATTTGGAAATTGTCATTTGGTTCATACTTTGTGGTTTGTAGATTATGTAATCATTATTTCAAAAGCATTACTTTTTAGTCCTTAGTACAATCAATTTTTGTCAAGATTTATTGAGTAGAGATTATCAGAAGATTTGTTACTTTCCTCCAAGGATCAGTTGCCACCTTTGGAGGAACTTTGTTTTGTGCATGTAGTTTTACAACATAGCGAATTTGATTATTTAAGGTTAATTTAGGCCTACCAACCTTGTCTTGATTAAGCTATAATTGCATAGGTATCAATTTGTACCTATGAGTTGGCCAAATCTGATCCATCATTTTTGGGCACCAACATGCCCTACGAGAGAAGCTTTTTCTTAGCTTCAACTTCCACAAACCTATTTATCAGAGCTTATTTTTCCTATGTTGTATTGGCTAATTCAGATTGTAGGTTCCCTAATAATGTTCTCTTATCAGTGACCTTAGTTAAGCTCTAAGCTAGCTCATTCTATTCCTTCTTTAGTGTGACCTGCAATTCAAGCTAATTCTTATCCACCTTCGTAATCTTGTTGTTGATGTTCTTTAATTTTCCACCCTCATTAGCTTTCTCCTACACTATAAGTGCCTACATGCTACTAAGTTCTTTCTTTGCATGTTCTTTCTATGTGTTATGTATCTTGAATTGATCTTAGAGGCATGTGGTGTCTTGCATGCTAGCCTATAATTGTGCTAGCCCTGACTCCTACTCGATGAGATTCTTTAAAGATTCACTATTTTCTTGTTATTCTTGCTACAACTGAGATGTTTTATCTTCTAGTTGGATCTGAAGTGCATCCTTGTTGGTATACTCTTAGAGCACTTGGCTCTAAGTGCCTTGAGTTTAGTCTCTTGGGACTTCTCTCTAGAAATGAGGCAATCATTTGTTTCTATGTACTAGAAAAAGTACCTTCATAGGGTTAGTATCATCAATAACTAAAAATAAACACTAAATTACCACAAATAGAAATCTATTTAAGCATATAATTGACAATTAAGCACTCTATGGATCTCTATTTATGGATGTTAATGATAAAGCTCTCAGCAAGTCTCCATTAGTGATAGTCCTAAAATGAAAATGATAAGAAAAGCTAATAACAATGTTAATTCCAAATTGAAATGATCTAATTAGCTTCTATATTTTCCTTTCTATCTCTAATTTGCAAGAGGTTTGATGCAATTCTCAGATTTGTGGATAATTAATGAGAGAATTATGCCTTTCTTTTATATATTTTGGCAAGGGTAGGGGTGTAGTTGAGTTGATCAAGATTAGGTGAGAGTTGAGTCCATGGTTCCACCTTTGGAGACCATTTAAATATTTTGTCCTCAAAGCTTGGGACAAGAGGAAAAAATGAGTGGACAAGATGCTCTTTCCATATGAGTGATTGAGATTCGATTTAGGCTTGATCCATGTGAGCTTGGTCCTCAATTCCTATTGGTTGATTGATTTTCCTCCCATTTGATGGTTGAGAGAAAATAGTAATTAATTAATTGAATTTATTTAATTTGTTGAGCCATGTGTACCCCTTAAATGGGTTGATTTGATTTAATTTAAACTATGTAATTAATTAGATTAATTACACAATTAATTAATTTGTCATGATTTATTTGATTTAAATTGATTTGATAGCTTTTGATTTTCAATTGATTTTGGATTAAGGTTCTATTACTATTTATCTTTGATTTGATTTAATTGCATTTAATTGTGTTGATTCTTGCCTTGATTTCTCACTTAAATGATTCTATCCATTTTTAGGTGATTAAAAATGCCCCTCATTGAGTTGACATGCACAATGTGTTAATTCAAAGAATGTATTGATTCAATTGATATAAGGTCTCGATTCTGTCGATGGTCAATTCCGATGTTCAATATAAGATGTAGATTCTAATGAAGTTTGATAGATGTAGTTCTGATTGATTTAAGATCCTTGATGGTTGATTTGATGATAGATTATCTGATATGGTACCTGGTTTGATTTGATTCGATGTTTGATGCCCCTTTCGATTGATAAGAGAAAATTTTTATGATAAAATATTATGCTTTGATTTGATGGTCATGCCCCTGATTTGATGGTACTACTATTGTTTTTGATCATCCAAGTGTATGCCCCCTCGAAAATGAAATGAAATTTGATAGATGTTTGAAACAGTTGACGGTTTAGGTCATTTAGCATTGATTAAATCAATTTATAATGAATTTCAATTTAATTTTTTATATTAATTTTGCATTTGTGTGATGACAAATGCCCCTGATTTGACAAATTTGATGAAAAATTTGGGTCCGCAAACATTTTCTGGTCAAAGATGTCCTTTTTAGGTCAAAATGGCCTATATAAACAGGTAAAAAGTCATTTTTGAATTATTCATTTTCACTTTCAAAGTTTACTTTTTCTCTCTGACTCCTCTGAGCTATTGACGATGCTTATCTCAATTAGAGAGCACTGGTTCAAGCGTGGTCAATGATATCATCGACCGCCAACCTATGGACCTTCGGTAAGTGCCTGATCTTCTTAGTTTTTTGTTTCATGCATTTACATTCCATAAATATCAATTTTTTTTAAAAAAACCCTAGTTTTTTGCCTTTTTAAATTAAAACAGCGCGTTTAAGCATTCTTTTAGCACTTTTGCATTTTTTTCAATGCTTTCACGCTTTTAAATAGCACTTCTGCCTAGTTAAATAGCACTTTTACATAGTAAAATTAGGGTCTATTTCACGTTTAAATTTTACTTTAGCACATTTGATTTCCTTTGTGCTTTTGATGTTTCTAATAGCACTTCCAGAATTTTCTTAAGCGTGTTTGAAACTTTTAAGTGCTTTTACCCAATAACAACGCTTTTAACCATTTAGATAGCGCTTTTAAACTTTTCAATAGTGCTTTTACATTTTAGCGCTTTTAAGCATTGAAATTGTGTAATACCCCTCTAACCCTAATATAAGTTTTGTGTTTTTGAAAGAATTAAGATCCTTCGATATTTTCTTATAGCTTAAGTTATACATGATACTTGTTTGATCTATTCCTATAGTTGTTTATAATAATTTCATAAGCTAGTACTCAATGATTCTAATATCAGACATACTATCTAAAGGTATCATTTTTGTATGTATTTATCTCCATGTATGTATTGAGTACCTACAAGACCTTTATGAACATAGTTAGGATGTTATATGATATGTACTTGATAGATATATATAAGTGGTTATTTATATTTTCTTCTATTAAGGTTACCTTGGATGAATCTTGTATCTCACTTGATGATTTGATTATGTTAATTTATTATTAGTATTGATAAGAGACTAACACAATGCTTGAGATTCTAACCTTCATTATGATGATACTACATGCTTTGAGTGTATATATATACATGATGTATTTTCATGATTCAGGACGAAGTCGTAGTTACTCACATAGCTGAGGTCCACATGATGTATCGATCTTGGTCATCTGTCTGCAATGTTTTCTTTTATATGTATATCCGTGCATATGTATTTCTTCTTTGTGATGCAGGCTTGCAGGTACCGAGCATCGACTTCACCTGGCTTCACAGGTCTGAGCATGCCCTCAAATTCTTGATGGTTGTTGTTATGGAGATAGTACTAAGGCCCCTACATGAGTCTTCCTTTGTCATTATTCCAATTTGGGAATATTAGGGTTCCTTCTTTGTCAGTCAACCTTTGGGTCAAAAACCCAGATCCAACGCACCCAGTTGGGCATGGTTGTAGTTAGTGCCTTGTGACCACTTGAATTCATTTGGTTGTATGATTTGTTTACTCATTTTATTTATTTCTCCTTCTTGGTATGATTCTTAGTTAATCTTTCTATGTTGTGTTTCAGGAGTTTGGCTTGACTTTCCTTGTTGACTTTGGTTGACCTTGTTTGATCTTATGGTTTTCTCGATATGTTTCATAAGATGATTTGTATGGCCTCTTTGGATGATTAGATTTATTTTGAGGCATGTGATTTTATTCTACCTCAGTGTTATATCCTATAGAAATTATAAATAGGTAATAATATTGTGATCTATTACTTCATAATCTTATAGATTATAGTGTTTGGTATTTGGCATGTATATATATATATATAATTTATATGTGATTATATGTTAATTATTGTAGATATTGTTGATGGTGTATATTTTGGGATTAATGTAAAGTATAATATTATTAATAATTAAATATTAAATAATGCGAGGTATATTATTCTCAATTGTTAATTATTAATAATGAGGATAGGTTATATATATAGATATTGATGTAATTAATGATGGCATATGCATATATGTTAGGATAATATTACATGTGTATGAATTAATACAAATAATCTTTTATTGTATATTTGAGTAATATAGTTGTATGATATTAAGTTATTTTATAATACCCTTTAGTTAAGAGTTAGTTGGGAGTTGGTTACTTTTCCTCTCAACCTTTAGAAATCTATTTATATGCACTACTTTCTCATTTGAAGAGGGGGGATTTTGGGGCTGAAGCATTGAGGAGAGGATGGCCTTAATTTTCATGGTGATTTTGGAGAGAAAACTTGGAGATGTGAGGGAGATTTTGTAAGCATATGTCTTTAATAATTTTTTGTTATCTTTGCTTTTGGGAGAGAGACATTTTTGTGAGAATTTCAATAGTTGAGAGAGGGATTCTTTGCTGTGGAATTATTTCTTTCTTTTATGGAGATTTCTAAAATTGGATAGGGTTTGAAGGATGCATCTCAAGTTTGGATTTGTCTTCTCTTTTGTTTCCTTCCTTCTTTGATTCAACCTTCGTAGGACATGAGGTATGGATTGAATATGTTAGTTACTTTATGTATCTGATAGATTATGGATCTATTTATATATTATAATTATTTATTATATCTGTACTTTTAATTTCTATGGTTATTTTAAAGTTTTGAGTTTTTGTTTGTAAGAATTGGCATGTGTTTTCCTAGGGTTTTTAGCAACCCATTTTTGGAGATCTATTATTATAATAATTTAAATTGCATCTAGGGTTTTACTAAGTTGATTTTATAGAAGTAAAATTTATAGATCTCAAATGGGTATCTCTCTGATTTTATTTTTAGGGTCGAATTAATGCCTTATTTTTGACATTTTGGCAGACTATGCCTGTTCATTCTCGATTCTGAATTTTCTGTCAAATGTATTCGTATGCTACAGGCTGATATGATTATATAAAAGTCTAAATTTGATATAAAATATTCTCCTAAGTCTTATATTTCATTTCTAATCAGTTTGGATAATTTTTATTATATTTTGTGAAAATTACAACCGTTTTAGTGAAGGCAGGTCTGAACCCTAACCAGAATTTTCTATTTTAAACCAGAAGTCATAACTTTCTTTCCCACCATTGGATCTTCCTAAAAATCAAATTGAGAGTCCATAATTATGTTAGATAAATCTCCACCAAAGAGATTGCCTTTATTATTTGTTTTGTGGAAGATATGGATGACTGTTCTATGATGACTATTCTTTGCATTTAATCCTTGTTTGAAATAATTCAGTTTAAGAACATCATTAAGTTTTAAGGTTTCGTATGGTCACCTGAGGCTATTAGAATGTTTTTTTGGTTAACTGGATCTATTTATACTCTGAATATTTTTATAATATCACTAGGATGTGTTCTTATATGTTTGGAACATTCTGTATGCCATATTGGGTTTAGGGTTGTCAAGTGGACTAGGGACAACATATGTTTTCCTAAACTCAATCAAATGTTGTTATGGAATTGGTATGAATTCTTGATGATGGATCTATTATGCTCTTATAATTTTTATATGTATTTTAGGGAACCTAAGTACACTAGGTGAGTGGCTCATAGTGAGGGGCGGAGGCCCTAAGTGGCTAGTACCAGGATAACCTACTATGAGTTATTTAATCAAGTGATAACCTAAATAAATGAATTGGGAATGGGAGATTATTAGAATGGGAAATTACACACTAATCAAGATTAATTGTGCCTCACCCATGCCTTTAGCGCTAGTAAAGACTAAGAATGGGAGTGGGAGAAGGTACCTATGCGTAGGTACGACTGGATGACCTTGTCTGTACGAGAGGCATTCGGTTCCGCATGTGCCTACTTGGGGGCCGGGGCCAAGAGTGGCTAATACCAGGACAACCCAAGGGGTGAGGGCTATGCGATGACACTCACCTAGCTTGTAGATTAGAGTCTCTCCTAAATTTGATCATGCCTCTGGTAGTCCTTGTGGTCTTCTTGTCTTTTCTTTTGTGTTGTGACTTTGGGGAAATTTTATCACCACCTTAGGAATTTCCTAGTTGTTACCTCTTGTATGGGCCTTTGGTTCTATCTCCTAGCTCGGGGGAGTGGGCCTATTGGTTCCATGTGGTTGGGTGGTTAATATTTATATCGAGGTATTGATCGTGATTCTTTGGATGATCCTAGCACATATTCCTTTCCAGATCTGCAGTTAAAGATTTCTTATTGGATATTTTAATATGTTGAGATGTACTTATGTATTTGTATTCATGTAATTTTTAATCTCCTAAAAGGAGTCTTGTAGTATTGATGCAATCTCAATTCAAAGCAATGCATAAGGGAATGGGTAGTTCTAGGTAAAATAAAGGGAAAAGAATGTGGAATATTGGACATATTACTAGCATTCAAAGAAAGTGTTTATGTTATTTATCCTATCCTCTTATGTTGTCCATGTGTAAAGGAAATAATCTTAAATATAATTATATATAATGATGTATCACAACAATAATGTATTCTCTCTTGATGAAAGAATTCAAAGAGATTATTGAGAAATGATAGATTAGTGATTAGAATTATTAACAATGAATGGTTATGAAACAATGCAATAGAATAGTAATTTGATTTTAATGTTAATACTTGGTTCATGTTAATGAAGTACCTAGGATGATGCCTACCTTAATGAATATTAATCTCTTACTTAAATTATTAGAGAAAAGTGATATAAAGGATAGTAGATGTAGATGAAATCAATATGAATTTATGGAATGAGTTGATAAAAGGAATAATGATGTTGGATGATTAACCTATGTTTAATAAAAGAAATAAGTTAGGGACATTTAACTTGGTGCATTAAAATGAATGTAGATCTTTTAAGCTCATGATTCTGTGAATATCTTATGCATGTAAATGATTTATATGATGTTGCTTTAGTAGTGACGTTAAGGAACCCGGGAGGACTTAAGTTGTATAAATCTTACATTCAAGTAGTAGAAAATTATTTCTTCTTTTAGAAATATGAAGTGTAATGATGAATATTATTCTAGTTAAAATAAATAAATAAAATAAAATAAAAATTCACTACTTGCATTTTATAGAGGTTTTATGTCTTGTCCTCTTGGGTTGCCTGGTGGGGCATTACATCTGGTATCAGAGCCCTAGGTTTCTACACTAGGAACTCTGGTTCTCATAGCTCACCTATGCATAACCTTGAGTATCTTAACTTTGTCTCTTTTTAGATTATGTTGTTATGCTAAAACTTGAATCTTAGGAAATGAAGGCTACCTTTCGTGTTCTTATGTTGTATTGTCTTACAAGGGCACACCCATTCCTCTATGATTGAGTTATATTTTAACAATTATTTATGTTTTTGCATAATGAGATCAATGATGTGTTAAGTAGATGTTTCCTATAATATTAATGGAATGACAAAGAATTCTTGAGACTTGTGTTTGTTTTCTTGAAAGGTACTGGTATCTCTAGAAGGGTCAAAAGTTAAAGGATGCTAAATGTTTTAAATCTTAATTATGGTAGTAGATAATATTACCCCTTGATCATACCTATAATATAATGTTGTGCACTCTATCTTCTTACAAATACCTAGTTGAATTTTATCCTACTCAAGGTATCTTAGAAATAGATTTCTTTTAGATCTTTAAAGAATGAAATGATTGTGGTAGTACTTGATAGGAATGATAGGGCAATAATTAGATTACATGGCTAATAATATGTACCTAGGAAAGAAGTGAAAATAATAATAATAATAAATAAATAAATTAGGAACAAATAATTTACTGTCATATGCATTTCTCTCTCTCTCTTTCTCTCTCCCCTCTTAAGAATTAAGTTTTGCATGACTAAAATTGTTTAGACAAGGCAATAGTATATTAGGAAAATTTGTAAATACTCAATTAGGAAACCCTTGGGTGAAGGACCTATGTCCCCAAGATTTTATCATAGGCTATAATTCACATTTTCATTTAGGAAGAGGAATTTTTATCCCTATCTTGGTAAGAAGTTATATCCTTTCTGCATATCTTATTAAATTGCACAAAAAGGATTTAAGATAACATAATCAAGAAATTCTAGGGAAGAGTATGTGCAATGATGGATTATCTGTACTAATGATGGAAGTTGTTTTTATTAAATATATGTCTTGCAAAATGCCTAGTGAATAGTTAGGATCCTAGATGGGTATTTTGGAAACAAATTCATGTTTTGTATACATTGTGATCAACACCATAGTAGTAAGAAATTAACAACATTAAGTGATTGATCAACTATGAATAAGGAGTTGTTGTGGTAAATAAATGTTATAGAAATGTACCTTACTCAATTTCTACTTAGAACTGATGTTATCTCAAAATTTTAAAGTGTACGAGGGTAATGTTTCAAATAGGTAAAGGGTAGAAATTAAAGTTATGTACAGTAGTTAATGTTATTAATTTAGATGTTGTGGTTATGAAGATAGTAGTAGGACTTATATACTTCTTTCTCTCTTAATGGATCTATGATCGTTATGCAATAAAGAATTTGAAATAACTCTTAAGAAAATGTCATATGGAAATTGCCTGACATGCAAATTAGGGAAAAGTGCATAGATAAATAGTAAGCTTTAAGAAGGGATCCCAACTTAATGAATAATAGTGCAATAAATTGTAAATTGTTTAGATCTCCTCTAGGGGGTGAATGTGTTTTTGGAAATCAAGCACTACAACTATTGTGAAAGATGACTTAGAATATGTATATTGTAAAATTTTTGTGTCCTATGTCATTGGAATTCTACTTAAAGCTTTGATGGAAAGGAATATTTCTTATAAAACTATGTGTTAATGAAAATGGTAAGTTTCAAGTATCTAGATTTTTTTATTTTCATGATTACAAAAGTAAATAAAAATTATTTGATGTATTCCCTTCATGATCATAACAAATATAAATGTTACATACCTCTCTATGTTTGGTATTCATAGCTTGTAAGGGACACAAATTTTGGACCCTATTTGTAATAAGGTCTCACAAGTTGTATTATGTAGGGTTAGATTATGTCTCAAAAGGGAAAATATATCATACATTCTTTCTTTTTTTATACTGGTTACCATAGATAGGAACTTTGATATTGTGAAAGGAAGTGATAATCTTAGTTGGTAAAACATGCAATTTCCTAATATATTGATATTAGTGAGTAAACATGAATACCTTAGAGTTTCGACTTGATAACAATAATTTTGATGCAATTTCAAGTATCTTGTAAACAAA
The DNA here is from genome assembly GCA_027943335.1 of Chamaecyparis obtusa. Taxonomy (NCBI): domain Eukaryota; kingdom Viridiplantae; phylum Streptophyta; class Pinopsida; order Cupressales; family Cupressaceae; genus Chamaecyparis; species Chamaecyparis obtusa. The sequence goes on along the minus strand of BSBK01000520.1, from coordinate 599,435 downwards.
CTTACAGCATAAAGTGATAGACTCACATAGGTAATTCTTTTTGAAAGTCATTACTAATTGAATTGAGTTAATCTACACTAAAGTTGTAATAAGATAGGATTTACCAAAACTCTTGATAGGAGAAGAATGTGTGCAGTCATTAAATCAGGATCTAGAATAGTAATAATATAATTTTGTTAGATAATGTGTGATATATAGTTCACATTCCTGACTTCCAGGAGTAAGTCGAATCTTAGTGGGGGAGGATGTAATACCCCTCTAACCCTAATATAAGTTTTGTGTTTTTGAAAGAATTAAGATCCTTCGATGTTTTTTTATAGCTTAAGTTGTACATAATACTTGTTTGATCTATTCCTATAGTTGTTTATAATAATTTCATAAGCTAGTACTCAATGATTCTAATATCAGACATACTATCTAAAGGTATCATTTTTGTATGTATTTATCTCCATGTATGTATTGAGTACCTACAAGACCTTTATGAACATAGTTAGGATGTTATATGATATGTACTTGATAGATATATATAAGTGGTTATTTATATTTTCTTCTATTAAGGTTACCTTGGATGAATCTTGTATCTCACTTGATGATTTGATTATGTTAATTTATTATTAGTATTGATAAGAGACTAACACAATGCTTGAGATTCTAACCTTCATTATGATGATGCTACATGCTTTGAGTGTATATATATACATGATGTGTTTTCATGATTCAGGACAAAGTCGTAGTTACTCACATAGCTGAGGTCCACACGATGTATCGATCCTGGTCATCTGTCTGCAATGTTTTCTTTTATATGTATATCCGTGCATATGTATTTCTTCTTTGTGATGCAGGCTTGCAGGTACCGGGCATCGACTTCACCTGGCTTCACAGGTCTGAGCATGCCCTCAAATCCTCAATGGTTGTTGTTATGGAGATAGTACTAAGGCCCCTACATGAGTCTTCCTTTGTCATTATTTTAATTTGGGAATATTAGGGTTCCTTCTTTGTCAGTCAACCTTTGGGTCAAAAACCCAGATCCAACGCACCCAGTTGGGCATGGTTGTAGTTAGTGCCTTGTGACCACTTGAATTCATTTGGTTGTATGATTTGTTTACTCATTTTATTTATTTCTCCTTCTTGGTATGATTCTTAGTTAATCTTTCTATGTTGTGTTTCAGGAGTTTGGCTTGACTTTCCTTGTTGACTTTGGTTGACCTTGTTTGATCTTATGGTTTTCTCGATATGTTTCATAAGATGATTTGTATGGCCTCTTTGGATGATTAGATTTATTTTGAGGCATGTGATTTTATTCTACCTCAGTGTTATATCCTATAGCAATTATAAATAGGTAATAATATTGTGATCTATTACTTCATAATCTTATAGATTATAGTGTTTGGTATTTGGCATGTATATATATATATATATATATATATATATATATATATATATATATATATATATATATATATATATATGGAAATATATATATGGGTGCACACATATATGTATTTATATATATATAATTTATATATGATTATATGTTAATTATTGTAGATATTGTTGATGGTGTATATTTTGAGATTAATGTAAAGTATAATATTATTAATAATTAAATATTAAATAATGCGAGGTATATTATTCTCAATTGTTAATTATTAATAATGAGGATAGGTTATATATATAGATATTGATATAATTAATGATGGCATATGCATATATGTTAGGATAATATTACATATGTGTATGAATGAATACAAATAATCTTTTATTGTATATTTGAGTAATATAGTTGTATGATATTAAGTTATTTTATAATACCCTTTAGTTAAGAGTTAGTTGGGAGTTGGTTACTTTTCCTCTCAACCTTTAGAAATCTATTTATATGCACTACTTTCTCATTTGAAGAGGGGGGATTTTGGGGCCGAAGCATTGAGGAGAGGATGGCCTTAATTTTTATGGTGATTTTGGAGAGAAAACTTGGAGATGTGAGGGAGATTTTGTAAGCATATGTCTTTAAGAATTTTTGGTTATCTTTGCTTTTGGGAGAGAGACAATTTTGTGAGAATTTCAATAGTTGAGAGAGGGATTCTTTGCTGTGGAATTATTTCTTTCTTTCATGGAGATTTCTGAAAGTGGATAGGGTTTGAAGGATGCATCTCAAGTTTGGATTTGTCTTCTCTTTTGTTTCCTTCCTTCTTCGATTCAACCTTCGTAGGACATGAGGTATGGATTGAATATGTTAGTTACTTTATGTCTCTGATATATTATGGATCTATTTATATATTATAATTATTTATTATATCTGTACTTTTAATTTCTATGGTTATTTTAAAGTTTTGAGTTTTTGTTTGTAAGAATTGGCATGTGTTTTTCTAGGGTTTTTAGCAACCCACCCATTTTTGGAGATCTATTATTATAATAATTTAAATTGCATCTAGGGTTTTACTAAATTGATTTTTTGGAAGCAAAATTCACAGATCTCAAATGGGTATCTCTCTGATTTTATTTTTAGGGTCGAATTAATGCCTTATTTTTGACATTTTGGCAGACTATGCCTGTCCATTCTCGATTCTGAATTTTCTGTCAAATGTATTCGTATGCTACAAGCTGATATGATTATATAAAAGTCTAAATTTGATATAAAATATTCTCCTAAGTCTTGTCTTTCATTTCTAATTGGTTTGGAGAATTTTTATTATGTTTTGTGAAAATTACAACCGTTTTAGTGAAGGCAGGTCTGAACCCTAACCAGAATTTTCTATTTTAAACCAGAAGTCATAACTTTCTTTCCCAGTGTTGGATCTTCCTAAAAATCAAATTGAGAGTCCATAATTATGTTAGATAAATCTTCACCAAAGAGATTGCCTTTATTATTTGTTTTGTGGAAGATATGGATGACTGTTCTATGATGACTATTCTTTGCATTTAATCCTTGCTTGAAATAATTCAGTTTAAGAACATCATTAAGTTTTAAGGTTTCGTATGGTCACAAGAGGCTATTAGAATGTTTTTTTGGTTAATTGGATCTATTTATACTCTGAATATTTTTATAATATCACTTGGATGTCTTCTTATATGTTTGGAACATTCTATATGCCATATTGGGTTTAGGATTGTCAAGTGGACTAGGGACAACATATGTTTTCCTAAACTCAATCAAATGTTGTTATGGAATTGGTATGAATTCTTGATGATGGATCTATTATGCTTTTATGATTTTTATATGTATGTTAGGGAACCTAAGTACACTAGGTGAGTGGCTCATAGTGAGGGGCGGAGGCCCTAAGTGGCTAGTACCAGGATAACCTACTATGAGTTATTTAATCAAGTGATAACCTAAATAAATGAATTGAGAATGGGAGATTATTAGAATGGGAAATTACACACTAATCAAGATTAATTTTGCCTCACCCATGCCTTTAGTGCTAGTAAAGACTAAGGATGGGAGTGGGAGAAGGTACCTATTCGTAGGTACGACTGGATGACCTTGTCTGTATGAGAGGCATTCGGTTCCGCATGTGCCTACTTGGGGGCCGGGGCCAAGAGTGGCTAGTACCAGGACAACCAAAGGGGTGAGGGCTATGAGATGACACTCACCTAGCTTGTAGCTTAGAGTCTCTCCTAAATTTGATCATGCCTCTGGTAGTCCTTGTGGTCTTCTTGTCTTTTCTTTTGTGTTGTGACTTTGGGGAAATTTTATCACCACCTTAGGAATTTCCTAGTTGTTACCTCTTGTATGGGCCTTTGGTTCTATCTCCTAGCTTAGGGGAGTGGGCCTATTGGTTCCATGTGGTTGGGTGGTTAATATTTATATCGAGGTATTGATCATGATTCTTTGGATGATCCTAGCACATATTCCTTTCCAGATCTGCAGTTGAAGATTTCTTATTGGATATTTTAATATGTTGAGATGTACTTATGTATTTGTATTCATGTAATTTTTAATCTCCTAAAAGGAGTCTTGTAGTATTGATGCAATCTCAATTCAAAGCAATGCATAAGGGAATGGGTAGTTCTAGGTAAAAGAAAGGGAAAAGAATGTGGAATATTGGACATGTTACTAGCATTAAAAGAAAGTGTTTATGTTATTTATCCTATCCTCTTATGTTGTCCATGTGTAAAAGAAATAATCTTAAATATAATTATATATAATGATGTATCACAACAATAATGTATTCACTCTTGATGAAAGAATTCAAAGAGATTATTGAGAAATGATAGATTAGTGATTGGAATTATTAACAATGAATGGTTATGAAACAATGCAATAGAATAGTAATTTGATTTTAATGTTAATACTTGGTTCATGTTTTAATGAAGTACCTAGGATGATTCCTACCTTAATGAATATTAATCTCTTACCTAAATTATTAGAGAAAAGTGATATAAAGGATAGTAGATGTAGATGAAATCAATATGAATTTATGGAATGAGTTGATAAAAGGAATAATGATATTGGATGATTAACCTATGTTTAATAAAAGAAATAAGTTAGGGACATTTAACTTGGTGCATTAAAATGAATGTAGATCTTTTAAGCTCATGATTCCGTGAATATCTTATGCATGTAAATGGTTTATATGATGTTGCTTTAGTAGCGACATTAGGGAACCCGAGAGACTTAAGTTGTATAAATCTTACATTCAAGTAGTAGAAAATTATTTCTTCTTTTAGAAATATGAAGTGTAATGATGAATATTATTCTAGTTAAAATAAATAAATAAAATAAAATAAAAATTCACTACTTGCATTTTATAGAGGTTTTATGTCTTGTCCTCTTGGGTTGCCTGGCAGGGCATTACAAATTGCGCTTTTAACCTCATAGGAAAAATTTGCAAAATGACTTAGTCAGTTTTCTAAATTGTTCAGCATCGTCAATCAGTTGATTGGCATAGGTAAAAAAAAACCTAATTTGGTAGCGAGTCATAGGATGTCAGTTTGATTGAATTGTAGTTTGAATGTGTGATTGTCAATCTAGATTTAGAAGATGGATGATGATAAATTTTCCATCCTCTCTTTATAGAATTAGGAAAATTGATTGTGGTTGATTATTTTGTAAATGTTTGATTGACTTAGGATAATTCAAAAGATAACTGATTTCAAAACTGATGTGATTGAACTTTCTTTTTGTAGGTAGTGCTTAAGTCACTGGCCGTTCAAGGATTATATCCCTTACCTTTTACTATGATTGATGATCTGAGTGCGCTGGATCATTGACACACTGGCAGATGTAGACTATCCTTTCTACTTGTCCTACATCTATTATGAGTGAATCAAGGATTGATCACTGCTATGGCCGAGAGATGGCACCCAAACCATAACAATTTTCACTTGTTGATGGGGGATATGACAATCACTCCCGAGGATTATACTATATCCTCTGTATCCCTACTCACGGTGAGCATGTATTTTATGACCAGGTTTATGATGGCATAGTGTGTCGGTAGGTATTTTAGGATCCCACGATCGATGATGACCATATTCAGTGGTCATAGTTTCATTCTTTTCCTATTCTACCAGCTCTATTACTTGCATTGATTGGAGGTTTCCTCATGCCAAATCATTGAGGTCACAGATTTGCAGTTTCTTGGGGACCTATTCTTGAGGCCCTGATGGCTCAGCCTCGATGCTTTGATTGGGGATCGTGTGTTCTGGCGTAGCTCTATCATGAGTTGCATATAGTGGTATATCGACACTCTTCTACTTTCTATGTAGGAGCTATTTTATTACAACTATGGATATGGGAGCATCTCTAAGTGACGAGACATATCACAGCACGTCACCGTGATCTGGGATGGTCATTTTCCTGGATGTACGAGGGCATGGTTGTGCAAGCCCATATGGGCAAGCTAGATTATTGGAGTCATGTTATCAATGTGTTAGTCCCATTTTGATACTGGTCCTTCTTTCTTTTATTTCAGTTGTGCGTCAAATAAACCTTGCTCCTTTTTCAGTATTTCCTTGTCTTGTGCATCTTAATCTCCATCATAATCGATTAGCATTTTGAGGTCATGTTTTGGTTTTGAGTTGCTTGAAATTTTGTAAACTCTATTTTTATTGAACACGCTTAAACACCTTTGAACAGCCTTGAATGGTGTTCATGCTCGTTCAAGGATGTTCATATTAATTTCATCATTTGTGAAGACGTGATAGGATGATAAGAAAATAAAGGAAATCTACCTATTGTTGAGACTTAAGAAGATTGTAACACATCAGTTATTGGCTTGTGACATACCCTGGCATTGAAATCAACAATTGGGCTAACTTAGAAGTTCACAAACCTTGAACAGGTTTGAACATATTTGAACAGTGTTGAAAAATCATGAACTTTGTTCTTTCTTGTTCGAAGGAATCTGGGAGGATTATGAAAGAGAGGAGAATCTAGTGACAGTTAAGCAATGGGGCCCACAGGAGAGAAATAATTTAATACTAGATAGGGCAAGTGGTTTTTAAAGAATGCCTAAGAGATCTGAATAATCATTATTTTTATTGAGCTCGAGATTTTCTTAATTGGTAATTATGGATTGCATGTGTAAGATGTCAAATCTAATCTTTTTCTCTCTTTTTGTGAAAGATTTGTAATAAATGCTCAAGCCCTTATAGTTCTATTTAAGTTAAGCCCTTTTATACAAATTCCTAAGTGTTTTATTATTAAGAAGCTGGTGCATGGAAGTAAGAACTTGGGAGCTCCTGTGATGAAAATCTTCTATAGAAATAAGGTGAGTTTGGCCATTACCCTTGTGATATTTTCAAATTTAGTAGTTTGAAAGGTGAATAGAAAATTAAATTTCTATAGTCATGAGGTCAACTTTTCCTCTATTCGGGAACACTTCAAGTTTAGTATGTGATGGCCCCATAGTGTTAGATACAGACCTAGAAGATTATAATGTGGAAAACTTGCCTTCCCATCTTTTGAATTCCCTAGAAGGTACTCCAGCTTTGGAGATTCTCCACAGTCATTTATGTTTGACAATGACATTTCCTCCCATAGTCATTTGCCCTGAACTAATCATTGAATGCATAAGGAACTATGATGCTAGGACAGAGTCAATTAGAAAGAAAGATGGTAGTGTCCTTATGCCTGTTAATAGATAAATGGTGACTCAAGCACTGTAACTCCCCAAATATACCTTCTTCACCTTTTCTCCCGCACAGTCTATTGCTAAGTTTAATGAAAATAGGGATGCAAATCACACTTTTATAGCTAAAAGCTGGTTGGTGAACCCACAAAGAGGAGGTTCACATTTTCCCAAGAAATTCAATAGAACCCATGTCCATTCATATATCAAGGATTTAATGGTGATGTTGCATAGAGTAAGGGGGTCTCAAGTATATCTTTTCTCTGATTGGATTTACTTTTACCTTCAAATCATCCTAGAAGGAACACAACTCCTAGATTGGGCTGAATTAATTGTCATTTCCCTTAGAGAACAACTCAACACTTCTAAATTGATTGGTAGCGGTTTCTTTATGTCCTCCTATCCCATGTATTGCTTGGTCTACAATAGACAATGACATGGAATGCCACACAAACCTTGGGTTGCAGACATGTGTGTCTATGAATATTACCAAATTCTACAGAAGGATAATGTTGTTGAAAATTACAGAAGGGTGCATGACACATTCATGGATAAATTATGTTTTGAATTAGCTGGTATCTCTAACAAGAGGATCAGTTTAGAAGCCCAGGAGTTGGTAACCAAGTATGGAAGCTATTACATTTAGTTTCCTAGATTTACCTAGATCAGGATTGGGAGTTTTGAAGATCCACCAATGAGATTGCCTAGGTATGCATTTGATTGTTTCATCCTAGCTGAAATTTGAAGACAATTCACCACTGGCTTGAAAAGATTTCTCCCTAAAGAAGAATGGGAAAAGACTTTCCCTATATCATTAGGAAAATTCTCATGTAAAACTATGGCAGACACTGTCAGTATTGGAAGTGACATTCATCATTTTGATTTCAAATAATATACTGAAAGAGTGGGATTTGATAATAAAAGCTATGCCAGTGGCAGTTTAGGACTTAGGTCTCACATGTTTCATGTACCTCACCTAGAGGATTTCTGGGAGGACTATTTTGATGAAACACAAGTAGAGGAAAGGGCACATAGTAGATTGTGTGTATCATAAATTCAATCAATGAGACTTTAGATCAATGTAGAAGGGATAATTGATGATGGGTCTAATTTGATTGAACCCAGCTTCAAGAAGTCAATTAAAAAAAGTGATCCTATTATTAATTGGTCCAACGAAGAAGAGGAAAATATTGAGAAGAGGACCTTATGTGTGGTTCATTTAACTAATGAATGGTTGCAATCAAGAAGAAAGAAGAAACAACCTAAAATAGGAAAAGAAGAAGTTAGAAGTACTTCTTTACGTTTCACCAATGTTTGTTTCTAATCCATCTACACAAACTGAAAATGTAGGGTCTATAGGGAAATCATAGGTTAGGAACACCCAAAAGAAAGTTGTAGCTGATCCCCTACCAATTGGTCCTTCATAGAGAATTACACGGTCCAAGACTAGATCGAGAGTCAAGACAAACATGGCTCAAGAAGATGTTCTAACAATTAATTTGGATGAAGACAAGTTGGAGGGTGTAAGGTTGCACATAGCTGAAGATGAACAAGTGGAAAAATATATTTTTGATCTGGATGATGTAACGTTGGAAGTGATTGGTACACCAGTGAAGACTCCTGAACAATCCATCGGGTCCTATGTCATGCGAAAATGGTTAGGTTCTTCCGTAAGTAAAAAATGCAGCTTGGTTCTAGTCTCAATCCCTGTGAAGGATATTGTTAATAAGTATGTATAGAAAACTCCAAAAACCAAAAAGGTAAAAAGCACAACCCAGATGTTCACAGATGTGAAAATAGGAAAATGGACCATAGTGGTAGCCATCTATAGGCCAAAGGAAGGATACCAAGAGGTTAGGGCAGAGGATTTCGAAGTCACCTAACTAGAGCTAGGAACTATGGATCGGGTAGGAAAAAATCATTTATTCAAAGAAAAAACTCAATAGATGCGGTATTCTTCATGGCAGGATGGAAGGGAAAAAAAGGAATTAAAATAGACAATCATGACATTGTCACAGTTCATTAACACTTCCTGTAGCTTTGATGCTAGCCCACTAGTTCAGTCTCCTCAAATTTTTTACCCAGACTCTACTGAGAGTAAGAATTTCTTGAGTTAGGTTCAACGAGGTTGAGCCTTAGTATCTTCAATGGATGAATGGATCAATGAATTTATTAAAAGTGGCTTTAGATATCTCAAGGATGCTCAAGATGTTATTTTTGATATAGATTCTTTGATAGGGGAGTTATAGACATAGAGACAAGTGTGGGATAGAGAAGAGGAAAAATGGTTTACAACCATGTCCAAGTTTTTGGAAATTGAGAAGTATGAGTTCATGAAGTTTTGCATAGATAAATCTATAAAATCACCTAATGAAGCTACCTTTTTCATTCTTAGGAAGAATTTCAGCTAGCGTCTCAGCACTATCAGGAGTACCATTTCTAAAAATAAAGATAGTGAGAATGAAATCAAACAATTGTAGAAAACAATAATGAATGAACTCAAAGTGATTAACTTTTCTCATACATATACGACCAGTCATGGAGAGAATGATGTAAAAGAAACCCTTGGAGTATTTGAAACTACCATGAGGAAAATTAAAGAAAAGGGTAACCCTAAGTCTTCAGATTTCACATAGGTGGCTAGGATTGAATCCATGCTATATATCTACATAGACCAGCTTCTTGTAATAATTGATAAGATCAAGAAATCTAAGTGGGCTAAAGAACTGGTGATGAAAAGGCTAGTGAACATCAAAGTTCCTCATTTGCAGCTCACAAAGGAGCTTATCCAGGCACACAAGCAATGGGAGGCAACACAATCCACTACAACTGAAGGGGAGAGTCTTGTAGGAGATGAGGAGGGTGCTACTGACAAGGAAGCAGATCTTGAAATTTAATTATTTTTCAACTATCTGAAAAAATCTTAAGGACATGTGTCCCTTTTGCTTTGGTTACTCTTTAAACTATTTTAACTGAGAGGTCAGGTTTTTCGAGAGACCTCTCAGCTTTGGAAAAATTATAAGTAGTTTAGTAGCGTTAAAGAAAGGGTTAGAAAATTTTGGAATAGCACTAGTATTTTCCATCTTTATAGTTTATTAGAAGAAAACTTTTCCAATATATCAAGTTTTCTGTAGAAGTGCTCATATATATACTTTTCTTGCTTTTGCCTATGCTACAAAGACAATTAATATATCAATGTTACTATATTTCAAATATGTGTTATTTGGAATGAGTCGATGCACATTATATGGTAACATTTTAATCCATTCTCTATTGCATTAAAAATTTCAAATCAGTATCTTGATGTTATCAGTGATCCTAGCTAGATTTTCATTTCAGTGGTTTGTTCTTTGACCTACTTTATCTCAAAAATGTTATGGAAAGTAGAAAAATGTGATTTTTTTCCTACTACATGTCTTGTTTTCTGTGGAAAGATTATTTAAAAAGCTAATCATCTAACAACGATATGGAAACCTTTTGAAGCTTTCAAGTTAAAAGTTGATCTGTGAAATAAGATAAATGGAATTCATTGAAAATCAGTTTTAGGGAGTTGTACCTAAATTTAAAATTCAGAGGGAATTGATTGTAGTGAACACTTACCCAACCGTTAGTAAATATTTGTCTTTAAAAGGGTAATAGAGAAATTGTCTTGACAAAGATAAAATAGAGGACAAAGCTGTTTACTAATAGATTTTTGGCAACCCTACTAGGGAGCACAAACAATGTAGATCAATTTGTGTTGCTCTGTTAATAAATAAATATGGTTCTACCTGCTGATGTTGTACGTAATCAACAAGAACTTCCTCCTGTTGTCCAACCTAACTTGAATTTCTAGGATATACAAGAAGATATTATAGAAGACTTGAATGCCCTTGCCTAGAAAGAGAAAACTAGTAATCAGCAATATCAACAAGTTCCTTTGGTCTTGGAAGAAGAAGAATACATCGGTGAATGGTTGAGAGGTCTCCCAATTGCCTAATTTGTGAGTAAAGCTATCTAGAGGACTCAAAAACTTGGAAAGTCTGGATTCTTGGCCCTATACAAGGTCCCAAAGAAGGGAGGGTATACCTAATTATTTCTTTGAAGAATTGCAAAACCTTCAACTACAAAATACTTTTATTTCTAAACCTAAAGAAAAAAGTAGACCTCCTTCCCCGTCTAGAAACACATCTGACATCTCTACATCTAATAGCATTTAGCAAGCCCTCACTTTGTCAGGCATCCAACCCCCTCCACTTGTAACCATCTTTCCAACTGTAATCATGGCTTAACCATAGGGCACTATAGTAGGCCCTTTAGCCTTAGCTACTCATCATGCTCTTCCTAAAGGAGCCAAAGATGTCCTTCCAAAATTCTCCGATGATGGAAAAGTATCTGTAGAGGAACATTTTAATTCTTTCAATGTAGCTACTGGCATTTTAGCAGTGCGAACTAAAGATGTAGCAGTTAGACTTTTCATTCAAACTCACACAGAAGAAGCAGTAGAGTGGTTTGGTCGCCTTCTTGCAGGATCCATAACTGAGTGGAACTCCATGAAAACCTCTTTTGAAGGCCACTTCAAAAGCGTAGATGATGAGCATTCCTTGTTAGCACAACTTACCCAGATGAAAAAGGAAATCCATGAGCCAATGAGAGATTATGTGGCCCAGTATAATAAAGTCATCCATAAGATTCCTACTGATAAAAGGTGGACCCCTGAAAATCAACAATGTTTTTTTTGTAAATTCCACGCCCCCAAACATTGGTTTTGATCGTAGGAGGAATAGGCCAACGGACTTGGAAAATGCTCAAAGTCAAGCAATAGAATTAGAAGATGATTTGATCACAGTAGGGAAGTGGAAGAAAGATCTTCAGGCTCCACACTCTCAAGCTTCTACTTCTTCTTAGGATCTAGTGGTTCAAAGGTTAATGAATGATGTGATTGCGCTAAAAAGGCAATTTCCCAAACACGGATCAACTTACCCTCCTGCATATCAAGATGCTAATAGAAAATAGCTTGGTCAATGGCATGGTAAAACTCCCCTTTTACCCTCAACTTAGCCCAAACTTGGCCCTTGAAGCTCCATCTAGAGAGGGGGTTATGTGTTATTTCCATTTAACAATAGATCATGATGGTGATACATTTCCATATATGATGAGACATGTGCAAATGGGAGAAACCCTAGATGTATTAGGGGAAGCGAAAGTTGAAGAAATGACTCAAGAGTGAATTGGTGACTCCGGCTCATTTTACCTAGAATATCAATCAGACTCCGAAAGAGAAGATATTTTAGTCACTCTTGAAGATTCAACATGTGCTATGCTCACTCACAATTAGAAGTCTCCTAAACCCAGTCCATCGACATCAAATGCTTCTACCAAGAGTAAAGAACCTGTAAGTAATACACCTTTTTCAAGTGTACAGTCCCCTAAATTTAAGATATTGCAAAAAGACATACAAGTCCCCTCATTTGACATTGTTGAGTTTTGTCAATCTTATGCTATCCAAATTTCACCCATCGAGTATTTAAGATTAAATCCAAAAGAACTTGACAAGTTAATTAAATATGTTAAGGGTGAATCCCCTGACTATTCTTCTTCTGGCCAATGTACAACCAATCAATCTAATTATTTTTTCCAACCCCCTTTAGTAGTTCCTCCAAAAAATGTCAACCAGACTAATTCATCCAATGCCTCTACTTTAGAAACTAATTTTGATATTCATTAAAACTGAAAGCCTGACCCTTTTTATATATCCTTGCTCCTTAATAGTCTTAAATTGAGCAATTGTATCATAGACTCAGTGGCATCTGTTAACATTATGTTGTCTTCAGTTGCTAAAGCCCTTGGCCTGACTTTGGCAAAGACGTTTGGGAGATGTTATTCAATGGATGGTAAACAAGTACCTCTAATAGGTCAAGTGAAGGATGCCCAAGCTGTCCTAGCTGCCCATCTAGATAAGAGGTTAAAATTAATAATTCTTGTAGCTGATATCCCTACAAGCTATGGAATTATTGAGTAGAACCTTTTGTAGAGATATGGGAGGGATAATTAAGATGGGCTGGTTTGAAACAGTGATTCTTGTGGGAAATAAGAAGGTTAAGTTGTAACTAGAGGCAAAGAATAAGTACCCAATCTTTCCTTTAGATGACCTGAAAGCTCAGATTTTATATCAGAAGTGTGAATTTGGGAATTATCTAATCATGGCTGATGAAGTTTCTCCTATTTCTAAAGCTCAGGATGAGGTTGCTCAAATTTGGTCAATGGAATTTGATGGTAGTTGTGCAAATGTAGGACCAGGAGCTGGGGTGGTACTTAAAGGCCCTGATGGACAATACTTACCATTTTCTTTTAAATTATATTTTAAGAACACCAATAACACTACTGATTATTAAGCTTTACTACTAGGCTTACAAGAAGCAAAAGATCATGGGATTAAAATCCTTATTGCTAGAGGAGATGCTCAACATATAGTTAAAAAAGTCAAGGGTTAGTTTTCTATGAAGAATGAACGACTAAGACATTATAGAGATTTGATTTGGAAAGAGATTAAAGCCTTTGATGCCTTTTCAATTGAGGCTATCCCGAGAAGTTTAAATTTAAGGATGAATTATTTGGCTATTTCAGCCTCCTTATTGCTTCCTCATCCAGATTTCAAGACAAATCTTTATAAGATAGAGATGATTTACAGACCAGTAGTCCCTGACAATGTTGAACATTTGTAGGTGTTTGAAGATGACACCAGTATTAAAGAATTTATGGCCTCTGTAGAGGTTTTTGCTTCCACTTATTTTGAAGGGGAAAATGAAACATGTGAAGAACCTGATTCTGAAAGCTAGCCGTTAGAAGAGGTGGTTCATTTAAAAGGTAATAAGATTCCAAAAGGTTTGGTTTCACTAGAAAGTTTATTTTCTAGAAGAGATGATAGTTACTTCTCAGGAAAAGGTAACCCACCTCCTGAAGTACTAAAAGAGTATGAAAAAATCAACATAGGAGATGAGTCACAACCTAAATGGATATCTATGTGAAAGAATCTTTCTCTGTAGGAAAAATAAATGCTTCAATCATTGCTAATTACCTATACAGATGTTTTTGCCTGGAGTTATAATGACCTAAAGGATTTCAAAGGTGAAATTTTTAGTCACAACATACCCCTCAAACCAGAATGTAAGCCTTTTAGACAAAAGCTGCGTAGTTATAATCCCAAAGTTTCAAAAGCTATACTATGAGAGGTAGACAAAATGTTGAAAGCAAGGATTATATACCCGATTCACCACTCTACATGGATTGCGAATATTGTCCCAGTGAGAAAGAAGAATGGTGAAATAATAATTTTTGTGGACTTCCACAACTTGAACCAAGAAAGCCTAAAGGACAACTATGCTTTACCAAAGATGAAACATGTTTTACAAACTATTGTAGGATCTGAGATTATGTCAATGCTTGACGGATTCTCAGGATATAACTAGGTCAGTGTGGCAAAAAATGATAAGCGTAAAACTTCTTTTACTACACCTTGGGGAACATTTGCATATAATAGAATGCCATTTGGTCTGATAAATGTTGGGGCAACCTTCCAGAGGGCTATGGATTCTTCCTTTGTTGATATGAAGAATAGAATTATTGTTATATACCTTGATGATCGAATAGTCTATTCCCAAAGGTGAAAGCACCATCTCAGGGATCTTCAATCTATACTTCAAAGATGTCAAGATCATGACATTTCACTCAACCCCAAAAAATCTATCTTTTGTGTAATGGAGGGTAAATTATTGGGCCATATAGTTTCTAAGGGAGGGATAAGAATTGATCCTGAAAGTGTGAAAGCTATTCAATAGCTAAGTCTTCCATCAATTAGAACTATGGTAAAATATTTCTTCGGTCAGATTAATTTTCTACAAGCATTTGTGCCAGATTTTTCTGAGTTAACTAGACACATTGTGGGAATGATGAGTGAAAAAAAACATTTCAAATGCACTGAAGCTGGTAAAGAAGCTTTCAATGAGATAAAGAATGCTATAGTAAATGCTCCTTCTTTAGTCCACCCTGATTATAAAAAGGATTTTATTATTTATTGCTATGCTTCTGAGCATTCCTTATCTGTAATGCTTACTCAAAAGAATGATACAGAAAATGAAGCACCAATTTCTTTCATGAGTACTCCCCTTAAAAAGCATGAACTCAAGTATTCAACTATTGAAAAGAAAGCTTTTGCAGTCATCAAAGTTGTCAAATAGTTCAAGTTTTATATTCTTCATTCACACTCTATGGTATTTGTTCCTAATTCTACTGTAAAAAGTCTACTTACACAACAAGAAATAGCCATGAATAAAAGAGTAGTGTGGGTAAAAAATTACAGGAATATGATTTGACAATAAAACCTATGAAATTGGTTAGAGGATGAGGATTATGTAAATTCATAGCTGAGAATCTGAAACAGGAAGGAGAGCTTGGAAATGGGGTATCACATGCACTGTTGGTAAGCTTGACTAATCCATGGTTTTGTGATATAGCATATTATTTAACTTATGGATAATGTCCTTCCCAATTAACCCCAAAGGAAAGACAAAATCTGAGGCTGCAAGCAACAAAGTATGTGATATGGCAGGGTGTATTGTTCAAAAGAGGTGTTGATGAAACTTTCCTTAGATGTGTGGATAAGGAGAAACAAATGCAACTATTAAGAACCTTTCAAAAAGAAGCCTATGGTGGTCACTTTTCCTCTTCAGTCACTGCTTTCAAGATTCTCCATAATTGTTTCTATTGGCCAGGCATGCTCAAAGACTCTTATACATTTGTCAGAAGGTGGGAGAAGTGTCAGTTGTTTTTTGGAAAACCTCAGTTGGCATCATTACCCTTAAAACCCATCATTGTGCATAAGCCCTTCAAGTAGTGGGGACTAGATTTCATAGGCCCTGTTAATCCTCAATCTAGTGTAGGTGATATCTATATTCTGATAGCAACAGATTATTTCACCAAGTGGGTTGAGGCCATTCCAACCAAGAAAGAAAATTCCCAAGTGGTGTGCGACTTCTTGAACAATAACATCTTGGTGTGTTTTGGAGTGGCTCATAATATTGTGACAGATAATGCTACCTATTTTTCATCTCAAGAGCTAATTTTTTTCTTTTATGACCATAGTATTTCCCTATCTCACTCATCTGATTATTTTCCTCAAGGGAATGGGTAGGCAGAATCGAGCAATAAAAACCTAGTAGCCATTATAAAAATGCTGGTGGACAATAATGGTAAAAATTGGTACAAAAAGCTCTTTGAAGCCTTCTGGGTGGACAAAATAATACCAAAAAGGGCAATTGACATGGCACCATTTGAGTTAGTATATGGTGTAGGCGTGCAAGTGTCTCTTCCTTTGGAATTATCAGCCATTAAACTACAAGTTGCTATTGAAGACCAAGCTTTCAAAGATTCCCTTGAAAAAAGAATCATGTATTTACATAAACTAGAAGTTGAAAGGGAAGCGCTAGTAGACAGAATCACAGAGCATCAACTTAAAGTCAAAAATATCTTTGATAGGAAAGCCTGACCTTAGAAATTTATGAAAGGAGATGAATTACTGCTTTGGGACAAAAGGAAGGAACCAAAGGGGGCTCATAGTAAGTTTGAATTCTTGTAGAAAGGACATTTTCTCATTGAAGAAGAGTTGGGATCTAATGCTTTCAAGTTAGCTTATCCTGATGGATCAGTCTTGCTGTATTCCTACAATGGGAAAGATTTAAAGTTGTTAAAGTTGTGAGTTTCTCCTTTTAGAGTTTTGTCTTGTACATATTAGGTTAGGTTTCCTTTCTAGTTTTTGTTTGGGTGTGTTGTCTTTCCCTTTCATTTTTGCACAACCAGAGTTCTAAGTTCTCTACATTTTTCTCAAAAAGCAGTCCCTAGTCAGAGCCGATGTTAGTCCCATTTTGATACTAGTCATTATTTCTTTTATTTGAGTTGTGTGTCAAATAAACCTTGCTCCTTTTTTAGTTTTTCCTTGTCTTGTGCATCTTAAGCTCGGTCATAATCGATCAACATTTTGAGGTCATGTTTTGGCTTTCAGTTGCTTGAAATTTTGTAAACCCTATTTTTCTTGAACACGCTTGAACACCTTTGAACAACCTTGAATGGTGTCCAAGCCCATTCAAGGATGTTCATATTAATTTCATCATTTTTGAAGACATTAAAAGATGATAATAAAATAAAGGAAATCTACCTCCTACTGATACTTAAGAATATTGTAACACATTAGTTATAGGTTTGTGACATACCCTAGCATTCAAATCAACAATTGGGCTAATTCAAAAGTTCACAAACCTTGAATAGGTTTGAACATATTTGAACAGTGTTGAAAAATCATGAACTTTGTTCTTTCTTATTCGAAGGAATATGGGAGGATTATGAAAGAGAGGAGAATCTGGTGATGGTTAAGAAGTGGGGCCCATAGGAGAGAAAGATTTAATGCTAGTTATGGCAAGTGGTTTTTAAAGTATGCCTGAGAGATCTGAATAATCATTATTTTTATTGACCTTGGGATTTTCTTCATTGGTAATTATGGATTGCATGCGTAAGATGTCAAATTGAATATTTTCTACTCTTTCCATGAAAGATTTAGAATAAATGCTTAATCCCTTACAGTTCTATTTAAGTTAAGCCTTTTTATACAAATTCATAAGTGTTTTATTATTAAGAAGCTGGTGCATGGAAGTAAGAACTTTGGAGCTCCTGTGATCAAAATCTTCTGCAGAAATAAGGTGAGTTTGGCCATTACCCTTGTGATATTTTCAAATTTAGTAGTCTAAAAGGTGAATAGAAAAATAAATTTCTACAGTCATGAGGTCAACTTTTCATCTATTTGGGAACACTTCAAGTTTAGTATGTGATGGCCCCATAGTGTCAGATATAGACCTAGAAGATTATAATGTGGAAAACTTGCCTTCCCATCTTCTGAATTCCCTAGAAGTTACTCCAACTTTGGAGATTCTACATAGTGGTTTATGTTCAGCAATGACATTTCCTCCTACTATCATTTTCCCTAAATTAATCCTTGACTGCATAAGGAACTATGATGCACGAACATAGTCAATCAGAAAGAAAGATGGTAGTGTCCTTATGCCTGTTAATAGAGAAATGGTGACTCAATCACTACAACTCCCAGAAAAGACCTTCTCTACCTTTTCTCTTGCACAATCTATTGTTAAGTTCAATGAAAATAGGGATGCAAATCACAGTTCTATAGCTAAAAGATGGTTGGTGAACCCACAAAGAGGGGGTTCACGTTTGCCCAAGAAATTAAATTGAACCCATGTCCACCCATATATTAGTGATTTAATGGTGATGTTGCATATAGTAAGGGGGTCTCAAGTAGCTTATCTTTTCTATGATTGGATGTTTTTTTACGTCCAAACCATCCTAGAAGGAACGTAACTCCTAAATTGGGATAAATTAATTGCCAATTCCCTTAGAGAACAACTCAAGACTTCTAAATTGATTGGTAGCAGTTTCTTTATGTCCTCCTATCTCATGTATTGATTTTCCTACAACAGACAATGGCATGGAATGCCACACAAACCTTGGGTTGTAGACATGTGTGTCTATGAATATTATCCAATTTTATAGAAGGACAATGTTGTTGAAAATTACAGAAGGGTGCATGACACATTCATGGGTAAATTATGTTTTGAATTAGTTGGTATCTCTGACAAGAGGATTAGTTTAGAAGCCCAGGAGCTGGTAAACAAGTATGGAAGCTCTTATATTCAATTTCCTAGATTTACCTATATCAGGATTGGGGGTTTTGAAGATCCACCAATGAGATTTCCTAGGTATGCATTTGATTGTTTCATCCTAGCCAAAATTTGTAGACAACTCACCACTATCTTGAAAAGATTTCTCCCTGAAGAAGAATGGGAATGGCTTTCCCTATATCATTAGGAAAATTCTCATGTAAAACTATGGAGGACAATGTTAGTATTCGAAGTGACATTCATCATTTTGATTTCAAATATTATACTAAAAGAGTGGGATTTGACAATAAAAATTATGCCAGTGGTAGTTTAGAACTTAGGTCTCACATGTTTCTTGTACCTCACCTAGAGGATTTCTAGGAGGAATGTTGTGATGAATCATAGGTAGAAGAAAGGGCACATAGAAGATTGTGTGTATCACTAATTCAATCAATGAGACTTCAGATCAATGTAGAAGGGATAAATAATGATGCATCTGATTTGATTGAACCCAACTTTAAGAAGTCAATTGAAAAAAGTGATGCTATTATTGATTGATCCAAGGAAGAAGAGGACAATATTGAGAAGAGGACCTTATGTCTGAATCATTTAACTAATGAATGGTTACAATCAAGAAGAAAGAATAAAGAACCTAAAATAGGAAAAGAAGAAGTTAGAAGTACTTCTTTATCTTCAACAATTTTTGTTTCTAATCCATTTGCACAAATTGAAAATGCAGGGTCTATAGGGAAATCACAGGTCAGGAACACCTGAAAGAAAGTTTTATCTAACCCCCTACCAGTTGCTCCTTCATAGAAAATTACATGTGTTGGAATTAGGAGAGATAGGGTACTGAGAGGGGAGGTGTGAATCAATGCCCACAAAAAATTTAACACATCAACCTTTCAGATCTAAAACACCAAAAGGTAGTAATCTTGCAAAATAACTTGTATCTAATGCATGTATCATTCATCCATTCAACTCGCCAAAGTAAATAACATGAAATCAACAATATAATAGTCCCATAACACAAGTATTTTGGTAACACAGAAACCCTTGTTAGAAGGTAAACTACGGTGGGGATGACACCCACAAATTCTTCACTACTACAGATATAAAAGGTTTGCCTATTAGAGATACAAGTTTTGATCACTTATGGTGATCTTACCCTATTAGGAGTAACATATTAGATCAGCTAGATCTACCTAGTTATAGGATTTTAGGAACACCACTTGAATGTGCACTTGGTTAAGAGATTTACAAAAAGACTATCAAGTCTACTCTGTTAGGAGACTTTACCAAAAAAACTCTATTACAATGATTAGAAAGAAATAGGTAACTATCTACTAATGACAACTCAAATTGTCTGATACAAATGAAAAAAGTACTGAATATATATCACCTTTACTATGATGAATCTCTACTCTGAACTGCTTGGTTAGCCTGCTCTGATTCTACTCAATCTGATTTCCTTTGAATACTGTTCTACTTTGTAAATTGATAATCTTGAAGGTTGGCTAGTGCTTCAAGTGCTTCTTTACTGATACATCAGTTCACAAAAAAATGGTGTAAACATACAAATATATAGCATACTACTTTATGCCGCTTATACAAAATTAGGTTTCAACAACTTAGAGAAAAACCCTAAGATCTACGGCGTACAAAGATAACCTAGATCTAACATTTACAAATTATCTTCAACAATAAATGATCCTCAAACTTGGTAAAACATTTTTTGATTCTATTGTAACCGTTTGCATAGAAGAATGTGCCATTCCTAATTACTATGTCATTTTCTGTGGTCCTTGGTAAACACTGTAAATACTGCTCAGTAATTACTCTGATGCTCAGTGTTTACTATCTCTCAGTGTTGGTGTTTGATGCTTGGTAAAAATGTCTGGTGCTCAGTATGAAGACTTAACCAACTAGCTTGTATTGCTTCCAGTTACCGACTG
This sequence comes from Chamaecyparis obtusa, assembly GCA_027943335.1. NCBI lineage: Eukaryota > Viridiplantae > Streptophyta > Pinopsida > Cupressales > Cupressaceae > Chamaecyparis > Chamaecyparis obtusa. The sequence goes on along the minus strand of BSBK01000520.1, from coordinate 578,708 downwards.
GGTTCATAAAAGTAACCGACCAATGTCTTTGATAAACTTTGATACTAATGACAATCATTAATGCTCAATAGAGATAAAAATATCTCCCTTTCGCATTAGTATGAAAACTTGAATGTATATAGACCTTATGTCTCAAAACTTATGTCTCTGCCATATACATATACATATCAAAAAAATTTCTAAATACTCCCCTTCAGTGCATGCTCTGGTAATGTGTAGTATACTTAGCAAAATGGTAAAAAGTTACATATTTGGCATAAACATGATATCCTCCTTTAACTTCATCTTCTATATATACATGTTTTCTCCCTTTTTGATATTAATGCCAAATAGAAAAAAGTGTATACTTACAATTTGTCAAAAATGTATTGATGGGTTTTCTTCAACGACTCCAAGAGGTCTTCCCATTCCTCTTTCAAGTTGGTGAGAGCAATGTGCTCAAGACCGGCTTGTGCATGCATGTCAAATATTTTGTCCAACACATAAATCTTTGGTGTTGCAACAAGCATTTGTGCCCTAACAATATGTTTCTCAAAAATTTTTAGGTATGGAAGGAGTTATATTTGTAACTCAGTAACCTGATCAATTATCTACTCTTCTTGCTTCTTGAGATCTTCTATCAATCACCTAAGTTCTTGAACTCTAAGTATATGCTTTGAAAAATCTTATAGCTCGATTGTAGCTACATTTTCACTGATTGTGATTTCATTCTAAAATTGTTTAATCTTTTCACTGATCTCTGAAGTGAATGTTATGACAGTGCATAACTTAAACAAGATTTGGCAAATAGAATTAGTAATACACTGAATCTTAGTTATTACCTCTAAAAGTTTAACCTTGTTAATAGCCACTTCTTGGCTAATTCTTACAGAAAGTTTATCTTGAATCTCAGACTCTGCCCTTTCCTCTATTCTATTATCAACTTTAATATCTGGTTCATCTATCTTCTCGGTAAGTGTTTCAAGTTGATCCATGATCAGATTATCTTCATCTATGTTCACCTCAAGTACTACCTGTTGTAAGATATCCTGAACATTCTCTAATACTTCCTTGTTCTTATTCTCTTGCTTCAGCTTCTCTTGTACATAATTCCCCATATTTTCTCAATTCCTCAGGGCTAAGGGTCCTTGGGTCAGAGTCAGGTATCACAATGACTTCAACTAGAGTGACTGGCCCTTTTCCTTTCTTCTTCTTCTTCTCCAGTGCAAGCGATGACTTCTTGGCAATGGTGACAATAGCTTTTTCTTCTCCCCTCAGAGTGTTCTACCCAGTTGACACACTATCTTCCTTCTTCTACTCCTTGGTAACCTATATGTCAGTTGAATGAGGTGGAGCCTCAGATGTGGTGTCAGTTGGGGTAGCCTCAGTTTCCTTAGGCTCTTCTTGTGCCTTCATTTCTATTTCAGTAGCCTCTTTTCCTTTAGGCTCATTTGTCTCTATAGGTATCTTAGTGCTTTGTTTCCCTCTTGTAACTTTAGGTTTCTCAAGGTCTGAGCCATCGGGTTGTTCCTGAGATAGAATCTCTATGGCTTCAACAAGTACAAGAAGCTCACCCGATAGTGATGGAAATGCACAATCGGTAACTTGTAGTTCATCCTATGTGTTGTCTTGTTCATTATTCACATCATCATCTTCATCCCTATCATCAGGATCACCATTTATGATGTCCTCAATGAGTACATCCTTGTCATTTGTATCCTTAATCTGAATCACTGCTAGATTTGGTGCATCCTGTGAACTATTCTTAATTTCTTGACCAACTGTTGTATCAATTGCCTCAGTAAGTGATACCTTTGACTCTTTAATCTTCTTTGCTGCATTATCCTCAATGAATATTCCTTTACCTTTGAATTTTGTCTCTTTTTAGACAAATTTTGAAATGCAACTTTCTCATTTTGCTCTCTGACAGCCAAAAGTGAACTCCAGATAAGTTGACTAGACTCATCAAGATCCTCCAGATTCTCATCTATTATTTGCATAGCTCAGTGCTTGACTTTGAATCTTTGCACATAAGTATCCATAAGCTCTTTAATCTCATCAAGAGATATGTCTGGTGCAATTGATACAAGGGCTTGTTCCCTTATCCTCTTCTCGGTGTCCAAGGCATATGACCACTTTTGATTTATTCGGTCCTCTAATTTCTTGGGTAGTGATAATTCAAACTCTAGTGGAACTTGTTTGAAACATATCATCATCTAGATGATGGCTTTCTCCAATTTTTTTTGGTCTTCATTTGACATACTATCAAACTTACTAAGTTCCAGATCTACAAGATTACCATTCTCGATTATGTCTGCAGAAACCTCATCAATTGACCTATTCTTATTACTAACAACCTTGAATTGATTGTTGTCATCTTCATCATCCTCAAGGTCTTCTCTATTTCTTATCAATTTTATCCTTTTCTTTGGTGCCTCTGCTATAGCCTTGGGTCCTTTCTTTACATAAGTCTTTGTCTGTGTAGCAGCCTTTTGTTTTGGTACCTTCATAGCTACCTTCTTCTATGGTGGTGAAGCTGCAGTTGATGACCTTGTGTGTGCACCTGTTTGCATTGGCAACTGCCTCTTCTTTGGAGCTTGTGTGGGAGAAACTGATATAGGTTCTTATTCTTCTTTGGACTTAGTTTCTTCACTGTCATATGGTTTGTCAGCCAACATTAATTGACCTTTAGTTGTAGTCTCATTCTTTCCCAAGCTTCTCAGATAAAAACTTCTTCATTTTCTTTTCTTTCCTTATCACTTTACCGATGACCAAACCTATTTTAATTCTAGTCTTAGATTTTTCAAAGGTTCCAAAACTTTCGGCCTTTATGTCTTTCGGTAATGCTAGTAGTGCCTTAATAGATTTTAAACTAAAATCGTGATCCATTTCATAGCCCATAGGTGTTAGCTATTTTACTCTTAGCACAACTATTTTAATTATAGTGTGGTCAGTGTTTACTAAGAAACAAATGTCCATCTCATATTTTTTGACCAATGAACTCTGAATTCTACTTCTTAAATTCATCTTTACTTTAAAATCTTCAAAATAACTATCTATTACATTCTCAGCATTATCTCCCAGACCTTTCATAATCTCAAAAATTTGTGAAGTGATCGGTGTGTCATCTATCCAGTCAGTGTGACTGATAGAGGGAAAGAATTTATGGAGATAGAAAAATAAACATACAAGTAATGATCCAAACTTATAGGTATTAGACTTCTATTTCTTGATTGTTTTCATGTTTTCTTCAACTTGTCTCAGTAGCAGCTCAGCAAGGTCTATCTTATGACCCTTCTTTATCAATTTGTGAGCCATGTTGTCTGCTACATGGTACGTTGTTTAATCTACTCAACTAAAATATCTTGTACCCAATCACATGCGCTACGAACTTAACTTCAGGATCCACAATAGATGAAATTTTTAGTGCTCTACCATCCCATGTTGCACTAGTATTCTTTTAAACATCAGCTCAGGATGAGTTTTGAAATGCTTTGGCTTTATCGGTAGTAGGGTAACCAGTAACCCTACTAATCATTCTTTTTGTAACCTTGATTGGTCTATCTAGCTAGAATGTACCCTCATGATAGCGGCTCAACACAACCCTGTTCCATTCATTCTTAAAATTATTTGGGAAATTTAGGGCATTGGTAAGACCAAGTGATTCAATAATTTAGTGCTCTAGTTTTAGTTGTATTTTCTTATCACAAAGTGCCTGATATGCAACATACATATCAAAATCACCTATTTCCCCAATTTTATAGTGTATGTATGATTGTATGTCTTTAGTTAACAAAACCCTAGGTGGGATGCTTGAAAAACCACCTACTGAATCCATTTTTGAAGCAACTTCACGATGCAACTTATAAGGTGGCTACTTGTAACTTGCTGATACTATTAAATTAACTTCTTCTTCCACAACTTTAGAAGAACTCGTAGTAGATGCCATTTCAACAAACTAGGTTTTCTGATAAGTACAAGAAATATGCTTGGTAGGGTTTCAACTTACTCAGAATGTATCGAAGAGTGTGCTCAATTCGATCTACATCTACTTGAATTTTCTTGAAAGATTCTTGCTTGAACTCACTCTGTGAAATTTTATCTCTCTAAAATCGTAATGTGAAAAATAAACTTTGTCTTCCATGTATTTATAGAATTTTTGATATTCCCACTCAAAAATTTATGCAATAAATTCTTGATGTACTTTTCAGTTCATGACAACTGTTAGCTCGGTGACAGCTACAATCTTTCATCAGGTCAGTTAGCATAAGACTTTTTTTCTCAGTTGATACCATTATTCAGTTAACCTTGAATAGTGATTACTGGCAGGTAACCAATGATCGGTCTAACTTTTACTGACTATGTAACTTTGTTAGCTCAAAACATATAAACTATAATGCATCTTTATTCATGCAGATTTGGTATGTGCACAACATATATAAGGAACTGTATGTAAAATGTGATCATTTTGAAATGCTAGTCCCATACATACCTATATCTCCTTAGCTGGAGGTAACGATGTCACCCAATCCAATGGATGAGGTTTCACCAACAACATTACTTGACTCACCATTCTCATTAGATTCTTTCTTCCACATTCTATTCCTTATTCTCATGATATCTACAATAGGGTTTCCACTCTCAAATACATGACCTTCTGGTGCTCGATCTCTATAGTCTTTTCTTAAATGACTGACCTTATGACAATGCAAACATGCCATTCCAGTGCTTGTCCAGCTTCTTGATTGTCCAACCCATCTTTTCCTGTTAAAATTCATTGCAATGTGCCCATATCTACCACAAGCAACACAATTAGCCCATCTGTTATAATCCCAAACATAAGGATTACCTTGTCTCTTTAGTCAGTAAGGCTTGCATTGTGTCTTATGCTTAGGATTCCATACTTGCTTCATTTTTGCCTTACACTCTCATGTAGTGTATCCATGTTTATTACAAGTATAACATAACTTCTCCACAGTGGTATTGTTAGCACTCTATTTAAATCTATATTCATAAGCTTGATGACCATACTTTCCACAATAGTAGAAATATCCATTGAACTTAGGAGTGATAGGGGGTTTACCTTGTGCTTTGCTTCTACAAACATTAGATGTATGTCCCGGTTTGCCACAATGATAACATATCAACACTTTAGGTCTCTGATTTTGATTTTTGTTGACCTATTAACTTGTTGTGATGATTCTCCTTCGACGGTGTATCCTAATCCAACTTTTCTTCCAAATCTTCTTTGATTAATTAGAAAATCATCAATCTTATTGGAATTGTTCTTAGCTAGCCTCATCATCTCATTATGCTTATTTTGTGTCTTTATTTCATTTCTCAATTTTTCATTCTTTTCTCTGAGTATTGCAACATCTTCAAGTCTTCATGACAATTCTCCATTTACTCGATTGACTTCTTGATTCACAGTCATCATCTGATTAGATACTTGAAAGTGATGATTGATGATTCATTGTATCTCACTCTCTTTAGCTTGTAGTTGTTTAGTTTTCTATCTTTGATCTTCAATAGCCAGATTCCTTTCTTGCTCAGCCTGTCTAGCATTGTTCATTATTTCAACAATTCTCACCATCTGAGATTCTTGACCGATTTGTAGTGCTTTCACTTGTTTGGTTAAATGATGATTCTTCTTAGACAAGTCAGAGATTATACTTTCAGATCCATCAAAAATACTCCCCAAACTAGATCCAATGTGGTCAAATATATCATCAATTGCTTCTTCATGGTAGCCAATATCATTTTGTAGAATAGCTAGGTTCTTCCTTTCAACCAGTAATTTCTTTAGTCCTTCCTTGGCTTGCTTATACTATTCAACAAAAATCTACATCTGAATCTTTTGATTCTCAATAGATTTATCTAACTTATACCTCTCCATGACTTAGGTCTTTACCCTTCAGTGGTTAAAATTTCCAATAAGAGAACTGAGCTTTGATACCAATTATTGGAATTAGGAGAGATAGGGTACTTAGAGGGCAGCGGTGAATCAGTGCCCACAAAAACTTTAACACATCAACCTTTCAGATCTAAAACATCAAATAGTAGTAACCTTGCAAAATAACTTGTATCTAATGCATGCATCATTCATCCATTCAACTTGTGAAAGTAAATAACATGAAATCAACAATATAACAGTCCCATAACACAAGTATTTTGGTAATGTAGAACCCTTGTTAGAAGGTAAAAATTGTGGTGGGAATGACACCCATAAATTCTTCACTACTGCACATAGAAAAGGCTTGTCTATTAGGGCTACAAGTTTTGATCACTTCTGGTGATCTTACCCTATTAGGAGTAACATATTAGATCAGCTAGATCTACCTAGTTATAGGATTTTAGCAACACTACTTGAGTGTGCACTTGGTTAAGAGATTTACAAAAAGACTATCAAGTCTACTCTGTTAGGAGATTTTACCAAAAAAACTCTATTACAATGATTAGAAAGCAATAGGTAACTATCTGCTAATGACAAATCAAATTGTTTGATACAAATCAATAAAGTGATAAACATATATCACCTTTACTGTGATGAATCTCTACTTTGAACTACTCAGTTAGCCTTCTCTGATTCTACTCAATATGATTTCCTTTGAATACTATTCTACTCTGTCAACTAATAATCTTGAAGGTTGGCTAGTGCTTCAAGTGCTTCTTCGCTCATACATTAGTTCACAACAAAATAGTGTAAACATACAAATATATAGCATACTACTTTATGCCACTTATACAAAATTAGGTTTCAACAACTTAGAGAAAAACCCTAAGATCTACGGTGTAGAAAGATAACCTAGATCTAACATTTACAAATAATATTCGACAATAAATGATCCTCGATCTTGGTAAAACATTTTATGATTTTGTTGTAACCATTTTCATAGAAGAATGTACCATTCCTGATTACTATGTCATTTTATGTGATCCTTAGTGAACACTGTAAATACTGCTTGATAATTACTCTGATGCTCAGTGTTTACTATCTCTCGGTGTCAGAGTCTGATGCTCTGTAAAACTGTCTCATGCTCAGTATGAAGACTTAACCGACAGGCCCGTATTGCTTACAGTTACCAAATGGGTTCATAAAAGTAATTGACCGATGTCTTTGATAACCTTTGATACTAATGAAAATCATTAATGTTCAACAGAGATAACAACACGGTCCAAGACTAGAGCAAGAGTTAAGAAAAACATGGCTCAAGAAGATGTTCTGACAATTAATTTGGATGAAGACAAGTTGGAGGATGTAAGCTTCCACATAGTTGAAGATGAATATGTGGAAAAACATATTTTTTGATCTGGATAATGTAACGCTAGAAGTAATTAGTACACTAGTGAAGACTCCTGAACAATCCACCAGGTCTGATGTCACACCAAAATGGTTAGTTTCTTCCATAAGTAAAAAATGCAGCCTAGTTCAAATCTTAGTCCCTATGAAGGATATTGTTAGTATGTATAGAAAATTCCAAAAACCAAAAAGGTAAAAAGCACATCCCAGATGTTTGTGGATGTGAAAATGGGAAAGTGGATTGTAGAGATAGCCACCTATAGGCCAAAGGAAGGATAAAGAGAAGTTAGGGAAGAGGATTTCAAAGTCACCAAAGTAGAGCTAGGAACTATGGACCAAGCAACCAAAAATCATTTATTCAAAGAAATAGCTCAATAGATGCTATATTCTTCATGGAAGGGAAAAGAAAGAATTCAAATAGACAATCATGACATTGTCATAGTTCATTAACACTTTCTATATCTTTGATGCTACCCCACTAGTTCAATCTCCCCAAATTTTTGACCCAGACTCTGCCGAGAGTAAGAACTTCTTGACTTAGGTTCAATGAGGTTAAGCCCTAGCATCTTTAGTGGATGAATGGATCAATGAAGTTATTAAAAGTGGCCTTAGATATCTCAAGGATGCTCAGGATGTTATTTTTGATACAGAAGCTTTGATAGGGGAGTTACAAACATAGAGACAAGTGTGGGACAGAGAAGAGGAAAAATAGTTTACAGCCATGTCCAAGTTTTTGGAAATTGAGAAGTACGGGTTCATGAAGTTTTGTATAGAGAAATCTATGAAATCACTTGATGAAGCTACCTTTTTAATTCTTAGGAAGAATGTCAGATGACATCTCAACACTATCACGAGTACCATTTTTGAAAATAAAGACAGTGAGAACAAAATCAAAGAGCTACAAAAAACAATGATGACTGAACTCAAAGTGATTAACTTTGCTCATACATATATGACCATTCATGGAGAGGAGGATGTAAAAGCAGCCCTCAAAGTATTTGAAACTACCATGAGGAAAATTAAAGAAAAGGCTAACCCTAGATATTAAGATTTTACACAGGTGGCCAGGATTGAATCCATGTTGTATATCTTTGTAGACTAGCTTCCTTCAATAATTGATAAGATCAAGAAACCTAAGTGGGCTAAAGAAGCGGTGATGACAAGGTTAGTGAACATCAAAGTTCCTCATTTTCAGAAGTAGCTTATCCAGGTACACAAGTAGTGTTAGTCAACACAATCCACTACAGCTAAAGGGGAGAGTCTCATAGGAGATTAGGAGCGTGCCACTGACAAGGAAGCAGATCTTGAAATTTAGTTATTTTTCAACTGTCTAAAAAAATCTTAAGGATATGTGTCCTTTTTTCTTTGGTTACTCTTTAAACTATTTTAACTGAGAGGTCAGGTTTTTCAGGAGACCTCTCGATTTTGCAAAAATTATAAGTAACTTAGTAGCGTTAAAGAAAGGGTTAGAAAATTTGGGAATAACACGAGTATTTTTCAGCTTTATAGTTTATTAGAAGAAACCTTTTTTGATATATCAAGTTTACTATAGAAGTACTCATATATATACTTTTCTTTCTTTTGCCTATAGTGCAAAGACAATTAATATATCAATCTTACTATATTTCAAATCTGTGTTATTTGGAATGAGTGGATGTACGCTCTGTGGTAACATTTTAATCCATTCTCTATTGCATTAAAAATTTCAAATTAGTATCTTAATGTTATCAATGATCCTAGTTAGATTTTCATTTCATTGGTTTTTTCTTTCACCTACTTTATCTCAGAAATATTATGGAAAGTAGAAAACTATGATTTTTCTACTACTACATGTCTTGTTTGTTGTGGAAAGATTATTTAAAAACCTAATTGTCTAAGAATGATATGGAAACCTTTTCAAGCTTTCAAGTTAAAAGTTGATCTGTGAAATAAGATAAATGGAATTCATTGAAAATCAGTTTTATGGAGTTGTACCTAAATTTAAAATTAAGAGGGAAGTGATTGTAGTGAACACTTGCCCAACCGTTAGTAGTTATTTGTCTTTGAAAGGGTAATAGAAAAATTGTCTTGAGAAAGATAAAATAGAGGACAAATTTGTTTACTAACATGATGACATGGATCAAGTTGTTTGGCGACCATACTTAGCATGTGAGCAATGGCCTAAGGATGTGATAGAGCTTCCTTTTATGTGTTGTCCATGCTAGATGATAGGCCGTACACCTCATATTATTGAGAAATTTTTCTTTCGGTGAGTGCTATGACAATATGGTCATACTTAGGGCATGCCATAGGGTGTTGCTATTTATGCCCATGTTGAGGTAGAGAGATCATTATGGGATCATGTGGTTTATTTCAGGACTACTTTCTAGGAGGTTTGGGACCTAGGTCACTTGCCATGGGATATGAGAGAGCATATTATGGATGCATGCATGAATGATGAGTATGGAGATTGGTTCACTCAAAATACTTTTTTGAGATTTATAGATCTAGTTGAGAGGATACCAAGCATTGATGAGGATTCTAATGATGATGGTGGGAATGATGGTGGGGATGGGGATGGTGGTAGGGGTGGTGGTAGGATATGGGCTCTTCGGGGATGATCGAGTCACTGAGAAGCTAGAGAAGGTATAGTTTTGATTCCAATTATTGCTGCTTCTCCCACTGCTCCTAGGGGTGGTGGTCAGGTGAGGGGTGTGGATAGAGTTCTACACTAGGTTGTTGTAGATCTTGTAGCTAGATAGGGTCATCGTAAAGCTAGATGTTAGAGGTAGTTGGATGCCCAGGCTGCATAGGTGTTGTTAGATCAGGTGTAGGGTAGACCAGCACAGGCTCCTCCATAGGTTATCCTATCAGTTGTTCCACAGGCTCCTCCAGCACAGGCTCCTACTTCTTCTTACATACCATCTTCTTCAGTTCTTCCATCTTCTTCTTCTTTCATTCCATCTTTATTTGTTCCATCTTCTTCCATGTCATCTTCTTCTATACCATCTTCTTCTATCCCATCTTCTTCTATGCCTCCCCCACAAATTTCTTCTATATAGGTTCCCAATTCAAAGGCTCCGATGGCGGCATCAGAGGTTTGAGCCTTATAGTCAGATGTGTCTCAGATTAGATAGAAGGTTAGCCATCTCAACAGTGTAATGTAGGCTTTTATGGCCACTATGAGTCAGCATGGGATAAAAGCTAGTTTGAGCCATCCTCCTGATACTATTCTTTGTCCTGATGGTGGTGATGGTGTTGGTAGCTCAGCCAGTTGATTTGAGATGATACATATTCTTTTATTCATTAATTTCTATGATAATCTCATTTTTTATCTTGAGACATTAGACTCTTTGTATTCTTTTGATTATTTTATTCTCTCTTATGTGTTTGATACTTGTTGATACTTTGATGGACTTTGATTTCCTACTTTTTCATGATGATATTGTAGACTTTGATACTCTGTTGATTTATGATGATGATACCATAGACTTTGATTCTCAGTTTTGATAGATTTACTTTATGTGATGTCATCATGTGTTGGACCTCATGTTCCAAATGTTTTAATATGATATGCAGATCTACATGATTCTATCTTCTATATGATTTTTAGAATGTAGTTTTATAATGGATGCACATGTTCTATTAATGCTTAAATGGTTGTCTTATGTATGACATAGAATAAGGGAATGGATGCAATATGAATTTAGTGATTCTTGTAATGATTAATGTTATTTTGAATGCTTTAAGTATGGAAATGATAGGTAAATGTGTTAGATGGATAATGAAATGGTTAATGTGATGCAATGTGATTCTTATGGATATATTTATTTGTGCTAATATGGATATATGTAATGGATCCGAATGGAATGGATTTATGGTATGAAAATGTGATGTAAAATGTTATAGACCTATATGATGTAATCTATAATGATTATGGATTTTTAATGACTAATGATGCTAAATGTTACATGTGATATAGATGAATGATGTTAATGAATGTCATGCAATGATAATGTAATGATATACAATATAGGATGAAACTAAATATATGGATTTGAATGAAGAATGCAATGCACAATGTTTTTGAATGAACTAAATGATATGCACCTAATAATGAATTTATATCTATTTGAATGAAATGACTTAATGGATGTAATGAACATTAATGAATGCAATGATAAATGCACTTAATGGATTTAATGTGAATGATTTAAAGAATGGACACTAAATGAGATGAATTGAATGCAACCTAATGCAATGATCTTTATGATAATGAATTTTATGTAAGATATAAATGATGAATGCAACTTAATGCAATTAATGTTTATGAAAATGTTGTAACCTATATGTAATCAACTTAGATGAAATGAATGCAAACTAATGCAACAAATCTATTTGAACGATAGGGTGGAAAATCTTTAAATGAATGCAAGATAACATGAATCTAACATATGTAATTGAACTAATGGAATGCACCTTTATTTTTTATTGTTTGTTATTTCCAACACACTTGATCACATATAGTTTTTGATGGTCATTTAATTTTTGATTTGACTACACCCCCTTTCTCTTTAAATCCTCTTGTAATTTAGTTTTTGAAGCTAAGAAAGGAAAATACTTTAAATGCATTTAATCTAGGATGTATGAAACTAACTGTCACCATTCAAAAAATTGGAGCTTATATTCATCATTGAGCAGTTTTTAGAATCCTGATTTAGTACAACCATCACTAGTTCAACTATGATGATATGACTACTTATTTCACATCTTTCATTTCTTTCCCATCTCTTTTTCTGGTATGAATCTCACTGATGAAAAATAGTCATGAGAGTGTGAATACTAATTTTTTTAGATTCTATGTTGCAAGAGGATTTTGGTATTATGATATTGAACTTTAAAATATCCAAGGTATCCTTTTGCGTAAACAAACAAAAATCTCAATTTCATCATATGTACAAGTCCTCAATGATTCTTTGATGATCACATCCTTAGAAAAATAATACATTCTTTAAAACTTTGATCTTAAGATAGTCATTCAGAAATCCATAAAATATCATGCTTTCATCATAGCCTGTCTAGTTTAAAAACTTTCATCGATTCGCTAGAAAGACATGATTCCATTAATCAAGTCAACACTTTTAGAAAAAAAATTGCAATGTTTTTCAAATTCATATTTCAAGTATAGGTCCATCCATTTCAAAATTTTAATCCTGATAAAGATAGAGTCGTGTAAGATCTTGGATCAAATTTTGCGTTTTGTTCAAATTGGATTGGAATTAGGATTTGATTAAGTGTTTCACTTACTTTTTTGATGAATTGATTCGATGAATGGTTGAAGTTTTCTTTTGATGAATCCTTCCTCCTTTAGAGTAGATTTCCCCTAGTTTGATATGATGATGCTTATGGGATTTGGGACAATTTACAGATTAGGTGACCAAAATCTTTAGGTATTTGCAAATGCAACTATGGGGTTTTATTATGCAATATATACAAATGCTGGTGAAAGCAATATTTACAAGGATGACCTCTAAGTATGCGATTGACTTGGAATTTCAATGGCACCTGTTTACTAGGTTTTCATCGATTGAATGGATCTTGCTTTCTTTTTCTATTTTTAAATCTTTTAAATTTTTTTTCTACCAAGGTGCCTATTTGCTAGGTTTTCACCAAGGTACTTTTTTCTGATTTTTTTGTATTTTCTCTTTTTTCAATTTTTCTTTTCATATCATCAAGGTGCTTATTTGCTAGGTTTTCACCAAGACAACATCTTTTTGAGGATCATATCTAAATTCTTTTGGCTTTCTTCATGCTCAATTTTCTACTATTTTTTATCTTTTCTACATTTCTTATTTGTTTGTTCTTTTCTTCTTTTCAAATGTTTTTGGTATTTTCAAGATCTCTTTTGACTATATACAATAAATCAGATGCTTTCCATCTTATTTTTTGATACTCTTTTTCTTTGTCCTCTTCATCTTCTTCATGTGTAAAATCTTTTTAGATGACTTCTATTGATAGGCTCTTGCAATTATTCTCCATCACAATTAGCTAACTTATAGGTGTCTGTCCCAAAAGATGAAGTGATCATGAAAGGTCCTAACCAGTTTGCTTCCCATTTTCCTTTATTTTCTCTTTTTGCTTGATTCTTGGGATTTTCTTGCAAACTAAGGCACCTATTTGGAATGTTCTTGGCTTGATGTGCTTGTTATAGGTTCTTGACATTCTGTTTTGATATACTTTCAAGTGATAAAAGGCTTGTTTTTGTTTCTCATCTAGCAGTTCTAGTTCATGTAATGTAGCAACTCTATAATCTTCCTCACTTATCAAACCATGTAGAGATACTCTTAAAGATGGAAGTTCTACCCCCAAAGGTAAAACTGCTTTTGTTCGAAAGACTAAGGAAAATGGTGTAGCTCTTGTTGGCATTTTGATACTTGTTCTATAAGTCCATAAGGTTGGGTTTATTTTTATATGCTAATATCTACCTGAATTATCCACAATTCTCTTCAATATCTTTAAGATGTTTTTATTCATTGCTTCGGCTTGTCCATTACCTTGGGGGTAACATATTGAAGATGAGTGAAGTATCATTTGAAACTTTGTGCAGAACTCCTTTAAATATTTGTTTTTGAAGTGCTTTGCATTATCCATGATGATGGCATGTGGGACACCATATCTACATATGATGTGGTTTAGGATAAACAAGGATATTTGTTTTCCTATAGCAGTTGATAAGGGTACAAATTCCACCCATTTGGTAAGGGTGACCCCACAATAGTGGGTTACACTTTTTTAGACTTGCTGATTTTTGCTGAAATAACACATTTTTAATAAAATATGATGATTTAAGAATTGAATGGTTCCATTTAGAGCAATTAATTAGAAATGGTTAGATCAAAGCCTCTTAGATAAGAAAAACATTGATATAACATCTATACTCATTCATACCTATAATGGAGTCTCCTTTGCATGTATTAAAATGCTGACAAAAAATCACTTTGGCTTAATTTTTTGGCTAATCAAATGAATCCATTTGACAAACCTATCTATGTAGTAAGGTACTAGTAATAAAAATATTTCTAATGAATATAATTTTAATACATAATGAGTTCATTATCACTTTTAAATATTACTTTAACTAAACATAGGTTGTTTGGTCATTCAACAACCTATCTCTTCAAGACATCAGGAAAAATAGTAAATTACAAAAAAAATATTATGAAAAATATGTAGGAAAATATTATTTGTGTTACCTTTCTATAAAAGAAAAAGAAAAAATGAATTTCGATATACACAGATCAAGTTAGAGAAATCAAAGTGACCTTATGTCTAAATTACAGTTACTGTCACTTTAGAACTTAATAAACTATGAAATATTGACCCAGAATGAATGAAACCAATTGCATCCTTTAGATATTGAAGTTACAAATATAATCATGAAATAATTACATCATTGTCATATTTGAAAAAATGTTATGATGATCGAAGTGACAGTAACTCCTTAAAAACATAGTTTTTTCACACAAACCACTTTTCGAAGGAGAAGGAAAAATGAATTTTAATTTTTTTTTAATAAATATATTGAGAAAATACAACCAAAATTCTAAAAGAATCTATTTTACATCATCTCCAAATTCTTAATATTTTTGTGGCAACAAGTGTTTGAAAGTGAATTTTTTTCTCAGAATGTTGATCTCTGTGTCAAGGTTGGCCAAAAAGTGTGACACACTATTGTGGGACCACCCGTAAAGTACCTTGTTGCCATGATAATGAATTTATGACCATTTTAAGATGGTGGATAAATCATTCATATTAAGTATAGACCCCATTGATAAAATGGCCAAGGTGTCCTCATAGGATGAAGCTCTTGTGCAGGCACATGAATCAAGTTCCCATGATATTGGCACTTTTTACAAGTTTTAGCAAAGTGAAAAGCGTCTTTCTCCATAGTAGGCCAAAAATATCCCATCCAAAAAAATTTATTAGTTAGGGTTAAACCATTTGAATGTGACCCACAAATCCCCTCGTGAGTTTCTCATAAGGCTATATCTGATTCCTCTTTCTATAGACATCTAAGAAGCATTCCATCTAAACTCTTACAATACAACATGTCAAATATTAAGGTATAACGAGAGGCTTGTCAGATAAAGCTTTTCCTTTGGTTCCTAGTTTGGTCCATGGGTTGGATTTGGTCTTTTAAGTAAGTGTAAATGTCTGGTTAGCAAAAAAATGGTAAAAGGATGGGTAGGGTCAGATGCGGGTTTCTCAACTTCTTTTACCAAGAATTCATATCTGGCGCTTTGATTTGGTCTTTGGAGAAGTGATGCCAAAGTAACCATTGCATCTGTTGCTCTATTCTTCTTTCTTGGTACTTGCTCAAATGTGATGAGAGTGAAGTATTTCTTGAGATTCTCAACCATATTCTTGTAAGGTATCATCTTGTCATCTTTCATCTGATATTCATAATTAATTTGATTGATAACTAATTGTGAATCTCCATAGACTTGTAGCTCTCTCACTTTCTATTCTAACACTAATTTTATCCCAATGACCAATGCTTCATACTTACCTATATTATTTGTGCATGGAAATATCAATTTATATGATTTTGGAATTGTAGATCCTTGAGGAGTAATCAAAAAGTATGCCTTCTCCTTATCCATGTTGCGAGTAGGAACCATCAAAATATAGTTGCCATGTTTTTGCTTCAACATTCACAATTTTAGAATCTGGAAATTCCACTTGAATTCGATGGTCATCTTGTAATGGTGATTCTACTAATTGATCAGCTATGACTTGGCCTTTGATAGATTTATGATCCACATATTCTATGTCAAATTCACTTAGCACCATGACCCATTTGGCTAGTCTTCCATTCAATGTTGTTTTGCTAAGAAGATATTTCAAGGGATCAATCTTTGCAATGAGTCTAATCTTGTGGGACAACATATAGTGGCATAATTTTTGGGAAGTAAAAACTATGACCAAACATTCTCTTTCAATGAAGGTGTAGTTCAACTCATATTTCACCAAAGCCCTGCTTATGTAGTATATGACATTTTCTTTTCATGATTCATCTTCTTGTGCCAAGAGTGCCTAATGAATGTTCGGTCGCCAAAATGTATAGAATTAAAGGCTTGCCTCTTATAGGTGGCATCAAAGTTGGAGGATTCATTAGATATTTCTTCAACAAGTTGAAAGCTTATTCACATTTCTCATCCCATTTTAAAAATATGTCCTTATGAAGGACTTGAGTAAAATTATGTCACTTTTCTATTAATTGAGAGATGAACCTTCGAATGGATTGGATCTTGCCTTGAAGAGATATCATCTGACTTATGTTTCTAAGTACTTCCATTTCCATGATGGCTTTGAATTTAGCTGGGTCTACCTCTATTCCTTTTGATGAAACAATGTAACCTAGTAGCTTCCCTGATTGAACACCAAATGCACACTTCTTTGGATTTAACCTTACTTTGAATTGCTCCAATATTTCAAAAATTTTGTCTAAAATGGGTAGATGTTCTTCTCTTGAGTGAGATTTAGTAAGTATATCATCTACATAGTCCTCCATGAGCTTGTGCATCATGTCGTGAAATATGATTTTCATGGCTCTTTGATAGGTCACTTCAACATTCTTTAGACCAAAAGGCATAACATTCCAATAGAATGTCCCCCATATGCATGTAAATATTGTTTTGTCTTGATCTTCGGGTGCTATCTTTATTCGATTATAGCCACTAAACTCATCCGTAAGTGAGAATATTGAATGTCCTGCTATCAAATCGATGATGGTGTCTATGCTCGGTAACAGAAAGTCATCTTTAGGACATGCAAGATTGAGATGCCTAAAGTTTGTGCAAATTCTGATGGACTTGTCTAGTTTTGAAACTAGCACAATGTTTGAAATCCATTGGGCATAATCAATGGCTCTTATAAACCCAACTTTTAGAAATTTTTCTAACTCCACTTTTACAAGCAAAGCTATATGTGGATGCATCTTTCTTAATTTCTTCTTTACTAGCCTTACTCCTTCTTTGTTCAAATGATGCATGATTAAATTTGGATCCAATCCTGCCATATCATCATATGACCATGCAAAGTTGATTTGTTTTTCCTTGAAAATTTTGATGAATTCTTTTCTCTCCTCACTAGATAAAGATGCTGCTAAGTGTATGATCCTTGGTTCTAATTCTGATCCAATATTTACTTTTTCTATTGGTTTGATCAAGATAGGAGATATTTCTTCATAGTGCTTAGGTATAGTATCCAAACTCCCTTCCTTAGGTGCCTCAATTGGGTTTTCACCTTTGGAATCATTCTTTATTTCTTTCTCTTTTTGATCTAATGTTGCCACAATGTGGTTTTCAACATTATATTCTTTCCATTTTATATTCTTTTTTATTTTTTCATTTTTTATGTAATTGAGAGTTTGGATACCTTTCTTTGTTACTCCTTCCTGATATTTTGTGGTAGAAGAAGGTTTAACCGCATTTAGGTATTGGGACACCAAGTTATCATTCAAAAATGTAGGTAGTATGCTAGGTTCAATGGAGTCCCATTTGATTAATTCTGGATAGATAAGGGTCAAGAGATCAATGCTTTGGTTTAGTTCAATGGGGTTTAAGGAGAGGACTTTGTTTGAAGGTTCAAACATTGTATTGCTTAAATCTATAATATGTTCTTCTTCAAGATGTTCTAGAGAACTAGGGTCAAAATCTTCCTAACTAGAATCCTCTAAGGTTTCTATTGGGTAAAAATCTCATGGATTAAACCTAATATTAGATTCTTCCATAGCAGGTCTCCATGATGTTATGTAGGGTTCTCCTACCCATTGATTTATTTCAATTTCTTGAATTGGGACATTATCTAAGACCACTTGACTAGAACTTGAGGTTTGATTCTAATTTGATCCTAAAACTAATTCTTTTCCCTTGCTAGGAGTGTAGGTGTGGATAACATCAACTTCATTATCTTGACATGACTCACTTGACAATGAGTCCCATTCCCAATTGTTGGAATCCTCATCACTTTGAGAACCTAATTATAAATTTGGTCATAGATCTTAGGATAGTTTTTTTGAGTGTACCCTTGTTCTAGGTACCCTAATCTAGTCTTTTATTTTCTATCTCTCCATGTCATTTCAATAGGTTCAATGAGTCCTTCATTTCTTGTTCCTAAAGGTCCTTGTCCTTTGTATCCCATTTTCTGCATGATTTGAAATCCTTTCCCATATTGATGTGTGGGAATGCTTACATTTTGGATGTTCTTTTCATGTGCTCTTGATTCTTCATCTTTATATAGCCAATTTAGGATTTCATTGTCCTCTTCCTTCATGAATGAAGATGTATTTTCCCTCACAAAGTGATCATTGTATTTATGAGGTAAATTAGATGGCTTTCCATATGATTTTGGAGATAAGGGTGTTGGCAATTTGTCTATACTGAAGTATATGACTTGATATAGTGTTGTCATTATGGCAAAAAAGTCATATAGTAGTTTGGAGTCAACACACTTAGTGTAAAGATTAGAATTTAGTTAAGTGTTGAAGACTGGATAGTGCATAGAGTTCCTGCAGCTCAGAGCATCAGTGCACATGTGTACAGATGAGTTATGGTATGTGCCCTAGAATTTAAGTTTGTTAGACTATACTTATGCTTAGTCTATGAGTGCATAAGTAGATATGCAAAGATGTGAAAGTTACAGTCAGTTGAAGTTGCACAACCAGCAGAGAACAAAGCATAGAGCTGACAGTTAGCATTTTGGTTTGTGATTATAATTTAATGTTGTAAAGGCCATGTGTCCATTGTATTTAGGTTTCCAACATGTTTATATGTATAATTGTAAGCACGCTTAAGCCAATTCATTTGGGAGCATTCTTTGTAATTAGTTATAGGATCAACCTAATTATTTTGTTTGTATGAGCATATAAATATAAGATGTGCCCATTGTATTCAGTATGGAAGGGATAAGAGAGTTGTGATAAGAAAAGTAGAGGTATGCAAAGATAGCATAAGATGCATTAGAGATTTTCTAGAGGTCAAAGCATCAGCGTACCAAAGGAATTGATCTGACAAGCAGTGTCACAGTGACAGTTCACCCATAGATATAGTGTGTATCTGAAATCAGAAGGTTGTAGCCTTCACCATTTGCGTAGTGAGCTCTAGGATAGTGAGTCCACTCCCCTAATAGGGATCATTTTAAAAGACTCCTAATAGGGTCTGACCCTTAACACGGTCTACTATACTTAAAGCATTGTAAAGCTACTCCTAATAGGGTAAAGGATCTTCTAACAAGGATCACAAAACACTAGTGTAAAATATTAGTGGGTATCAAGTCCCACTGAGGTTTTTACTTATTTGGGTTTCCCCATAACCATATTGGTGTCATGTGTTGATTTCATGTTTCATGTTTATTTCAATACTTAAGCATTTAGGTTCAGGATAAATATTAAAGGGAAAAGTTAAAATATATTGAACACTGATTCACCCCCCCTCTCAGTGTTCCCATTCCTAAAAATTGGTATCAGAGCTCTAGTCCTCATAAAAGAAGTTCAACCACTTGAGGAGATCATGGACAAAGAAGAAATGAAACATCTAAAGAAAAATCTTGAAGCTGCTCTTGAAGACCTAGACAATTCAGAAAGAGAAATTGAGCAACTAAAATAAAAATTCAGTGATTCTCAATTAGTTATCAAAAAACTAAGAAAGGATTTGAAAGGATGCTCTAACAGTGATCTTGAAGAAAAAGTCAAGAAGTTGAGTGAATAAAATGCATCCTTATTAAATCAGTTTGAAGAATTTGATGACAAACTAATGAACAATCAAGATGTCTATAATGAACAAGTCAAGGAGAATTTTCAACTCAATGAAGAACTAAGGGAAGCTAACTTAGAAATCTTGGAGCTAAGGAATATCAAAGAAAGCTTGGAATCTGAATTGAAAAAGGCAAAGGATCATATTGAAAAATTAAACACCACTGCTGATTTGGTAGAATCTCATTTGTATGCAAGAAGAGCCAAAGGAGACACTGGCTCTATTAGATACAATGAAGCACAAAATTAGATTGACAATATGTGAGCAAGAAAGGAAACACAAAAAGACTCTACTGATATTGAGAAGACTGAAGATCAAACCAAAGACAATGGTGGTCCTCCTAAGAATGAGCACAAGCCTATAGAATGCAACTATTTTGCATGTAATAAGAATGGGCATATTGCAAGGAACTATATAGAGGTAATATCCTTTAATGGTTACTATTATTCATGTAATAAATTTGGTCATAAAGCTATAAATTGCAAGACTAATAAGAAGAACAGGACTCAACATGATCAAAGAAATTAGAATTAGACAAATGTAAGAAGTTCTCATAATGTTACATGTCAGATATGTAACTATAATGGTCACTCAGCTAGAACATGTAAAATTGTGACTCATGTCAATGCACTGAGGAATAATAGACCTCCATTCATTTGTCTCTCCATAGTAACAAGGCTGGACATATCTCAAAGTTCTGTAGATCAAGGATGCAAGGTTAGGAAAGCCCTAAAAAGACCGAAGAACCAGTTTTGGATCCTAGAGGAGAAGTCAAGTTTGTGAAAGCCTCAGAGGATATGAGCTTGCATTGGTCAAAAGGAAAGAAGGAAAAAGCTGATGAGAATATATTAGATGCATCCCTAGTGGACACACCCTCTACATCTGCATGAATGGCCCTCAGGGTCATAGGGGGAGCTAATTTAACTCTAGACCCTTGCATGGCTAGTATACTCATCCTTAGAGTATGTGCCTTTGGACTTAAGCTTTTGGAGTGTATAAGAAACTTCATGCAAGAGCACAAATGCTGAATGTTAGCAGAAGTTGAGTTGCAAATTTTGAAGTGACAACCTAGTTTATGCAACTTGCATTAATCGAAAACTTTTCACTTTTAAGTACATAGAAAGTTATTTCATTTCTCATTGCATTCAAATTCAGAGTGATAGAGAGCAGAAAGAGCCTTGGAAGTTGTTGTGAAGAATTGGAGATTGAACTACTAGTATTTGTAGTGCATTTGGTCAGTTGCAAAAACCCTAGCTCATTGCACTAATTCAGAAGCTGTCAGATTATCTCAAAGTTCAATTGGAAAGAAATTAACAAGCAAGTCATGGCCACTCCCATTGTTTATGATGTCGTTGAGAAGAAAAGATATGTTTTCAAGAGGCACCCATTTAAATCAACCCTAGATGATTTAGAGGGAGCTTTCTCCTGCACGCCTATGGGCATCATGCATGTGGAAGAGAAAAGGGCTTACATCTACTATAAGAAAGAACCTATTGGACTAGATAGGTTAAGGGTGCACATGGATACCATGTTGAAATAGGAGAAAACATTCATGGATGAATACACCAAATGGAATGATCACCCTATTGTTGAGTATGGTATGACATATGAATTCTATGAGATAGAATGGATAAAGATCTTATTAAGCAGAATCCATGATGATGTGTTTTGGATTGGAGATGTTCTAGCAACAATCATAAGTGATCTGATACATGAGATGATAGACATAAGGGTAAAGAAGATAATACTCCTTCTACACCCAAAGATATTATCGACCTTACCACTCCTCTAGAATATAAGCCAATAGACAAGAGGAAGAAAGAAGCTAGCACTAGTCATCCATCATCAAAAGCTACATAGAGTAGGAAAAACATTCAAGTACCTCCTAAGGTAGGATTTGGGCCAAGCCTTAAATTTTTGAGCACAATAATTATTGATGAGGGTAGAATTGATCAAGTAGGGAAGTATTATGATACATACAGTGAGATTGACAAATCAGAAATACATAGTATGATTGTCAAACATATGATCAAGTTCAAGAAGATAGTCCTTGAGTTGAAAACCTCTATTCCAGATAAAGTATGGGACATTTTAGAATACCAAAAGAGACAAGCAAACAAAGAGGATCTAAGGATAAAAGAAAAGGTATTAGAAGATACTCTACCAGTATGTTCTAAAGAAGAAGAGGCACTGATATTAAATTTGGTGAAGCCACACTTAAGGACAAAGATGAGAACTCTACACATTATGAACAAAGACTATGAGCTGATAATGAAGGAAATAGAGAAGGCCTTTGGAAAGGTGTTATTAGAACAACACATAAAACCACCTACTTCACCCATCACTCATGCACCTAGTAAGCAAGACAAAGAAGCAAAGACCTTCAATATACCAGTGACAGGTTCTCAGGACTCAACACCCATAGAAGCAACTCAAATAGAAGCAAACAAGTCTACACCCATCTCAGAATCACACGAACATAGAACTATTATCATAGATAATGTGGAGATAGCCATGGTGGCTACTGATAAGGATTTGGAAAAGTTTGAGGAAGCATTTGTTAGTATTGAAGAAGCTGAAATTTATATAGCAATACACCTCCCACTTAGCAAGAAGTAATCATAGAAGATGTATCTAAAGAGAAAGAAGAAGAAAAGAAAGAAGAAGAGAAGAGAAGAAGAGAAGAGAAAAAAGAAAGTAAAGATGAGACTTATGTTGAACTGGTCATAGTGAAACAAAAAGTGATGGAAAGCACTCCCATCACTCCCTCCTCAGCATTGTTGTCAAGCTTGACACCTGACATAAGTAGTTTGGACTCTTGGAAAGAAGAAGACCTGATTAAGTTCAACATCCTAGCTATGGAAAAGGAAAAGGAGAAGAAAGTCATGAGAAATCCTCTCCTTGTGGAATCAGTGAATATTTTGAATAGTTTTCTGCCAGAGGATAAGAAAGTGCTAAAACTACATTCGGTTGATGATGTGAGTTCAATCCTCTCACAGTTCAAAAGTAATTTTTCTAGCCTAGAAGAATCTACGTCCATAGTAGCAAAAGAGAAGTACTTAAAGAAGAGACTCAATTAACTAATTTGCAAATTTGCACTAGACTTGAATTATCTTAAGTCTCATCAAGCATCCTTGAAAGAATTTGTTGATGAAGGAAGAAGGATCATTGCAGTATGCATGGATCAAGACAAGCTCACTAATGCTCACTTCAAGAAGATAAAAGAGGTAGAAGAAATGATTGAGTGGGTAAAGAATTCAGTGTCAAACACATCCACTGATGTGAACATGTGCAACAATGTCTATCAAGGATAGATAGACAAGATTGAGAAGGAAGAAATAGAGAGAAGATAAGGTCCAAACAGACTTAGTTGAGGAATGGTCTTGCGCCCTCTCTAGACATCCTCAATTAGAATATAAAGGAGATTGATGCCACCATGGTAACTTATGATCATGGTCCCATCAGTGACTTGGAGAAGATGGAGAAGCTTTAATATGCATTATGCACCCATCTCTAGATAGTTAACTCTCTGATAACCTTTTGGAAGAAGGAGATCCAGAACCTTAAGATTTCATATCTAAATGTTTTCCCATAGTGATTATGTCTAGATACAGTTTTTTGATGCACCTTTGTCATTAATGTCAAAGGGGGAGTAGTGTATAGAATATGGAGTATAATATAGGGAGATATAAGATTATGTATAAAAAATGTATAGAAGACAAAAAGTTTTTGTGTTAAGGGATAGTTGGCAACTTGGCCATATTCCTTTGTTTCCATCAATGAAAAAGGGGGAGATTGTTGGAAAGTTGTCTATACTAAAGTATATGACTTAATATAGTGTTGTCATTATGGAAACAAAGTCATATATAATTTTGGAGTTGCACACATACTGTAAAGATCAGAATTCAGTTAAGTGTTGAAGACTGGACAGTGCACAAAGTTCTTGTAGCTTAGAGCATCAACGCACATGTGTACATATGAATTATGGTATGCACCCTAGAAGTTAAGTGTTTTAGACTATACTTATGATTATTCTATAAGTGCATAAGTAGATATGCGAAGATGTCAAAGTTACAGTCAGTTGAAGTTGCACAACCAGTGTGTGCCAACAGAGAACAGAGCATAGAGCCGACATTTAGCATTTTGGTTTGTGATTATAATTTAATGTTGTAAAGGCCATGCGCCCATTGTATTTAGGTTTTTGACATGTTTATATGTATAATTGTAAGCACGCTTAATCCAATTCATTTGGAAGCATTGTTTGTAATTAGTTATAGGGCCAACCTAATTGTTTTGTTTGTATGAGTGTATAAATATAAGATGCACCCATTGTATTTGGTATGGAAGGGATAAGAGAGTTGTGATAAGAAAAGAATAGGTATGCGAAGACAACTTAAGATGTATTAGAGCTTTTCTAGAGGTCAAAGCATTAGTGCACCAAAGGAACTGATCTGACAAGCAGTGTCACAGTGACAATTCACCTGCATATATAGTGTGTATCTAAAATCAGAAGGTTGTAGCCTTCACCATTTGAGAAATGAGCTTTAGGACAGTGAGTCCACTCCCCTAATAGGGATCATTTTAAAAAAATCCTAATAGGATCCGACCCTTAACAAGGTCTATTGTACTTAAAGCATTGTAAAGCTACTCCTAACAGGGTAAAGGATCTTCTAACAAGGAGCACAAAACACTAGTGTAGAATATTAGTGGGTATCAAGTCCCACCGGGGTTTTTACCTATTTGGGTTTTCCCATAACCATATTAGTGTCATGTATTGATTTCATGTTTCATGTTTATGTGAATGTTTATTTTAGTACTTAAGCATTTAAGTTTAGGATAAAGATTAAAGGGAAAAGTTAAAATATAGTGAGCACTAATTCAATCGCCCCCACCCTCTCAGTGTTTCCATTCCTAACAAAGGGTAGGTCCATCATGGATAAGGAGTACTCACCTACTCCCTTTTGTTTAATTTGACATTGCTTTTCAAAGTTTCTCATCATATGGTCCATCTTTTGGTAATGAGCATCTTCAGTATAAACTTGGATAGATTTAGCTTGGTCTTCTTTCAATTTCTCAGGAGAACTTTCCTCACTAACCTTTTCTTTCCTTTTGTCGATGTATCTAGGTTAGTAGGACTTTGGATGTTTTCAACAAAAAATTTTTTTTCTTCTTTTTGTTTTCCCTTCAAAGATGGAAGATCTTTTGAACTTTTTCCTTGCTCTATTCTTTGAGGAATAGACCCTTCTTCATTATGCGGGACTAAGGAATCATTGATAGGCTTCATGTTATTACAATATTGAAATGGGTTTGAGTCCCCACTTACCATGATTTCTTGTCCTAGATAGGGTAATTTGAGACATTGGTGATAAGTAGAAGGCACAGCCTGCATTTCATGAATCCACGGTCTCCCTAGTAAGATATTGAAAGTCAACTTTAGGTTTAGCACATGGAAAATGGTTTCTCTCTTCATTGGGCCAACTCTCATATGAAGTACTATGACACCCTTAGAAGATCTCTCTTCATCATCATAGGCTTTTATAGTTATCTTTTTCTTTGGGTCAATATCCTCCTCAAAAAATCCTAAAGCCTTTACCAAGTTTTGGGTACAAATATTCAATACAACCCCTCCATCAATAAGGACTCTTTTTATCCTATGCTTGTGAATTAGAACCTCTATATGCAAAGGCAAGTTTTGTGGTTGGTTTAATGACATGTCATCTTGCTTTGAAAAAGATAGGCAATGAGGTGCAATAAGATTCCCTACCATGTTTTGAAATTAGTCCGCATCTAGATTTAGAGGCACATTAGTCTCTACCAAGGCTTTTTCTAGAATCTCCTTGTGAGTTGGTGAGAGCTTGAGAAATTCTAAAATAGAGATCTGAGCAGGGGTTCATTGTAATTGGTCTACCAAATTATATTTTTTTGATGATGAAGATGAAGTTTTATTTGGTAGAGCAATTCTTGGAGCATTTCCAGGTAGAGTAATTTTTCATGCTTGCCCCCTAGTTACAACATTAGATGTTGCTTCCCTTGGCTTCTCCTTTACCACGATAACATTTATGGTATTTTCATCACTATCTAAAGTATTAATGATGTTATCATAGGTATGGGAAAAGTTGACTTTCTCATTACCTCTTTTATTATTTTGATTGGTGTTTGATGACTCACCATTTTCATGATTTAGGAAAGGATTTTTGAAGGTCGTATGATCTTCATTGTTTTGGGGTCCTTCAACCTTTATCATCCCATCATCAATTAGGTCTTGCACAAGCTATTTCAATTTCATGCACTCATTAGTTTTATGACCCTTATTATGATGATACTCATAATGGTGAGAATTATTCCACCAATTCAGCTTAACTTGGGGTTCATATGGCCTTAATTTAGGTAAAGTGATAATCTTGTTGGCCACTAAAGTCCTTAATGCATTTTCCAATGGTTCACCTAAGAATGTGAATTTTATCTTTTGATAAGTGGAAAAGAAAGGCTTAGGCACCATTTTGTGTACTTTAAAAAGTACCTTCATAGGGTTAGTATCATCAATAACTCAAAATAAACACTAAATTACCACAAATAGCAATCTATTTAAGCAAATAATTGACAATTAAGCACTCTATGGATCTCTATTTAGGGATGCTAATGATAAAGCTCTCAGAAATCCTCCATTAGTGACAGTCCTAAAATGAGAATGATAATCAAATCTAATAACAATGTTAATTCCAAATTGAAATTGTCTAATTAGCTTCTGTATTTGCCTTTCTAGCTCTAATTTGTAAGAGGTTTAATGCTAGTCTCATATTTGTGGATGATTAATGAGTGAATTATGCCTTGTTTTTATAGATTTTGGCAAGGGTAGGGGGTGTAGTTGAGTTGATCAAGGTTAGGTGAGAGTTGAGTCCATGGTTCCACCTTTGGAGACCATTTAAATATTTTGTCCTCAAAGCTTGGGACAAGAGGACAAAATGACTCGCCAAGATGCTCTTTCCAAATGAGTGATTGAGATTTGATTTAGACTTGATCCATGTAAGCTTGGTCCTTAATTCTTATTGGTTGATTGATTTTCCTCCCATTTGGTGGTTGAGAGAAAATAGGAATTAATTAATTGAATTTATTTAATTTGTTTAGCCATGTGTACTCCTTAAATGGTTTGATTTGATTTAATTTGAACTATGTAATTAACTACATGATTAATTGACTTTTCATGATTTATTCAATTTAAATTGATTTGATGGCTTTTGATTTTCAATTGATTTTAGATTCAATTTATATAGAAATTTATCTTTGAATTGATCTTCATGATTTGATTTAATTGCATTTAATTGTGTTGATTCTTGCCTTAATTTCTCACTTAAATGATCTTGTCTATTTTTAGGTGATTATAGTTTCTTTCATTTTTCTCAGCTCCTCCTCTTACTTGCCTAACTTGTCTTCTTCACACAGTCTGATGACATGACTCTATGTGCTTCATTGAAAATCTCTACCTTATCTTCTAGTTGTTTGGAGCTTAGGTCGACCACCTAGTAGGATAATTGATAGTCATCAACAATCATCTCTTCCTAGAGGATTTATATTTGCAAACAATAGCTAGTGATGTTGATAGTTGTGATGCAAGGGCAGGGAGCAAGAGGGGCCAAAAAATGGTGCACCCTAATGATCCAAGCCTGCTCAACACATGTAGAAGAAAAAAAACACAATAGTGAGAGAGAGAGAATGCCAGATCTTTCATATATTTTCATCAAATAGAACCATACATGTTGGGATGTAAGGCCTTCCCAGTTAGGGCCAAATATTACAATGAAATATAGAAGTCCTCAAACATGCGAGGATCTATCAAAATCTCTCCTTCTATCTTCTATCAAACTCCTATAAAAAATTGCCTCCTAAACTACAACCAAAAAACTACATTTATACAAGAAGCTACCAAACTGAGTCGGCCTTCATATCCACAATCAATAGAAGAAATAGTCAGATCTAGGACCACACACCTCCCAATGATGGATTCCAACATTAAATCTATGATCTAATATAAATGCACAAGCCAGCCACAATAGAAACTAAAACTAAACCCGTCAGTGAGCAAGATAACCGAGCAACAGACAAGCAATGTCGAGTGCTAGTGAAGCAACCCACCACCCAGGAGATAATCAACCACACTTGATAACCAAAGGAAACTGACCAACTACTAACCAACTCAGTTAAAGAAGGAACTAAGCAACACAGACAAACTCCAAATTGTTTTTGGTGACACGGGATTGCCAAGGACCCGAGATGATCCTACATCATACACCTTGGGTTATTTCAAAATGATTATCCAAATAATTTGGTAGGTCTGGTCTGAGCTGAATCCAACTCAAACTATGAAATCCATGAACTATCTTCCATGTGTCTATTCTTCCACTTTACTAGATATTCCATATATTGTTTTCCTCTTGTACTCTTGCCAACTTTTTCCTTCAAAATCAATTCAACTTCATCATTCTACTTCTTAGGATATTCTGTCAGTACTGTCACTTCTTCATCAAGTTCATGATACTCATAAAAATTAGCAATGTTAAAAATAGGTGATATGTCCATGTCATTAGGTAACTCAACTTCATATGGATTTCCACTGTCAAATTTCCTCAAAATCTTATAAGGTCAAAACTTCTTCATCTTTAGCTTCCCATATGTTCCAACAGGAAATCAGCCTTTCTTCAAATGAACCATCACTTCATCACCAACATCAAAATTTTTATGTCTTCTTGATCTATCAGCTCTGTCTTTGTATTTCTGATTACTCTCTTCCAGCTTCAGCTTCACATTTTCACACAATGTCTTCATGTACTTAGAAAATTTTACTCTTTCAATACTTTTCTTATTCTCATCAGAAATTTCTCTCAAATAAGATATTCTTCTCAATTGTGTGCCATTCACAATCTCAAATGGCATCTTTCCAGTACTCCTATTCATTGAATTATTGTATGCAAACTCTTCTTGTGCCAACATAGAATCCCAATTACTCGGTGTGTCTCCAACTAAACATCTCAAAAGATTTCCCAATCTTCTGTTCACAGCCTCAGTCTGTCCATCAGTTTGTGGGTGAAATTTAGAACTATATTTCAACTCAGTGCCAAATTTCTTCCAAAGGGTTTTCTAAAAGTATCCAACAAATTTACTATCTCAGTCAGAGGTAATACTCCTCTGTAATCCATGCACTTTGACAATTTCCTTAAAGAAAAGATCTGCTACATGTACTACATCTGATGTCTTTTCACAAGGTATAAAATGTGCCATCTTAGAAAATCTATCCACAGCAACAAATATAGAATCATTACCTCTTACTGTCTTCGGTAAGCCAAGAATAAAATCCATACTAATATCAATCCAAGGTTTCTCAGGAATGGCAATCGGTGTATACAATCTAGTATTCTGACTTACTCCTTTTGCAACTTGACAAATTCCACATCTTTTCAAAAATTTCTAAACATCTTTATACAACAGCGGCCAATAGTACTTCTCCTTAAGAAAATTCCATGTTTTATCAATACCAAAATGTCCATCCAAACCACTACTATGTTTCTCCTTTATCAAATTAGATCTCATTATTCCTCTCGATATACACAACTGAATACCTTTAAAAAACATACCTTCTTGAATAAAATATTCATCCCATTTAGTATCTTGTTGATCTTGAATAGGTGCTTTGCACTTTCTCCATGGCTCAGAAAAATCAGGGTCAGTCTCATAAGAATCTCTCATCTCCTCAAAACCAAGAACTTCAATTTTCATCTCGGTCATCAAAGATCTTCTTCTACTCAATGCATCAGCAACTCAATTAGTGACTCCACTCTTATGCTTTATCACAAATGTATAACTCTACAAATACTCAACCCATTTCATATGTCTCTGGTTCAACTTATTCTGACTACCCAAATACTGTAAAGCCTTATGATCAATATACAACACAAATTCACTCAGTATCAAATAATGTCTCCATTTCTTTAGTTCTTGAACAATAGCATAGAATTCTTGGTCATACACATAATATTTTATTCTAGCACCATTCAACTTTTCACTAAAGAAAGCAATAGGTTTACCTTCTTGACTCAACACAGCTCCAATTGCACTTCCACTTGCATCACATTCTACTTGAAATACCTTACTGAAATTAGGTAATGCCAAAATAGGTAATTCAACAACCTTTTGCTTCAGAGTCTCAAAACTTTTGTCAGCTCCATGTGTTCACTTGAATTCTCTTTTGTCTCCTCTCATAGTCTCAATCATAGCATTACAACTTGAACTAAAATTCCTTATGAACTTTCGGCAAAAACTTTCCAAACCATGAAATGATCTTTCCTCACTAGAATTCATAGGTTTAGGCCAATTCAAAATAGGTTCAACCTTTTCAGGATCCATCTTCAAACCATCAGCTGAAATAAAAAATCCCAAATACACAATCTCCTCCTTCATGTATGAACACTTTTTTAGATTTATCAGCAACTTTTCCTGTTTCAATCTCTGTAAAACTTGTCTAACATGCAACAAATGTTCTTCTCAGGTCTTACTAAATATTAGAATGTCATCAAGATATACAATCACAAAGTTGCCCAAGAATTTCTTCAAAACTTCATTCATTAGCCTCATAAAAGGTACTCGGTGCATTAGTTAAACCAAAAGGCATAACAACCACTCATACAAACCTTCTTTTGTCTTGAAAGAAGTCCTCCATTCATCACCTTCTCTAATTCTGATATGATGATAACCACTTTTCAAATCAATTTTTGTGAAATACTTTACTCTAGTCAAATTGTCCATTATGTCATCCATTCTCGGTATAGGAAATCTATACTTCACTGTTATCTTATTGATTGCTCTGGAATCCATACACATTCTCCATTCTCCATTCTTTTTTGGTGCCAATACATTAGGTACTAAACAAGGACTCAAACTTTATCTGATAAAAACTTTCTCCAGCAACTCTTGAATCTGTCGGTTCAGTTCCTGATTCTCGATAGGTGTCAACTGATGAGGTACCTAATTCGGTAAACTAGCTCCAGGGATTAGATCCATGCAATGAACAATGCTTCTTTTTTGTGGCAAACCATCAGGTACATTATCATAACTGATATTAGTGTACTCAGTGAGTAACTCATCAATCTCCTCAGGGACATTATCCTTATTTTCTTACTCGGTTTGTTAGGGATCACAACAAAACATACATCATTCTTCTTCAAATAGTTAACAAACTTTCTTCCCTCCATCAAACAAACTTTCAAAGATGTGCAAACATTACTAATAGGTTCTTCCATCAATGGTAACAAGATTTTTTTCTTTCCATCAGCCACAATAGTATACTTATGCAATCTCCCATCATATATAGCATGTCTATCATATTGTCAAGGTCTACCCAACAAAATATAACAACAATCCATAGGCATGATATCACATAACACCTTATCATAGTACTTTCCTATCTTCAAATTCACATAACATTTTTCACTTACCAGGAGTGTATGGTCATCTTTGATCTATGAAATCTTATAGGGCTTCAGATGTACCAACCTTTCCAACTGCAACTTTTTGACCATCTATTCAGATGCCACATTCTCTGAGCTACCACTATCAATGCTTAACTTCCAAACTTTATTAGAAACTCTACATCTAGTCTTGAAATTTTATTTATTTTTACCGTATCTTCCTTCCTACTTTCATTCCACAGTGCTCTCCTTGCCATCAAGTTATTTTCTTTCTCCGATTCATTCGGTGACTCTTCTTGCACCAAAGCATTTCTATTGTTACCAGCCTTCTATTAGGAATTAATGCTAAAGTGTTTGGCAGCCATTTTGTAGCAGTTGTTGTTGCATTCATGACTATGATTGTCATTGATGTCAACATGGTGATTTACCAAAGACTTGCAAAAAAGTAGATAGATTTTGGATTAGCGCATGTGGGTTATTGCAGTTGGAGCTATGTGATGTTGAGGTTATACTCTTTGATATGTTATATGTCTATGGTTAAGAGCATAGATAGTAATTCATTGATTCATGGAAGTTATAATCATTTTGGTGGAAGCAGTGTTTAGGCAGTGTTCCTGAGTAGTGGTTTGTGGAAATCGGATGATATCTCCTAATCGGGATGGAATTTGGTTTTGTGTAGTTAAAGGGAATTTGAAGACACATTGATAGTGATGTGGATGATAGTGTAGACTTTGAGGTCACACGAGTGAAGATTTATTGTATTTGGAAGCTAAAAGTTTTATGTAATTTTGGTGTAGCGTGTGGAAACTTTTATATTGTAATTGTATGCCGACTCATTTGTAATTATTTGAGTGTGGTATAAAGGAAGGAATGTATTTCATTTTTGAAGAGTAGTAGCATGTTATTGTAATGTGAAAGTGTGTAATTATGATATAGTAGCAGTAGTTGTGATGCTTTATGCATGAAGTGAAGAAAAGAGCTAAGTATGAAAGAGAATGTGTGAAGGAAGACATGCGAAGTACAGAGATCTAAAATTGAGATCTGACGAAATAGTGAGTGCAGTTTGGCATAGTCAAAGAAGAGGTAACATGTTATTCTATTGATTAATGCAAAGATTATTTGTTGAGTGATCTTACCCTAAAGTTGTTTGGGCAGTGGGTCCTTCTGTCTTCCATAACTCTTAACCAAGTTAGAATCTTTTAATAGGGATTCAAAATCTCCTAACAGGGCTTCATATGTACTGAATGTATTTCATAAGACTCCTAACAGAGTCCATCCTCTCACAAGGAATATTCATATTAGTGCATCTTTTGTGGGCATCATTACCACTAGGGTTTACTCTTTGATCAAGAGGTTCCCTAGTCAACATATCTTGTGTCATTGTGTTATTGTGTATGAATATCTTTCTATGGTTGGTAATTATATTGCTTATATGGTTTAATGCTATTGAAGATGATAAAATTTATAATTATTTGATAACTGATTCACCCCCACCCCCCCTCTGAGTTATCTTGGTGGACTTTACTTTCTAACAATTGGTATCAGAGTAGCAAGTCCTTGAAGAAGAAGTTTAATAGCTTAAGGAGATCCATGGAAAATTTTAGGAAAGAAAGCCCTAAGTTTGATGGAGTAAATTTTGACAGCTGGAAAGAAAAGATGAAGATACACCTATTATGTTTAGAACCAGGCTATTGGTTGATTATAAATAATAATAAGACTATCATTGAAGAGGACAATCTTGAAACATGTACTGCGGAAGAGAGTTAAAAAGTACATAAGCAATTTCAAAATTAGAAGATCTACGGAATGTTATTATGCTAATGGTGAAGATCTTGAAGCTAGTATAGAAAGAACTTTAAGTGAAAGTGATACTGAAAATAATGATGATAGGATTTGTAGCAATTAAAGAAGAAAATCCTAAAACTGATATTAAGGAAGAAAAAGACTTAGTTTCTCAAGTTGAAAAGAAAGCTAATTGGATTATAGATAGTGGTTGTTCACATCATATGACTGGAGACATGAAAAGTTCATAAAATTGAATGAATATGATGGAGGAATTGTTAGAGTTGGAAACAATGCACCTTGTTTGATTAAAGGTATAGGATCTATTAGTATTGATGGAAAGACTAATACTGATGATGTTTATTTTGTGGATGGATTGAAACATAATCTTTTGAGTGTTGGACAGTTAGTTGATAAGGGATATCAAGTTTGGTTTACTAAGAAAACATGTGTGATAAAGGATAAAGATGAAAATCTGATTGGAACTGGATCTAGAACCAGAGGTAATGTATTTCAGTTGAATCCTACTAAGATGACATGTTTGATTACAAAGATTGATGATATTTGGTTATGGCATAAAAGGTTTTGTCATATAAACTTTGATAACATTGTGAAATTAAGTACTACACTTGCAGTAAGAGATTTACCTAGAATTATGAAGCCTACTAACATGATTTGCAAAGAATGTGTAATGGCTAAATAGAAGAGAAGTTCCTTTCCTAGTAAGAAGTTTACATCTATAGAGAAGCTAGAAATTGTTCATACAGATTTGAGCGGTCCTACTAGGACTAGAGGATTCTATGGAGAAAGGTATTTTATGATTCTTGTTGATGATTTTACAAGAATGATGTGGATTACATTTCTTAAAGAAAAATATGAAGCATTTGATAAGTTTAAGATTGTTAAGAATAAAGTTGAGAATGAATCTAGAATGAAGATTAAATGTTTAAGATTTGATAGAGGTGGAGAATTTACTTCTAGAGAGTTTAACAACTTTTGTGAAGAAAATGGCATTAAAAGACAGTATTCAGCCCCTAGAACACTTGAACAAAATGGCATTCCAGAAAGAAGGAACAGATCAGTGACTGAAGTGGCAAGAGCTATGTTGTTTGAAAATAATTTGGCAAAGATATTCTGGAGAGAAGTAGTGAACACAGTAGTATATACAATGAATAGAGTACAAATCAAAGTAGACACAAACAAGACACCTTATCAATTATGGTTTGGACATGCACCCTTAGTTAAGTATTTTAGAATTTTTTGAAGCAAATATTATATAAAGAGAGATGATGATATTGGAAAGTTTGATCTTAGAAGTGATGAAGGTATATTTCTTGGATATTCTTTGAAAAGAAAAGCATATAGATGTTTCAATAAAAGAACTAAGACTATTGTTGAAAGCACAAATGTTAAAGTTGATGAAAAGTTAAAAAATCAGGAAAGAATGCTTGATTATGAATCTGATGAAGAAGCTCATCCTAAACCTAACACTGGAACTACTAAATTGTTTTATGAAATTGACAGTGATTTGTTGAATGAAAGCCACAGTGAAGTTATTGAAGAGCCTACATTTGAAGAGAGATTTGAGATAGTGACACCTAGCAAGAGTTTGTTAAGGAATCATCCTTTTGAACAGATTATTGGGAGCATCAAAAGAGGAGTTCTTACTTGAAATAAGGCACAAGAACAGTTATGTTTGATTTCTCAAATTGAACCTAAGACTACTAATGAAGCTTGTGAAGATGAAAGTTGGACTAATGCTATGAAAGAAGAACTAGATCAGATTGAAAAGAACAATACATGGGAATTGGTCCCTAGACCTAAAGACAAGAATGTTATTGGAACTAAATGGGTATTCAGAAACAAGATGAATGAACAAGGAGAAGTAGTAAGAAATAAAGAAAGATTGGTATGTAAGGGTTACTCACAACAAGAAGGAATTGACTATGAATAGACTTTAGCACCTGTTGCAAGAATTCAAGTAGTAAGAATGTTTTTGGCATATGCAGCTTACAAGAAATTCAAAGCATGTCAGATGGATGTGAAGTTAGCATTTCTAAATGGAGAATTGGAAGAAGAAGTCTACATTAAGCAGCCTGAAGGTTTTCCTTTAACTCAAGAAGGAGACATGGTATGTAAATTGAAGAAAGCTTTATATGGACTTAAACAAGCACCTAGAACTTGGTATGCAAGACTAGATAAGTATTTGTTAAAGTTGGGATTTAAAAAAGGTACAATTGATAGAAATCTGTACACAAAAGAAATTGAAACTGGTTTGTTATTTATAGTTATTTTTGTTGATGACATTATCTTTGGAGGAGAAGATGAAGCTAGTGACAAATGTGCTAATGAAATGAAGACTGAATTTGAAATGAGTATGATTGGTGAAATGAAATACTCTTTGGGATTATAGATAACATAAAACAATGATGGTATCTTTGTAAGTCAAACAAAGTACTTGAATGACTTGTTGAAAATATTTGGAATGGAGGATTGTAAACTAGTTGGAACACCTATGGTGACCAGACATAAGTTATCTAGCACAGATGAGACTCCTACATTAGAATAGAAGAAATATAGATTTATGATTAGAGGATTGTAGTATTTGACTCATACAAGACCTGATATAGCACATTCAATTGGAATTGTAGCAAGATTTCAAGCTAAACCTAGAGAATCACATTATGCAGTAGTATAGAGGATACTAAGATATTTAAGAGGCACAATGGACTATGGATTATGGTATGAAAAATATGATGACTTTACCCTATGTGCATATATAGATGCTGATTGGGGAGGCAGTGTTGATGATAAGAAAAGCACCAGTGATGGAGCATTTTTCCTTGGAGGAAGATTAGTTTCTTGGCTAAGAAAGAAGAAAAATTGTATCTCACAAAGAACATCAGAAGTAGAATATGTAGCAGCAAAAAACAATTATAACCAGATAATTTGGATGAAGAAGATGCTAAAGGATATTGGAATAAAATTTGTTGAACCTGTTGTTATACATTGTGATAACACCAGTACAGTTAGTATGTTTAAGAATCTTGTATTACAATCTAAGACAAAGCATATAGAGATTAAGTATCATGTTGTAAGAGAGAAAGTTACTGAAAAAGAAGTCAGACTTGAATACATAAGTACAAAGGATCAGATAGCATATATATTAACAAAGGCTTTGCCTAAGGATACATTTGAGTATCTGAGAGGTATGCTTGGGGTTATGCCCTAGCCTAATTTTGAGAAGTGATGTAGTTGGTTGCATCCATCTAGTGGTATATGAGCCTTATCTTTCTTCTGGACTAGATGTTGGTACTTCCTCTATGGGGGAGTATGTGTATCTGAGCTGAGTCATGAGGACTCTAGTAAATGTATTTTTTGAAAAGTGTCTTTTGACATTGAGTTGTTGTTGACTTAGTGATGGAATTTCTATCATTGATGTCAATGGGGGAGAAGTATGCATGAAAAAAAATATGAGACATCTGTTAAACACAACTGAATAGGATAATGAAGCAAGATTTGATTGATGAAGAGGATTTGAAGAAGCAGTGTTGCAGTAATGGATTTTTGGAACATTGGATGTTTTTTGTCTATGTTGCCATAAATTCCAATGGGGGAGATTGTGAGGAATGAATGATAAAGTTTTTGGAAGCCATTTTTTAGTAGTTGTTATTGCATTCATGACTATCATTGTCATTGATGTCAACACAGTGATTTACCGAAGACTTGTAGAGAAGCAGACAGAGTTTGGATTAGCGCACGTGGGTTATTGTAGTTGGAGCTATGTGATGTTGAGTTTATATTCTTTGATATGTCATATGTCTATGGTTAAGAGTGTAGATAGTAATTCATTGATTCATGGAAGTTATGATCATTTTGGTGGAAGCAATGTTCAGGTAGTGTTCCTGAGTCGCGGTTTGTGGAAATTGGATGATATCTCCTAATCGGGATGGAATCTAGTTTTGTGTAGTTAAAGGAAATTTGAAGACATGTTGACAGTGAAATGGATGATAGCACACACTTAGAGGTCACATGAGTGAAGATTTATTGTATTTGGAAGCTGAAAATTTTATGTAATTTTGGCGTAGTGTGTGGAAACTTTTATTTTGTAGTTGTATGCCGACTCATTTGTAATTATTTGAGTGTAGTATAAAGGAAGGAATGTATTTCCTTTTTGAAGAGTAGTAGCATGTGATTGTAATGTGAAAGTGTGTAATTATGATATAGTAGCAGTAGTTGTGATGCTGTATGCATGAGGTGAAGAAAAGAGCTAAGTATGAAAGCGAATGTGTGAAGGAAGACATGCGAAGTATAGAGATCTGAAATTGAGATCTAATGTAACAGTGAGTGCCATTTGGCATAGTTAGAGAAGAGGTAACATATTATTCTATTGAGTAATGCAAAAATTATTTGGACAATGTGTTGAGTGATCTTACCCTAAAGTTGTTTGGGCAGTGGGTCCTTCTGTCTTCCATAACTCTTAACTAGGTTAGAATCTTTTAATAGGGATTCAAAATCTCCTAACATGGATTCATATGTACTAAATGTATTTCATAAGACTCCTAATAGAGTCCATCCTCTCACAAGGAATATTCATATTAGTGCATCTTTTGTGGGCATCATTCCCACCAGGGTTTACTCTTTGATCAAGAGGTTCCCTAGTCAACATATCTTGTGTCATTGTGTTATTGTGTATGAATATCTTTCTATGGTTGGTAATTATATTTTTGATTAAGGAAAAAAGGTTTTAAAGGGGCCTTAAAACCCTTACAGCATAAAGTATCTCAAAGATATATGATAAAAGTATACAAAGTCAAGATAGCCAAAGCAAGAAAGGAAGGCCAGACACAGTCTACCAACAAACAAGCAAAAAGCCCAGAAAATAGAACTAGGGGTAGAGAACAAAAACTAGGTTAAAAAAAAAAGCTAGTTGAGCTGCTCAAGCAAACTCTCTGAGGATCTCAGCCACACATTTCTCTAGCTCTGGAGCCTTATCCGCCGCCTCCTTTAGATTAGCCAGGTCATTATCCTGATCCTGAGTATCCTTCTTCAAAGTGTTGGTTGGAGTGAGTTATCTTCCTCGGACCCTCCTCCGGCGAGATATCTTTATTGCTATTGGGAGACTCCTCCTTGCTGCCCCTGTGTTCCTCTATTTTACCAATCAGAGCTTTAATGTTGTCATTTGAGGCTTTCAGAATGCTATAGCTCTGTTCAGTGATTTTTTGTAGAGTACCCTCCGCACTCTAAATTCTTTTGTTCACATCCTCCATCTTGTTCTCCATTTCATTCTTCTCCTTGGTAAGCCCGATCTTACTATTGTTATCCTCCCTCTCCAACCTGCCCACCCTAAATTTTATCTCTTGTATCTCATGGTAGGTCAACTTAGTGGTTCTGTAGCTAGCTATGACACTATTTTTGGTATTATTGAGAACATCCATTTGCGGCTTTTCTTTAGTGATGTCACTTAGAGTAACCAAAGCAGGGTTGATGAGATCCTCCATTTGAATTTTACCAACCTTGTTCTCCTCAACCAAAGTATTCATCATCTCCCTCTTTAATCCCATCCTGACTGAGACATTTTGTAAATCTCTCTAGACCACACTTTTCTCTTTATCAGAGATCTTACAGGTGTACTGGTCAGTCCCAGTCCCTAATTATATTGCTTATATAGTTTAATGTTGTTAAAGATGATAAAATTTATAATTATCTGATAACTAATTCACCCCCCCCCCCCCTCTCAATTATCTTGGTGGACTTTAATTTCTAACACCTTCTTACTATCATGTGTACACTCAAAAGATCTATGTCCTTCTCCACAATTGTAACAAGTTCCTCAAAAACTTCCTATGCCATAACCACCTCGGTAGTTACTACCTCTACCTCTAGATGAACTTTCACCTTTCCACTCGGTCTTGCCTATGTCCAGATTTGTCTTTTCTGATTCATATCTACCATTTTCACCATTAGATCTACCTCTTCCTCTAGGGAATCTACCACCTCTACCTCTTTGTCTTTTCTCATGTCTTTTGTTCAATTTATCCTCAGCCTTCAATGCAAATTGATAAGCCTCTTCAATGTTCTCCAATTTTACCATACTAATTTCCTCTTGGATGGAAACTCTCAAACCATTTAGGTATCTACCAATTCTTTCCATATCATCTTCATCATGTCTAGATCTGATATCTAATCTATAGAATTCTTCAGTATACTCCTTTACCGAGCTATCTTTCTATCTCAAAAGTTTCATTTGCTGAACTAGGTTAATTTGATAATCACAAGGTAAGAACTTTCCTTTCAATTTGCTCACCATTTTATTCCATACCTTGATTTTGTCTTTTCCTTTCCTCTTCCTATCCAGCTATAGATGTTCCCACCATAAGGATGCATGACTTTTCAACTTTGTGCTTGCAATATTCACCTTCTTGTCTTCAGGAATGTTTTCATATTGAAAATACTTTTCCATCTCGGTGATCCAGTCCACCAATTCATCAGAATCTAGCTTTCCACCATACTCAAGAGGATTGAAATGTGGTGTTGACTTTAGACTTGTCAAATCCTTAAAAAATATTTCTTCACCTTGATCCATAATAGGTGTAGGTTCTCCATTTGCCTATTCTTCCTCAAGCTCATCATCATTAACATCTTCAAGATGTCTGCCTCTTCTCTGGACTTTTTCAATAGCTTCTAATCTAGCAGCAATCTACCTCAACATATCTACGAATCCTGGATTTGCATCTCAGCTCCCATGAACCATCTTGACAACCCTCTACAATTGTAGGTCAGATCACAATCTGCTACCCCACAACAATCAACTAGGGCTTCAAGAGGAACCTACAAACCTAGATCCGCAGACCTAGATCAAGATCTCACATTGCTTTGATACCACCTGGCACAAGGGAAAGGAGCAAGAGGGGCCAAACAATGGCACACCCTAATGATCCAAGCCTACTCAACACATGCAGAAGAAAATAAACATAATAGTGAGAGAAAGAATTCTAGTTCTTTCATATATTTTCATCAAATAGAACCATACATACTGAGCTGTAAGGCCTTCTCGGTTAGGGCTAGATATTACAATGAAATACAAAAGTTCTTAAACATGAGAGGATCTATCAAAATCTCTCCTTCTATCTTCTATCAAACTCCTATCAAAAACTACCTCCTACACTATAACCAAACAACTACATTTATACAAGAAGCTACTGAACTAAGTCAACCTTTAGATCCATAGTCAACAAAAGAAACGGTCAAATCTAGGACCACATGCTTCTGAATGATAGATTCCAACATTAAATCTGTGATCCAATATAAATGCACAAGTCAGCCACAACAAAAACTAAAACTAAACCCATTGGTGAGCAAGATAATCGAGCAGTAGAAAGGCAATGTTGAGTGCTAGTGAAGCAACTGACTGCCCAAGAGATAATCGACCACACTCAGTAACCAAAGGAAACTGACCAACTACCAACCAACTCAGTCTAAGTAGGAATTAAGCAACACAAAAAAACTCCAAATTTTTTTTGGTGACATAGGATTGCCAAGGACCCGAGATACTCCTGCATCAAGTTGAAGAAATACTACACCATATGTGTGGTGAGATTTAGTACATCTTTTCCCTTCTTTTTTTGTGCTTTCTAAGCTCTTTCCAACTTCATTGTCTCAATTTTTTTTCCCAATCCTCATAGGAAGGGCCATATTGGCCCATGAATGGTGCTCTAATTAGGAGCACATACAATATTGTTACTAATGTGGAGGTCTACAAGGGTAATGAGATTGTGGTTGGAGAGAATGGTGGAAAACTTTGGGGATTTTACAGGGGAGGAACAAAAGAGGAAACTACGCTTTACTAGATAAGCAGAAGGGAAGAGCTTGAAATGACCACTAGAGTGGTAGAAAAAAATAAGTCTTGAGTAACCTTGGGTAGTGTGAATGGGTTTGGGCCTGAGATAATCAGTACAAAAGGAGCCATAGTTGATGCCATGGTGGAAGTAGAAATTGTGTCCACACTCATAAGGGTGTTAGGAACAAATATAGTGGTAGGGGTTATTGGTGGTGTAATCCAAGATGGAATGGTAGGTGGAGTGAAAGTGATGGTGGGTACAATGGTAGAAACTAAATACTGAGAGTTGAGGAGAGGGGGAACTAAACTTACTCGAAGTGTTTTCGATGCATTCCTTAGGCCAGATCCTATATTTTTCCTTTTGGATGGAGTGGGTGGAGGAGAAGCAATAATTGTTTGTTGCATTGAGCCAAAGGAAGAATCTGCTCACTTCCTTTTATTGGATCTTTTCCCCTCTAAAGTGCCAGCCTTATTTTTTCTTGGGAAGGCTATGAAGGAGGAATGATCTTTTCTCTATGAAAATTTTTCATCATAATTACTCCACCTTCCTCTACACCAAATGGAGATGGGGGTTGTGTAGGTGCAAACTCCTCATCATCCTTGTGAGCTTGATTCCATAGTTTTCTAAATCACTCATTTTGTGATACGTTACTAAATCTTGTTTGTATTTCTTGGATATCCTAGTATTATATCAAAAAAAATTGTTTTTTTATCTTCAGACAAACTCTCCTCGTTCATCTTCACTTTGAGTGTCCAAGGAATACCCTTAGAGAGGTCAAATTCAATGGAAGGCTAATAGAAAGAATTCCATAATGGCCTCACTTCTTATGCTACCTCTTCCATATCAATGAATAGAGCTGGGTCTGCAACCCTTGGGATCATGGATGTCTCCTAGTAATCTTGGGTCACATGCCTAATACAGTTTTTTCAATTTGAAAGGAAATCATCTAGGTCAAAACTTCATTGTTCATTACCAAGAAGGAGGCCTATTTGCAACAACTTAGATGTGATTACTACCTCCACCTTGACCTTGTTATCTAGTATTATTTTCCCAATGGTCTTCTTTCCCTTAATAATGGTGGCATTGTGCTTCCCATCTCGATCCTTCCTTCGATTGTAGAGGCATTCCTTAGAATCTCTAGGGATAGAGTGTGATTTGAAATGAAAAGTAGTAGGAAGAAGGGTTATTTCATAAATCCATGCACTCACACTATTGTGAAGCAAGATCCAAAGATCCACCCAAAACCTAGGCACAAAATTCCTTATATAATCCATTTTATTATGTATGAATTATGGGGGAGACACTAGATTATAGCCTTAGAAATTGAAAGCAATGTAGGATAGGAATCCTTATGATAATTCATAAAAATTATGTGTGGAAGACAACATAGTGGTCCACATAGTAACAAGAAATCTCTTTCCTTTAAAATATTTCCTATTCAGATTCATAAAATGTTGAAAGAACTAAATATTTTGGTGCTACAACATGTGTGCTAGATACAAAATTTGGTGGAAGAATAAATCCTTCTCAAAGAGGATGAGTTTGGATTTTATCTTCAAGGTGAAGTCCTCAATGAAATTAAAAACAAAATGGCTCCTTATTCTTCTAGATCTTAGAAAGCATACCCATTTGAAATGGATGCACATGATATTCATTCTAGAAGTTAAAAATAAAGGCAAGCATCTAGCATATATCTTTCATTTTGTCATGAGATAGCCCCTTGATTCCAAAGGGAAGCTTGGAAGGGATGGTTTTTCTCTTGTTCTTGGTAAATAAAAAATTGTAGAAGGGCATGAGGTCCTCCCTGGTGGTCCAGTAACTTTGCATTCTTTCTTTGCTAAATTTTTCCACATTAGGCTATGGTGGGGGAATGCAAACCATGAGCCTAAGATCCATCCCTTCGATGGTTATTTTCTTCTAATTGAAGAATGTGGCATAGCATTGAATGAGTTATAAATAGTGTGGTACTTTTCACATCATGAATTGGTGGAGACCACACTCCCAAAGCTTGATAGGATGCTCAACAGGTTTTGTCCTTTTTCTATCCTCCAACATCCTTGGGAAAGAAACCTCACTTAGATATTTGGGTGTCTTGTGTAGGCCATGGTTACAAACCTCTTGTAGTAAATCAATTAGAATAGTCATGTGCTTCCTCATGCCTTTCTCTTTTGACTTGGTTTTTTCATAGATACACTTGGGTAGCATGACATGTCTTGCATAAGAATTATCACCATAGATGTCCATGAAGCCATGAAAAGATCCTAGGTATGAAGCTCCAGTCCTAGAAGAGGTGCTTGTGATTTCCATATTAGTTTCCATTTATTTCTCTAGAATGATTTTCTTCTCTTAAAGCCTTGCACGCTCTATGGTTTCTCTTTGCAACAATGCTTTCTCAAAGCTAAAAAAATTATTTCTCAAATGCTTTTTGTTAGAATGCTCAAGGCTCAAGAAAATGCAAAGAAGCCTAAGAATTTCTTAGGGAAGAAGCTTTGGAATAAATAAGACTATAAAGATAGGCATTAAATCCTTGAGAGGCATTTGTTCATCTTTCATTAT